>JASAOG010000107.1:1867500-2446994 GCA_030265305.1 Biomphalaria pfeifferi | reverse complement strand
CAACATTATACATTTTAAGAAATGTAATCACTAAGAACTGAATTGAGCGCTCAAGTAATAAATCCTAAGAAAGAATCAGTGAAACAATTGGTGGGCAAAAATTTTAATAGCCGAGTGAAAAATTTTGGCATAAAAATGTTTAAAGAAATATATAATAATAAGGCTAGTCTTCGAGTTCGAATATTATTGAGGTATGCAGTATGACTGTGAAACAACCAAAAGTGCAGGAGACGAAACAAAACTGAAATCAACCTTACAGCAGAGAACAAATATCGACTGCGTTGTTTGAAGCAGAAAAACTAACTTAACCTTTGTTTGAAGCAGGAAAAACTAACCTAACCTTTGTTTGAAACAGAAAAACTAACCTAACCTTTGTTTGAAGCAGAAAAACTAACCTAACCTTTCTACTATGTGGAAGTGATTGAAAGTTTGTTATACTAATGTTGGGATTAGAAAACAAAGTTATATATGCTAGTAACTCAAATTTCACCTATAAGCTTTTTCTCTCACTTCCGTTAGCAGTAATCTGCAGCTGGAGATCTGAACCTTTGTCTATATGTATATATTTAGTCTATGATCTGAACTGTTCATCTTTCTTTGTTTAAAATAAAAGGGAAGGTGGGAGAGACCTCACTGGAATCTCTCAGCCTTCGACAGCTACATTTGTTACCTCATTTGTTCTTGATGTCAACCTCAAATGTATTTTTAAAAACTTGTAAACATTGTCTCAGATTTGAACAAGTACCAAATACTTATGTCGTCACCTTTGACCTAATGTCCTTGAGTCAAGATAGTTCGTTAGGCTGTGACCATGAACTTCCTCATAAAAGTTGAACTAATTAATGAATTAAAGAAGAGACCAGGAATACTACAAAATGAAGAGCTCATTTGTCATGAAGTTAGTAAATACATCGTCATCTACATCTCTTGTAAATGGCTCCCCGACTGTGGCCACATACTTTTAGTTTAGCAACTTTCGATTTGAACACTGCAACAGTAAAATCAATGAGGTGCTCTAGAAAATAGTTTTTACCTTAAGAGATTGCTTTCACAGGGAGTCAGGCCTGATGGAATGATTTTGTAATGATTTATCTAATAATTTTTTAAAACATCTGGCTAGACCAGTAAGGCATACGTGAATTATTCAGATAAAGGTACATGACTGAAACAGATTTTGACGACACAATGCAGAAGTTACAAGATTAAAATGATTCAGAAATGGTGCATTCCATCGTAGACCTTGACTTTAATATTTTAAATCAAACAGTTTAACATAAATAGTTAGAAACATTCTGATCGGTTTAATGCATTGTACGGATTTTTAGACAAATTTCAATTATTTATAACTGCTGTCTGCTTTCATTTCATTAACCTAATTTTTTTATGTAAGTAATCTTCACTCTTGTTCTCTCTCTTTCTCTCTCTCTCTTTCTCTCTCTGTCTCTATCTTTCTCTCTCTTTCTCTATCTCTCTCTTTCTCTCTCTCTCTTTCTCTATCTTTCTCTTTCCCTATCTCTCTATGTCTCTATCTCTCCTCTATCTTTCTATCTTTCTCTCTCTTTCTCTATCTGTCTCTATCTCTCTCTATCTTTCTTTCTCTTTCTCTATCTCTCTCTTTCTCTATCACTCCATCTTTCTCTCTCTCTCTCTCTGTGTTTGTGAATTCCTTTTATTTTTTTTTTACCTCAAAATTTCTAGATTTAAATATCCCCCCCCTCGCCCTCCCCTTTTCTCCCTCTTACCTCCCCCTAGCTCGCTGACTGCTCACTCGACGTGTGACCGCCCAGCCAGAGAGGCTGACACTCCCAAACTTCAGTTTTGGTAAATTTCGGAGGTTGTTTTATGAGCCGGTGCTATCAGACGTCTTTCCTCTAGTCCGATAGTAAATACAAAAATATAAAATATCAGAAAAATCTCTTTCAACTCTAGCTGCTAAGATGAACACGGAATTCTGTCATCTTTTAATGAAGTTTTTCTTTCATTGAAATAAGTGTGCGGCTAAGATGTAAACAATGAGGGAGCTCTTTTCTTACACAGTTGATGCATTTCCTCTGTTCGTGACTATAGGGGACGTAATCTTGTTTCACTAATGAAGTAATTATGTCACGTTCTGTGTTTTCATTGGCTATAGTCTACATGATTTTGACCAACTACTTTGGTATGTTGATTTTATCACATAATGCATGAAAAGAAATTTTGTAATTTTATCTGAATTTTTTTAGTTATTGCTTGATAGATAGATAGATAGATAGATAGATAGATAGATAGATAGATATAGATAGATAGATAGACAGATAGACAGATAGATAGATAGATAGATAGATAGATAGATAGATAGATAGATAGATAGATAGATAGATAGATAGATAGATATAGATAGATAGATAGATAGATAGATAGATAGATAGATAGATAGATAGATAGATAGATAGATAGATAGATAAACAGATTCTCTTCAAATGTAATCAAAAGAAAGCTTTTAAATAATAAAATGAATCTGTAATTTGCGCTTGTATCCAGTAGATGTTAGGTGACTCTTCTTTGGGTCATAAATGTGTGTTCCTTTGTAAGAGTTTTGCTCTTTCTTTTGCTGCAACTGCGGAACTCTTACAAAGGAATTTGCATTCCACTGGGGGTGGGGAGCACTCCTATTTAGCCATCCTCCTCCTTTAATTTAGCCTAAAAAGCAAACCTTTGACAAACGGTCCTGTTCTGTGTGAGCAAGTAATGAGAATTCCTTCCCCTAGAGAAGCTGTGAAACTATCATCTCTTTAGTTAAAGTATGGGGAACATTGAATACTTGAAGTCTCTGCAGAACTTGAGGTTAACACTCTCGTGTAGACTTACAGTGTATCAATGATTATAAGAGAATGTATGTTTTTTTTTACCTTTACCTTTTCCTTAGTCTGTTGGACCGTTGGGTCACCATGCAAGATTCGTTGACCGTCTTTCTCCATTCCTCTCTCTTTTTTGCCTTAGTTAGAACCTCTTTGGCATGCCCGTCCATTTTTTTAATTTGTCTTCCCATCGCTTTCTCTGTCTGCCTCTTCTTATTTTTTCTTGTACTGTTCCTTGAAGGAAGCTCTTTGCGAGCCCCGAAGACCTTATAATATGGCCATAGATTTTTAGCTTGCGTTTTTTGTTTACGATAGTTAGCAGGTCATCATGGGGTCGAATCGTTTCAGTAAGCCTCTCTCTAATTTCTTGGTTTGTGATGCGGTCTTTAAATGTGATATCCATTGATAGTATGTTTATTTATGTTGATTTTCAGAATACTGCTAATGTAAACCTTATTGATTTAATAAACTGACTTTGCTGTCTCAGAGAAGAATCTCGACTTTCACTTTATAGATATAGAAAGCAAGAGTATTTTTAACTATCTCAGTGTTTAGGATTTTGTTTTTAAAAATTCATTTTTAAGTAAATGGTGTTTTATTTTCACAGTTTCGAAACAATTATTTTCCTTTCCTTTTTCTAAGATATCTTAAACTTTGCTACGATTTTTAAAAAAACTATTTGAGGCAAAGTATTTACCCCTCAATTCCTGAGCCTCAGATGTTGATTTCCATAAAACTATATTACGCAGTCCTCAATTATTTGTGCCCCCCAAGATTCCACGCCCACTGAGTGTCGGCACGAAGCCAAGATTGACACAACTCCAATTCCTGGTGCCTGTCAGACCAAGAGGGGCTTACATTTGATTGTTGAAATCACTGCGAGCGCCAGGACGCTTGTTCACCGACGTCCAGACTGGCATCGCCCCAGTCATTCCATTCCATGTCATCTTATTGAATATAGAGATTAAGAAGTCGAACCTAACGAGGTTAGAGTAATATCCTTTTTGGCTTGTAGATGGAAGAGGAAATTGACTTTGGCTTTTTTTCCCCCTTCTATTTGATATTTGACTAACAGTTATCAAGTTAGAGGTAAATGTTATAAATAAAAAGCCAACATGGCATATGTTTTTTTTTCATAATCAGTTTTAGAAATTGAGAGAGAGAGTGATGCTTTCTCATCTAACCGAGAATAACCGTAGAGACTTTACTTTTATGAAGTGATTGAACTGAAATGAAATTCTAAAGTAAACAAAACTGGGAATAATCAAGTATAGATGTTTAAAAAGAAGAATTCTTATGTATTCACAGCTTTGAGAATCGAGATTTCGTTACGTGTTGCGAAGATTTCTTGTTGAATAGGCCAATGTATGATTGAGTTGAAATATCATACAACATAAAAGGAATTTTTATCAACGGTGAACTTTTTCCTCTGTTAACAAAAATTGAGATTTTGTAAATTTTAAACTGAACATTAAAACATTTAATTTGTGTATCGTTGTTTACAAAGGTGTACAACATTTGGGTTAGACTCTATAGGACCTATTATTATTGGTATAGTAGTAATGTTAAGGTGGACAACTGTAGTCAAACTAAATTTCCTATTGTTTGGACAATTAAATGTCTTCTTTTCTATCGATACATTTTTTTCCTTAACAGCAAGTAACACTCGTTGTTTTATAACTTTTTCTATATTAACCTAACTAGAAAGTTGAGACAACCTAACTAGAAAGTTGAGACAACCTAACTAGAAAGTTGAGACAACCTAACTAGAAAGTTGAGACAACCTAACTAGAAAGTTGAGACAACCTAACTAGAAAGTTGAGACAACCTAACTAGAAAGTTGAGACAACCTAACTAGAAAGTTGAGACAACCTAACTAGAAAGTTGAGACAACCTAACTAGAAAGTTGAGACAACCTAACTAGAAAGTTGAGACAACCTAACTAGAAAGTTGAGACAACCTAACTAGAAAGTTGAGACAACCTAACTAGAAAGTTGAGACAACCTAACTAGAAAGTTGAGACAACCTAACTAGAAAGTTGAGACAACCTAACTAGAAAGTTGAGACAACCTAACTAGAAAGTTGAGACAACCTAACTAGAAAGTTGAGACAACCTAACTAGAAAGTTGAGACAACCTAACTAGAAAGTTGAGACAACCTAACTAGAAAGTTGAGACAACCTAACTAGAAAGTTGAGACAACCTAACTAGAAAGTTGAGACAACCTAACTAGAAAGTTGAGACAACCTAACTAGAAAGTTGAGACAACCTAACTAGAAAGTTGAGACAACCTAACTAGAAAGTTGAGACAACCTAACTAGAAAGTTGAGACAACCTAACTAGAAAGTTGAGACAACCTAACTAGAAAGTTGAGACAACCTAACTAGAAAGTTGAGACAACCTAACTAGAAAGTTGAGACAACCTAACTAGAAAGTTGAGACAACCTAACTAGAAAGTTGAGACAACCTAACTAGAAAGTTGAGACAACCTAACTAGAAAGTTGAGACAACCTAACTAGAAAGTTGAGACAACCTAACTAGAAAGTTGAGACAACCTAACTAGAAAGTTGAGACAACCTAACTAGAAAGTTGAGACAACCTAACTAGAAAGTTGAGACAACCTAACTAGAAAGTTGAGACAACCTAACTAGAAAGTTGAGACAACCTAACTAGAAAGTTGAGACAACCTAACTAGAAAGTTGAGACAACCTAACTAGAAAGTTGAGACAACCTAACTAGAAAGTTGAGACAACCTAACTAGAAAGTTGAGACAACCTAACTAGAAAGTTGAGACAACCTAACTAGAAAGTTGAGACAACCTAACTAGAAAGTTGAGACAACCTAACTAGAAAGTTGAGACAACCTAACTAGAAAGTTGAGACAACCTAACTAGAAAGTTGAGACAACCTAACTAGAAAGTTGAGACAACCTAACTAGAAAGTTGAGACAACCTAACTAGAAAGTTGAGACAACCTAACTAGAAAGTTGAGACAACCTAACTAGAAAGTTGAGACAACCTAACTAGAAAGTTGAGACAACCTAACTAGAAAGTTGAGACAACCTAACTAGAAAGTTGAGACAACCTAACTAGAAAGTTGAGACAACCTAACTAGAAAGTTGAGACAACCTAACTAGAAAGTTGAGACAACCTAACTAGAAAGTTGAGACAACCTAACTAGAAAGTTGAGACAACCTAACTAGAAAGTTGAGACAACCTAACTAGAAAGTTGAGACAACCTAACTAGAAAGTTGAGACAACCTAACTAGAAAGTTGAGACAACCTAACTAGAAAGTTGAGACAACCTAACTAGAAAGTTGAGACAACCTAACTAGAAAGTTGAGACAACCTAACTAGAAAGTTGAGACAACCTAACTAGAAAGTTGAGACAACCTAACTAGAAAGTTGAGACAACCTAACTAGAAAGTTGAGACAACCTAACTAGAAAGTTGAGACAACCTAACTAGAAAGTTGAGACAACCTAACTAGAAAGTTGAGACAACCTAACTAGAAAGTTGAGACAACCTAACTAGAAAGTTGAGACAACCTAACTAGAAAGTTGAGACAACCTAACTAGAAAGTTGAGACAACCTAACTAGAAAGTTGAGACAACCTAACTAGAAAGTTGAGACAACCTAACTAGAAAGTTGAGACAACCTAACTAGAAAGTTGAGACAACCTAACTAGAAAGTTGAGACAACCTAACTAGAAAGTTGAGACAACCTAACTAGAAAGTTGAGACAACCTAACTAGAAAGTTGAGACAACCTAACTAGAAAGTTGAGACAACCTAACTAGAAAGTTGAGACAACCTAACTAGAAAGTTGAGACAACCTAACTAGAAAGTTGAGACAACCTAACTAGAAAGTTGAGACAACCTAACTAGAAAGTTGAGACAACCTAACTAGAAAGTTGAGACAACCTAACTAGAAAGTTGAGACAACCTAACTAGAAAGTTGAGACAACCTAACTAGAAAGTTGAGACAACCTAACTAGAAAGTTGAGACAACCTAACTAGAAAGTTGAGACAACCTAACTAGAAAGTTGAGACAACCTAACTAGAAAGTTGAGACAACCTAACTAGAAAGTTGAGACAACCTAACTAGAAAGTTGAGACAACCTAACTAGAAAGTTGAGACAACCTAACTAGAAAGTTGAGACAACCTAACTAGAAAGTTGAGACAACCTAACTAGAAAGTTGAGACAACCTAACTAGAAAGTTGAGACAACCTAACTAGAAAGTTGAGACAACCTAACTAGAAAGTTGAGACAACCTAACTAGAAAGTTGAGACAACCTAACTAGAAAGTTGAGACAACCTAACTAGAAAGTTGAGACAACCTAACTAGAAAGTTGAGACAACCTAACTAGAAAGTTGAGACAACCTAACTAGAAAGTTGAGACAACCTAACTAGAAAGTTGAGACAACCTAACTAGAAAGTTGAGACAACCTAACTAGAAAGTTGAGACAACCTAACTAGAAAGTTGAGACAACCTAACTAGAAAGTTGAGACAACCTAACTAGAAAGTTGAGACAACCTAACTAGAAAGTTGAGACAACCTAACTAGAAAGTTGAGACAACCTAACTAGAAAGTTGAGACAACCTAACTAGAAAGTTGAGACAACCTAACTAGAAAGTTGAGACAACCTAACTAGAAAGTTGAGACAACCTAACTAGAAAGTTGAGACAACCTAACTAGAAAGTTGAGACAACCTAACTAGAAAGTTGAGACAACCTAACTAGAAAGTTGAGACAACCTAACAAAAAATGAAGATTAATACATCTAGCCAAAACATTTTTAAGTACAACAGGGGATGGCAGTGGACTCTTTTAAGTACAACAGGGATGGCGGTGGACTCTTAAGTACAACAGGGGATGGGGTGGACTCTTTAAGTACAACAGGGGATGGCGGTGGACTCTTTAAGTACAACAGGGGATGGCGGTGGACTCTTAAGTACAACAGGGGATGGCGGTGGAATCTTAAGTACAACAGGGGATGGCGGTGGACTCTTTAAGTACAACAGGGGATGGGGGTGGACTCTTAAGTACAACAGGGGATGGCAGTGGACTCTTTTAAGTACAACAGGGATGGCGGTGGACTCTTTAAGTACAACAGGAGATGGCGGTGGTTTCCAATGCTGGATCATCATGAAAACAAAACGAAGCGCACGCCACAGACCAAATAATCCTTTTGCTGTAATTTAATTGAAACATACTTTGAGGTGGCTGTTGCGTTCTGTATCTCAATAATTTACTATCTGTAGTTTAATCTTCAATCCAACTATAAAATGAAATCGCTCGAACGAAAACAGCAAAAAGAATACTTTAAAAAAGGCTTATAAAAACAGTAGTTGTATCAATTAGTTTTTATAAGTCATGTAATGAATTTGTAATAGATCTAGACAAATAATAATAAATCTAGAAATAATTTAACCAAATTGTTTTTGATTTCTCACTACGCTATGATCCTATCACTTGTCTGGACCAGTTTGGAAAGGGGTGGAAGAAAAAGAGGCGGTTTCCGTGGAAATGTTAACGTGGTCTCTTTTCTAAATGCATTTATGAAAGAAAGTTGAATGACCTGAATTTGAACTGTAGGGCTTAAGCCTCCTAAAGCTAACACATTAACCACTGTGCCAGGAAAATGCTTATGAAAATAGATTGTTTGCTTGTTAGTTTTAGATTTAAAGCGGCGACCTATTTCTCTCTACCAAATATAAAGGGGACTAATTCAATTGATACCAACAGTCAAGTATAATTTCTTTCTGGTGTTCGGTATCAAATAAAATAATTAAAATTAATTACCGATAGTTAATAAACGAATTGTTTTTTTTTTTTTGTTTTTTTAGTTGATTTTTTATTTTGTCAGGTTAAAGAAATAATTATTCAAAATGTCGGCTTGATCCGTGTACAAACATTTTAGCAGACTGACTGAATGAATTGATATAAGCTTTGTTAAAAGTCGAAAACTTTACACAATTTAAAGAACACTATAAACTAGATTCAATGCATAGTTCGTCTGCTGGCGTGGTTTTTTTTCTCCACACGTCATATCTCTATAAATCATAATATTAAGATACACGTCGATTCTGTTTCTCTTCACTGGATACATTTATTGAACAGCACTAGACATTAAAAACAAAGGTCTAAGTTCGAGTCTCACTATGTGTAAAACAACCAAAGGGCACCTTACGATATAAGGAATGAAAACACTCTTTGCGACAGTCTAGAACTACCAATGTGGAATCACAACCACTCTCCCCCACCCCAATATTCTGCCTCCACCCCTTTTGTTTTTTTTCCTTGCCAAGAACAAAGAGACCCAGATAAACAACTCCATCTGTTAGTACTCCACCTTCTTGGAACGATACCCCCGATGCGATCCAATCAAATTCGAGGTTTTGGGCGACGGACCAATTTTTTTTTTCTCGCGGCTATGTTCTGCTGAAAATAAACCGCCGATTGTTCTATCGTTTGGACCTACGTTTCATTTTGGCGGGAGTCTCGCCGTTAGATATCGTCTGGTTATCGGAAATTGCCGTTGAAATGTGGGATGGTAAGTGTTCTCTGATGATTGTGCAAAATGAACATATTTGTTACACTCGGTTAAATTTCTTGTTTATACTGGTACAAGCTATTCCCCCTTGAGCTATTTTTGTTCGGCTGACATAGTCGATGAGCAAGTATGGACTTGTGCAGACGTCTAAGCGTGTGCGGGGCTATGAATGCTATCGAACTACGCATCAAGATCTCAGTCTCCAAATACTCAATAAAATGATGTATTATTCCAACGCAAAAAAACTAAAAGCGTGATTCTATCCTGAGATTGATTCGCGAAGCTGGGGGGGGGGGGCATATTTGGATTCTCTTTCCCTTGTTTTATAGAAGAAAGTTTCCTAATAAACGGCTAATAAGGAAGAGTTGTCCTGTGACTGTTGCGTAAGACTGCAAGGGTGTCACAGGCTAGCAGCATCTCTACGACAACCAAATAATTATATTGCGTATGGCAATCAGGGCCGAAATTAAAAGAGGGCAGGCCCCACCCCTGGGACTCAACAGGAAAGCGGCCTCCGCAAAAGAGATAAAAGTGTAAAATATGCATATGTAATAATATTTAAATGGAAAATGAGATTAAATTTACAAGTACCTTATATGTTATGTAAATGATGGTAAGCTTTTAGATACAAGTATTATTAATCATAAGTGGATCCTTGTTTTTTAGATTTCGAAAAATAATAATACAGGACGTCTTCCATAATAATCCTGCCCCGGGGCCTCAACATATTTAAATCCGGCCCTAATTATAAGTGATACATAGTTGACTACTGGTCATGATCTCATTTGGTGTAACGAGGTCTAGAGCTACTGAGATCATGGCCAGTATTAGAGGTGAAAAGTTGACCCGAATAGCACAGTCCACAGCAGCCCACAGAAATGTCAAGGGCGTTAGATTTTTTGACGTCTGGTGAATGGAGTCATTTACAAATGCCAATCATTAGAAGACATCTTGACCTTTGGCTACGTTAACCGGGTCATTGATATAACATGCAATAATACAAAAGATAAGCTTACTACATTATATCTACAACAAAACTGATAGAAGAAACAAACTGAACACGTTTAATTCAATTTACAATTATTTTATCCGAAATTCAGATTCTAGAGCTAATTCTTCTGTTGGAAATTTTATTCATACGGAACTTAACCAAATTTATTATGTATATCTTAGCCTATATAAATATGTATTTACCTTAGCATAGGTCATTCACTATGCTAGGAACGGGCCATTTTAATTTAACATTTGGTGCCGTTTATAAGCCTTATTACACGTCAGTGCTCAATACAATGTCCGGGTACCTACAGGCTTTACAATTATATACAATTAAAAAGTCTATAGATTGTGAAATAATACATCTTTAACTGAAAATGATCATATTTCATAAGAAAACAATTCGAAAATTTTTGGAGACCCTAAAGAGATGGTGCGATCTATCGCTTACGTAAATCCTGCCATGCAAGTGTCTATAATAACATTCATTTAAATGAAATTATCACCAAAGCTAGTTGTTTTTTTTCTTTTTAATATATAGTTCTCATGTTTTACATTGACAGGGGCGTGTCATGAAGATGGGTATGAAGGGGTCACCGATGACCACGTCTTTGAAGATGAGTTCCTGAATGAGGACCCCGAGCCCAAGTTCCAGTCCAGCGAGCAGAGGCTAATGAACTACCTGGTGAGGAACTACGACAACAGTGTACGCCCCGTCTACGACTCCACCCAGGCGGTGGACATTCAGCTGGGCTTGACCTTAACCCAGATCCTGGACTTGGTACGTATGCGCAGTCTTCATCCTGTGCACTGTAATCATGGATGTATTCATCCGCTAGAACCTTTTGATCAGGAGCCTTGTGGTAAAGTGGGGCTTATTATCGCGGAATCTTAGGGGAGATGACTGGTGTACAAACAGCCATAAACACTGAGGCTGTCTCGAGTCTCTGACAGTTTTTTTTATGGTCAGAAGGAGGAAAGAAGAAAGAAAAGACTGAATCACCTCGCTCCATGAGTTACTCTCTAGTCACATTGACTTTTGGTAATATTGTTTATATAAGGTTGCAGTGAGATATCCTGGACGGTTCTACCATACATCAAATTAATATATAATAATATGATATAATACGTTTTTTTTAAACTAGGCATATCTCGTCATTACGAGGTAACTTTTGGGCCAGGCTGTAGAGTATTTTAAAAACATTTATCAATCTTTTGACATTGTAGTTTCTTCTCTTGAGTCTGTAAGTACTAACCAATTAGAAAGATCAAAGTTTTATTTCTGAAAACAGAGTTATTTATATTATAAGAAAACTAAAACAAAAATTGTACTCGCATATCTTACTCATGGTAAACCAGTTAGACAGACTAAAAACACAAAATATTTAGCTGTTATAATAAATTAAAAGTTATCATTAATTCTCCATACTGACACAAGTTAATTAACAATGAAACAAAGCATTAGAATTTATAAATATGAATTTATTGCAAAACAAACAAAAAATAGAAAATTGAAACGCCATTTAACTCTGTTTAGGCTAATATTATAATATGCATCCCCTATTTGGGACCCCAAAACCCCCCAAAAAACATAAAGAAACTAAAATAGACGCAAAATAGAGCCTTGAGATTTATATCAAACGAATATTCCCATTAGACTACACCATTAGTAAAATCAATAAACTTAGAGACACTTCAGGACAACAAAAGACTAAAAATAAAAAGTAAGACGGATATATTCGGAACCATAGCTTTAAAAGACAAAAAACACAATTTAAAAATATGAAGGCATATTTCTTGTTCCATATGCTAGGACAAATTTGTACTAATGCTCCTTCTTCCCTAGTGCCATTAGAGCATGAAACTGGGTTGCCTGAATCAGCCATGAAAACCAATGACTCATCAGAGTTTAAGTCTCTAATTAACATGCATGACTAGATTGATACATGAAGACGCGTAGGACGTCATTATCTTCTTCCCTGAAAGAACGTCTGTTATTTATAAGATAATATGTACATTTAAAGTACCATCTTAACCTTTTCAATACATTCTAGGTGTAGTCATGCAATAAATCCCTTGACCAAAAAGTGGTTCTCTGTCCTTTTTACATAAAAGTATATGGGAGAAAATAAAGCACAAGATCGGGCAGCATGGAAACAGACTGTGCGTGCTGGTACGAGACCATCTGTTATAGAAGGCCTCAACACTTACTTTCAGCGTCCCTGTGGTGACACGACGCGTAGAAGCTGGGGGGTTTAATCGGGTTTTTTCGTAGTGACGTGAGGAGTAATTTAAAAAGTAGGAAGGGAAATAGGGTAGTAACGGAGAAGAAGGAGGCCACCAAATTAGCGACGACAAGGACTGTGCCCTTTATTCTGTATTCAAGTATTTGAAGTTATCAGCCTGAGTAATTAAATATATTTCGTTCATTCTGTTAATTGAGTCGAACTCGCGAGCAACATCCACAATTTCTACTTATCAACGCACAGACCATTGACATCACAACCTGTGGGCAGTTTAGACCAATAGCTCGTTGCCATGTCGAAAAGACCTACGAGCTATTGGTCTAATCTGCCCACAGGCTGTGACGTTGCAGGTCAGTGTTCAGGCCTTCTATAATGATAGGTCTCCGCTGGTACGAACCTTAGACAAGAGAATGAAAAGAAAGCTGTCTTATCAGATTGCGCTAAAGAAGTGCGAAATGTGGCAAACTTTACCGCTCCAGGATTGGCTTAATTAGTCACACCAGAGTCTGCCCCTACTCCTCAAGAAATAAAAACCAGTGATTCACCTGGGCGCATCCATTGTCTTCCGAGACAGAAAGAGACATAAAATAAATATTTATATGTTAAAAGTGCCTTGGTGATATAAGCTGAATTAGTCCTCTATATAGGTAAAGCTTTTAAGTAAGTTTAGAAAGCTAAAAGGATGAAATTGCGCTTAACAAAAACAATTGGTTCAAAAAATTCTAATAGCACAGAATTATTATTGTTAGTCTAGATCTATTACAAAATTAATTACATGACTGATTCAAACTAATTGATATAACTACATAATGTACAAGCTTTCTTTAAAAAAGTAATCTCTATGTTTTTCAGTTTAAAATGTTGGTTAAACATAATGGCTCTTCTATATTTACTTTCTTTTAATAGACAGTTTTAAATCTTTAAACCCTAAAACAACGAATCTGTGCGTATTTTTAAAGCCACAAGTAGTAGCCAACGAAGGGCAGGCAACTATTGGTACACGTCAAGTTAATTATCGGTCCTGATTTCATAAGCTAGTTACATCCCCTTAAAACCTCCGTCTTGCATTAAGAAGATTTCCTTGGACTTCCTGTTCCAGCAGGCGAGTACTGGCCACCAGAATGAGTTTTAATCAGGTTGTGAATACCATCAGCTCCAGACATCAGCAGATCTTAAGTTAGGCCCAGATGTTTATTCTCCAGGACGTCTTCGTTCCTCCTCCCCCCCCCCCCCCCCCCCACCACCACTCCCGAAAACCCACCCCTGTCCGTAAATACCACTTGAGTGGACTATCGATCACTGATATCCTAGGTATACGACTCACGGCCTTCGGTGACCAATTGATCGGGTTTTATTATGTCAACAAATCAACACACAATCTGGTACCAACCACATCAACTAATATAGCTTATTTACATATATATGTTGTGTCATGTAACCACTATTAACTCTATCTCTCCGTAATTATTTTCCATGTTCAGAAGGAAGTATTCATTTTTCTCATTTGTATTTCACTAGCATGTTAGGGTTAAACTTCAATAATGGTTCTCTTTTAATCTGAAAATGTTATAATTGGAGTAGATGATTGCATGCCCTTTTTATATAAAACGAATTAAAGTTTACAAACCCCCAAATTAAGTTAATTCAATGGGGTCAAATCAACGACGGCATCATTGATCGGGAGAGAAAGAGTTAAAGGTACTTGTTGGGGTTGGGGTGGAGTGAATGTTTTCACTAGTGAGTTTTCGAACTATGCCAAACAATGACGTTGTCTACGGGTGAGTTGATAAATTCACTTAATGAAAGGTTCAAACGTCACAGGGTTATTAGTCTGGTCATTGTGTCATACTAAGCTCGGAATAAGTTTCAAGCTCATCTGTTTATATTGTTAACAGTTGACGAGGGCTGTCATGTGGCCAGCACAATGACCAGCCTCCTTTAATTTCCCCAACTAAAGTCAGGTATACACATTAGTTTTAGGGAGGACCCAGGGAAGTCCTAATAATCCGAAAGCTCGGGATCACCGTCTTCTTGGGGATTTAAAGTCGTAGGTAAGATATGAGAGCAGTGAAAATAGTATCTTTATAATGCAATATTAGTATTAGGACCTATCTAATTAATGTAAGACACACATATAGGCCGGTCTGTTAAAATATAGTAGAAACTTTCTTTTAGTTTGAGTCTATGCGCATATATAGGAGGCGCGGTGGCTGAGCGTTAAAGCGCTTGGCTTCCGAACCGTAAATACTGGGATTTTTAATTTCGGGATCTTTGGGCGCCTTTGAGGGTGCCTGACATTAGTTGAGGAAAAGTAAAGGTGGTTGGTCGTTGTGCTGGCTACGTGACACCCTCGTTAACCGTTGGCCAAATAAACAGGTTGTCAAAATGTTTCTTACACATTTCACTTTACAAAATATTCTAGTCGTGCTATAAATGACCTAAATCTCAATAATTTACGAGTTTTTTATATTCGCTTCCAAATTTAACTAGAATGAATAATGTCTTTATATGTCGCAATCAACAGGCTAACTTTTTACAAACATACGGTAGGTTTGTATATTGCTGTTTACAGTTCTATGCTACACATGTTGCACTATATACTAAACATCTGACTTGTAAACAATTTTTTCTTCAGGATGAGAAGAACCAAGTTTTGACCACCAACGTCTGGCTCGAAGCAGTAAGTAGGCCATTTATGTATTGGTCCAAACAAATTGAAATTTAATTGGACTACGATGGACCACCTCGGTACTACTGCTATAACAATAAAAATATAGACCCAAACACACACAAAATAACACTATACCGTAGCTCTGTAACTCATGGAGTCTATCGGGGTAAAGAAATGTAACACTATACCGTAGCTCTGTAACTCATGGAGTCTATCGGGGTAAAGAAATGTAACACTATACCGTAGCTCTGTAGCTCATGGAGTCTATCGGGGTAAAGAAATGTAACACTATACCGTAGCTCTGTAACTCATGGAGTCTATCGGGGTAAAGAAATGTAACACTATACCGTAGCTCTGTAACTCATGGAGTCTATCGGGGTAAAGAAATGTAACACTATACCGTAGCTCTGTAACTCATGGAGTCTATCGGGGTAAAGAAATGTAACACTATACCGTAGCTCTGTAACTCATGGAGTCTAAAATTAATTAATAATTAATAAAATAAATTAATATATTAAGACTAGAAAGAAAAATGTTTGTTTCCTCGTGATCTAGATGAACTCTGGTGTCTGAGAAAAAGATAAACGGAAATGAAAAAAAAAAAGAAATTGGTCTAAGGTTCTTGTCACTACAATTGTGTGCGTGTGTGTGTTTGCTTTGACCACTCTGGCAATTTTAAGGTTGATTTAAACTTGGCTCAAACATGTGCCTTTTACTGTTGTTGTTGTTGTTTTTTTTTCACAAAGACAGTCCCTCAAACAGTGTAGACTTACCAAAATAGAAAAATCAACAAACCAAAATCAGGCGATACTGAGTATCTTAAACAGAAGACCACTGAATATCTTAAACAGGAGACAGCTGAGTATCTTAAACAGGAGACCACTGAGTATCTTAAACAGAAGACCACTGAATATCTTAAACAGGAGACAGCTGAGTATCTTAAACAGGAGACCACTGAGTATCTTAAACAAGATACCACTGAGTATTTTAAATAGTAGACCACTGAGTATCTTAAACAGGAGGCAGCTGAGTATCTTAAACAGGAGACCACTGAGTATCTTAAACAGGAGACCACTAAGTATAGACTACTGAGCATCTTAAACAGTAGACCACTGAGTTAAGACCACTGAGTATAGACCACTGAGTATCTTAAACAGTAGACCACTGAGCGACACAAGACATTTGAACCTCTTCAATGTTATCGTTGTAAATGAACAAGACGATGGCGATGTGGCAGCAGAGAGCACCAGTGACACGAGAATGCACTCACACGACATTAGACCAGATTGAAGACAGAACTCATCCTAGATTAGTGGGCCACCTCCCTGGAGACCAAGACTCCCAGGATTCTTTTTCAGATAAACAAAAAAAACTGAACATCTACATTTTATTTCATTTCTTTATTGATCGGGGGGGGGGGGGGGGGGAGACACCTTTTGATTAAAATTGGCATTAAGGTGATAGGGAACCTTTTGATATTCCGTAACACCAAAGATTTAACTTTTTAGCCCCTCCCCTACTTTGTAACAAATCGTAACAAGACCAATACCCTCCTGGTAAAGCAACATAATAAGAAAATTCGAATGAATTTAACAAAAGACTAATTTATTAATTATCATTTTCCAGAATCACATTTTCACCATATCTTTAAAAATTATGAGAAAAATATCCACTTCAGTTGTTGTTTTTTTTCACAATAATGTACATGTACATGTACATAGAGAGTACTGTACATGTACATAGAGAGTACTGTACATGTACATAGAGAGTACTGTACATGTACATAGAGAGTACTGTACATGTACATAGAGAGTACTGTACATGTACATAGAGAGTACTGTACATGTACATAGAGAGTACTGTACATGTACATAGAGAGTACTGTACATGTACATAGAGAGTACTGTACAATAGTGTACATGTACAAATAGTGTACTGCACATGTACATAGAACGGCTGCAGGAAGAACCGCTGCGTTCGAAAAAAAAGCGGTATATTTTCCCTTTATTATTTGTTTAAATCCGAGAATTAGCCGAGGCCAATCGTCAAAGTATTTAACATATCTTAAGACTCCCAATCTTTTGCCCCCTTTTAACAAATTGTAAAAAAATGTTATACCTCTTCGCTTCTTTTAAAGTTAGTTAAATTACCATTTTAGACCTTGCGATCTAGAAGTCTATTTTTATTTCTGTAGCTCTTGGTTAACGAGGGTGTTGTATGGCCAGCACAACGACCAACCGACTTTACTTTTCCTCAAATAATGTCAGGTACCCATTAGAGCTGGGTAAAATCAGAAGCGTTCAATGATCCCGAAATTAAAAATCATATTCCTCACAAGGATTCGAACCGGCACCCCCGGTTCGGAAGCCAAGCGATTTACCACTCAGCCACAGCACCACCTTTGACCGTTACGTAATATCCGAACGTTCCTATGTATTCCTACTTCTTTTAGCGTTCTCAGTTGATGCCTGAGTATTGTCGCCAGATTTGATAGAGTTGTGTCCCTTCATCGTGAAGTGATAGATACTGCAACAAGGTTCTAGCTTATGTTGCCAGAAAAAAAAAAGCTTGGCAGCAGTGACGTAATAGTCGCTACAATCAACAGTAGTTCTATTTTTGTTAAGTAAATCCATCTTACGAAGCAATTCAATAGCTAAAGTACACTAGCGAGACCAATTGCCTTAGAAGGCCTGAACACTGACCTGCAACGTCGCAACCTGTGGGCAGTTTAGACCAATAGCTCATTGCCACGCCACAGATCTGTCCGACGTGGAAACGAGCTATTACTGTGACGTCGCGGGTCAGTGTTGAGTTCTTGCATAATGATTGGCCTTGATGGAAGCGGTAGCGTACCAAGAGTGGAGCGGGCTGCTCGGGGTATCATATACCCTAAGTACCCCACTGTTCAAGGCCTGAGATTGATGGAAACAAAATAATCGGATGCAACCAATGCGAATGAAAAAAAACTATTTTTTGTCTGCGGATTTTTTTTTTCAATGTCACGCTGAATTATTTGATCACATTTTGTCGTGTTTACATCAGTGTGTATTTCATGAAACGAACTATTTCTTGAAATTCCTCCTAGATCTAGTTTTTTTGCAAACTCTTCATTATGGGACACAGGGTAGGTGGTGGGTTTTTGAAAACGGCTCTATTTTTCTAGCAATTTGACAGTTTATGTCACCCTAACCTAATTGGCCACACTGTGAAAAGTCTGGCTTGATCGTTATAATTTTTTAAAATATAATCATCTTTAAAAAATGTGGATTACATTTTTACAAAGCTAATAATCATTCGAGGGTGGGATGAGTGATTAGGCGCATGGCTTCCGAACCTGGGGTCCCGGGTTTGAATCTCGGTGATGACTGTGATTTTGAATTTCGAGAATCTGTAGTCGCCCCTAAGTCCACCCAACTCTAATGTGACTTTAGTTGGGGAAAGTAAAGGCAGTTGGTCGTTGTGCTGGCAACATGACGCCTTGCTCGTTAACCATTGACCAAAGAAACAGATGACATTATCATCATCTGCCCTATGGATCTCAAAGTCTTACTTTTCACTTACCTTTAGCAACTCCCTCTGTCTGTCAGTTGTCTGTCTGTCAGTTGTCTGTCTGGAAGACAAAAAAAAAGGAACACATTATTTCTTCCGTTCACCCAATCTGGGATCAAGTTGAAACTTTCCACAATTATATACAGTACCTAACAAAACATGAATAAATTTAAATATCAATTAATTAGATAATTTATTATTGGTAATTAACTACTTTGCTTCATATCGAAAAAAGGGAAATAAATCATACATTATTGAGTGACATGGTTGCAATTGTCAATTTCTTTGTTGTTTGTTTTTTAGCTTTTTTTTTTTTTCTTCAAATATTTATCTTGTTTTATTTTGAACACGGCATCTGTGGAAAATTACCACGCTATCGAATCAAATGTTTATTTGTACATAGTAAGGAAAAAATAATAGACCTACATAAACATCTTACGCATTAACTTATATAGAAATCATTAGCTGCACTGTTAATAGAAAGACTTGATTTGTGCGAAGACTTCTTGCAGTGTTGAAGAAATAAGTAGAATGGGAAGTTATAGACCACCATCAGATTCGGGAAGAATCGATTTAAAAACTAAGATATCTTTTTAAAACCATCCATCACAACATTAGTCCCATGGGATACGGTCATAATATTAGAATGCTGTAGTAGAAGCTAAATCTAAGGGCAGATAAGTACCAATGTTTTTCTTCGGCTAATAAAATGACGCTGAAATTGACACGGCTGAAACTCTTATTACGGATGTACCGGCAACTGACCGGTCCAATTAGTTGCCCTTTCCGGTCAGCGTGGGATATTGCATCATGGAATAGAAACACGGGCGTATAACTCTCGTTAAGTTAAAAATTATCAGAATATCGAATATCGCCTTTTTTTTTTATAGTCTGTGTGAAACGAGAGAGAGAGAAAAATTGCGGAAGAAAGTTTTCAAGAATCTCTGTGTTCGTTCGGTTAAAATTCCTCAACAGCAGCTCAGTTTCAGAGACACGAAAAGGGCTGTTATTATGTCCCTTGAGTCTCTCTGAACATGGGAGAACCTTGATTGTCATATAGCAGGGGAGGAAACCTAGTTTCAGACATAATGAAATGATTCAATACTCAGACCAGGCAGCACCTTGGGATGGTCCATTCCATGACTTAACGACACACGATACGTGACAAGGAGTTAGAGATAGCCTTTATCAACTCTAGAATCTTACTGTTGTACAGTTTAAGTCATTCGACTCTAGTGAAGCCTTGGCACCAGAGAGACAGTAAATATGTTTGCTCGACCTTCTATTTCTTTCAGAACTGTCTTGGATCGATGCTAAGCCCATTTTCTATGATATTCTTACTCACATAAACTAATCACAACTTCAGTCTAACAAACGATATATGGGTCAGTGTTGTAAGAGCCTCTAAAATCAACATACAATCGACATAGAATTTGTAAGGTCTTATAGATCCACTCCGATATTTCTAAAGCCGCTGTCATAATTAAACAATCCGATCGCCTGTATGATCTTTTGCCCTGCGTTTTTTTGGATTGCCGTCTTATAAGAAGCCTTAAGAGTTTGTTTTTGTTTTTTTTTTCATTTTCTGTCGCATTGCTAATATATTTTTTTTGATTTGCATACACTTCTACTTTGTTCGGTATACATCCGAATTGTCGATATTCAGGGGCGTATTTATGTCATTTTGTTTTACGTTGTGGGCCTCTCTTGTGGACCCATGTCTCAGTTCATTGTCACTATTTCCACTCCTGCTCTTCTTCAGATGTCTGCTTACGCTTCAAATATGTACTCATAATCTAACGGTGAGATGGCATGCGAAACAATTTAACAAACAGTCCAAACATTCCGTTGGACGACGGGGATTTTATAGTACGAGATGTTTTCAAAACAATCAAACTACAAAGTACAAAAAATTAATCTTCAATGTCCAGTAATATAAAATAGACTGTTAGTCTCCAAAAGAAAATTTGATCTAACCTATAAAACTTTGAGTTCTCTTCAGTTATTTCTTGTAAACACTTATCAAACAATATATATTACATGTAAGTTATTTGTACGGCTAAGCTCGGTTGGAATTTTCGTTTGCTAAAAGTAATTTTTGTTTTAACGTCTGCATAAAATAATTGCTAGACAAAATAGAGTTATCTCTCCTGTCTAAATATATGTGGTTGTTGTTTGTTCTTGCTGTCAATATTTAATGAGTATATGAGGGATTAAACAAAGAAAATGTAAGCACCTTTAACTAACAAGAATTGTAATAGTTAGTACATATAATAATAATAATATTCTGCCACATAACCAGAAAATTACTTATCGAAAATTGTTAAAGGGACTACGATGAATTTTGTTTCTCTTTAACAAAACTCGACCCTGGCAGGGTCAGAGAATGAACACTCGTTCGTTTCTAGCATAATAATAATGAGAATACTCCTCCTTATTACGAATACTCGCCACAATAGGTGCTAGAGTCTACTGATCATCTGCTGTACTAGGACAGGCCTATTATGACCGACAAAACGGTAGATTTTAATCGCCCTGATCTACTGTTCATTGATTTTAAATAAAAAAAAACAGAAAAAAAAAACGCTACCATTATTGACATCGCCGTACCACTGTCTCATAGTTTAAGAACAACTGAAATGGAAAAACAACGAAACTATGGGAACCTAGGCTTGGAGATTAAACGTTTATGGAAGTTATCCAAAATAACAATATACCCCATTGTTATATCAACCGAGGGGATAGTAACAACTGATCTCACAGATACCTTCAAGGCCCTTAACATTTCTAGAAACATTCTCGTTGCCTGTCAGAGGGCGGTACTGCTGAAGACCTGCCACAGCACCAGAAAATTCCTCGTTGGAAACTGATAAAGGGATACTACGATGAATTTTATTTCTCTTTATTACTCGACCCTGGCAGCGCCAGAGAATGAATACTCGTTTGCTTCTAACAAAATAATAATAATAATAGCTCCTGGTGGTCTAAGATGAGCACTTTTTAATCTTCGTGAACTTCGAAGACTCAATCTTCGCTCTGAAAAGTCGGCTGCACAAAAGGCACGGATAGTATCTGTATGTTGCAGTGCTGCCTATTTCCGGCCTCTTACTGGAGATCTAGTGTTATTGACGTTCAAAAGTGTAGTGGTTTTGACCTTCTGAAATCTCGTGCTACTTATAGATCGTATGACGATGACGATGAAAGGGCCGGCCTTAGTCATAGGCTAACTAGGCAGCCGCCTAAGGCCTAGAATGGGTGGGGGCCTCAGACAGGGCTCAAAACATTTTTTGAGAGTACACTAGGATGTAATTAAATTGTGTTCATTTTATGTTTTCACTGTTAATTTTTATTTTACTATTTCTTTTTGGGCCACCAAATTAGCTTCGCCTAGGGCCTCCAATTAGCTAAGGCCGGCCCTGATGATGATATCATTCATCCTTTAATCTGGTCTACTTGATCCAATGACCACACACAGCATACCCTAGTAACTGGACTAGGGATCTCGCTAAAATATTTACTACTGACCAGACCGATTCAAATGACCACGGTGGCTTTCCGTTCAGTCCTCCCTCTCTCTCCGCCTCCGCTCATCAGAGGACGGCGCTGATGGGTTTCTGATGTAGGGCGAGCCAGTGTAAATATGGTTGTCAAAAGGTCTTAAATACATAGCTTGGCAGCACGTGTCTTCTTCCAGACGCTAATCAAGACTTCTGTCTTGGCATCTATGACGTCATTTGTTTCCTTTTCTTTTTTCGGTCAATGTTTTTTTAAAATCAATTCACCGGGGACATAACTCAGTTGTTGTTTTTTTTTTAAATTTGCTTTGATTCACCAGATTACCAATCAATTAGAAATAAAGTTTGACACTGACTGTGAAATAGTCCTGTTATTAACAATTGTACCATTGGCTGTGTAAAAATCCTTTAATCTATAATATAAAGCAAAAAATAAGGCGTATGTATGTACGTATGTTCCTAATAAAAATCTAACCGATCGACCAATCTGGATAAAACTTACCATACATAAAATGTACCTTAGATCATGGCGGAGACCGTAGTTCATGCTGAAGTCCCTCCCACAACCGCAGGGCCTTTAAAATAGACGAAAAGTACCCAATAGTATCTCTATCATTAGTATTATAGAGCGAAACAATTTTTGTTTAATCGGGTAAACCCGTTTTCACACACTTCTTTTATTTTCGTGGCCAAAATTTAAAAAAAATGTAAATGGAACATTCTTTCATCTAGTAGATCAGTAATACCCAATATTATAACCAATATAGTAATAACTTTGTCCTATAATTGATCAGTAGCCTATACCACTCACTTTGAAATAGTGTTTCTATTCTAATTATACGACTCCTAATTTATTAAGATCTCTTAAAGGAAATGATACTCTTGGGCGGTGAAACTAGTCATAGAAAATAAATGAAATTCACCAAAAGCGAATATTTTCTTCCTGCAGAATTTAAAATACCCTCTGTATCTACCAGTTACGGCGAGCTGAGTCATGGCGTCACTTCCTTGTTCCTTTATTCACATTTGAAAAGATGATTACCGTGTGTTCAGTCCTGCTCACTAATGAAGGATCAAAGAAATGTCGACCCCTGGCTATCTTGACCACGGTTCGACAGTCCGGCATCTGTCCGGTCTGTTAATCTCTAGCCCAGAAGTCTTGTAAATACACCGAACTCTCTAATCCAATGATGGACTCCACGCAGACGCATCGCAGACGTTGATCAATACGGGGAAACATGGGGGAAACAACTCAGAGCTGGGTTGTTTTTTTTTTGGTCTCTGATTCGCCTTTGATTAATGTAATGAAGCCTTGATTCCACTTTTTAACAAAGTTCATTTATAGACTCAGTGACTAGAAGCTTTCGTTTCCACCTAAAAAAAACTTTTGATTGCGGCAGTGATATGTGTCTATAAGTAATTCAATATCCAGTACAAAACAAAAAGGCAGCCGTTGCTCGATCTAGTCTACCTGTCAGACACCGAATTCGGACCAGAAAAGTAAAAAAAAAAAACAACTTGCCATTTATCGACACGAAATTCTGATTGATTTAGTATTGTCAGTAGAAGCTTGGATGTGTGGACACATGTGTGGACGAGCAGACTTATGTGTGGGTGAGGACTTATGTGGACATTTGCACATGCGTTTGTTGGCGTTATGTGTTGGTAGACGTGTTTAGGGCGTGTAGATATGTGTGGACTCGTGTGTTGTAGTGTGTGTGGATGTGTGGTTGGTGTGTGTATGAACGTGCGGGTAGATGTGTGTGGACGTGTGGGTGGATGTGTGTATTGTTGTGTGGGCGGATGTATGTGTGTTGATGTGTGTGGACGTGTGTGTTGTGTGTGGACGTGTGGGTGAATGGGTGTGTGTTGATGTGTGTGGACGTGTGGGTGGATGTATGTGTGTTGATGTGTGTGGACGTGTGGGTGGATGTGTGTGTGTTGATGTGTGTGGACATGTGGGTGGATGTGTGTGTTGATGTGTGTGGAAATGTGGGTAGATGTGTGTGTATTGATGTGTGTGGACGTGTGGGTGGATGTGTGTGTGTTGATGTGTGTGGACGTACGGATACATGTGTGTCGATGTGTTTGTATGATGTGTATGTGTGGGTAGATGTTTGTGATGATGCGTGTGGACGTGTGGTAGAAGTGTTTATGGGAAGATGTGTGTGTTGACGTCTGTCTGGGCGTGTGTGTGTATGTGTGGACTGCTGTGGACCTGTATATGTTGGTCTAAAATTGTCGATCAACTTCTTTTCGTTACTATAGAGATGTCTGACTCTACCACTAAACCTACTTATGACATTTGTTATATCAGTTTTAGTGTCGCTACATTCTCATATCCACATTTGCTCTCAAGTTTACACAAATCAACTACCCCATCAATGAGTATCTTGAAAGTCTCCTAAACTTTTTAAAAAAATGTAACTGCGTTTCACCTCCATATCCTTACCCCACAAACTAAATAGCTAAGACTCGACTCCGACCTAATCGACTCACTCAGTGACTTATCTATATTTTCAATAATCATTTATATGGAACTCATCTGTGTTATTAAAGTAGTTTAATATCTGTCTGTTTGTATCTCTCTGTCTGTCTCTGCTCGTTCTCTTCCGAGGTCTGGGTAAGACACAGGGACACTCTAAAACTCGGCCAATATTTATTGACAAAATGTTTGGTAACATCAAGATAAAGAAATATTCCTTTCCCTCCGCGTGGATTCTCCCCCTCGTCTCCTCCTCTGATAATCTAAGGAAGTGCTAATTGAAAAGCACGGTTTGAGTTCATTACAGAGATAAAAACCAAGAACCAAAAACTCACTTTAAAAAAAAATCAGTCTTCACAAACTTACATTCAAGAGAAATAAATGTAATACTTTCTTTTTTCCCCCTCCATTTACCGTAGTTCTCTTTCTCTCACCCTCTCTCACACTCTCTCGCGCTTTTCTCTTGTTTTCTCTCTTCCCCCCTCTCTCTCTCTCCCTCTCTTTCCCTCTCTCTCTTTCTCTCTCTCTCTCTATTTCGATCTCTAGGTCAAAGTAAATAAATACAAGTGTATTGTAGGTCCACATGGTCCTATTCTTGACTGGCGATGTTTCTCTAAAGACATGACTAAGACGTAATCATCTTCTTCTTTTTGAAGTAACGTCGGTATTATATAAGATAAGAAAAGACAAGACTATGTACAAAACTGTGTACAGACCTTGAACAAACCATCACGCCTTAATATGTAGACCAGTGTTCCCCAAACTGTGTTCCGCAGAACCCTAGTGTACCGAGAGGCTTGAATAAGTGTTTCACAAACTACTGGAAATATTAACTAGTAAGCCACCACGTGAATCTCTGTAAAGAAAATAATAAACAAAGTGTTCCGCTAAATACTCAGAGTGTACGAAGTGTTCCGTTAAGGAAAAAGTTTGGGAAACACTGATGTAGACATTTGTTTTTCTTTTAGTCTTTTTCTCTCAGTATATTAGTCTGTATATCAGTCTGTCTATCAGTCTGAATATTAGTCTGTATATCAGTCTGTATATCAGTCTTTATTTCAGTCTGTATATCAGTCTGTATTTCAGTCTCTATTTCAGTCTGTATTTCAGTCTGTATTTCAGTCTGTCTATCAGTCTGAATATTAGTCTGTATATCATTCTGTATATTAGTCTGCATATTAGTCTGCATATCAGTCTGTATATTAGTCTGCATATCAGTCTGTATTTCAGTCTGTATATTAGTCTGCATATCAGTCTGTATTTCAGTCTGTATATCAGTCTGTATTTCAGTCTGTATTTCAGTCTGTATTTCAGTCTGTATATTAATCTGTATATCAGTCTGTATTTCCGTCTGTATATCAGTCTGTATTTCAGTCTGTATTTCTGTCTGTATATCAGTCTGTATATCAGTCTGTATATCAGTCTGTATATCAGTCTGTATATCAGTCTGTATATCAGTCTGTATATCAGTCTGTATATCAGTCTTAGTTTAGTTTGTATTGATATTAAGTGTCGCGTTTTCTCCTCAGAATTCAACCAGCCATCTACTACACACAGACGCAGAAAACACACACACATATTGTGTAAAAAAATATATATGCTGAATTTATAACTGATGAGCTGTGGCGGGTATATTACATTGAGCAGTGTAAATGATGATGTGCTATATAAAAAAAAGATAGGCAAAGAACTATTGACATCTGTTTCTAAGTAACATCTGTCCCAGGTGAAGTAGAGATTGTAGATATTTGGTCGGTGTTACCGGTCGTTGTCTTGTAGCACCAAACTGCTGGTAGACAACTATACCGTTGTAGGTATAATACATTTTAACCAATAAAACTTCAAGTAACTCGAATAACTTCCTTTAGTGAACAAAACTAAAAAGAACTTTATTTATAATATAAACAAAATCAAATAGTGATCAGATGAAATAAATGTTGTAGACTTTAGTAATAATGTTGTAACTGAACTGTGATGCTGGTCCTATGGGTAATCAACCGACACATGCGACACAGGCCTGTGTTCTTTTAAAAGGACTGGTGTAAACATTCCCCGTGTAGGTCAACGGTGTTTTGGTTATCTGACTATGAACTATGTGTAGTTTTTTAAAAGACTTTGGGTAAAGTTAGTCGGACTGACAGAGAAACAAGAACGATATTTTTGTTTTTACAAGTTGTGTTTAGCTGTTCTATTCCGACATTGACTTCTGCCCATTTGTAAAGTATTTGATTGGTTTCTCTTCATTATTTATTACACTCATTAAAGTGTCTCGTTACATCAGAGCCCAAGTTGTCTGGTTCTTGAATTAGCCACATCGTTTGGTCAAGGGTTGATAGAGAATCGTAACACTATCTTTTTTTTAACAAAATCTAACTCACTACAATAACACAACCTTTCAGTCTCACGTTCTGGAGTCTTCTCCCCTAACCAAGACCAAGTGACGACAATGCCACCTATGTTGCATCATTCACAACCAATCATTAACTTCGTCCCACTTTCATCATATCAACACACACACACTCCATAACAGTCGGAACGACAGCGCCGCCCTCGGAAGTCCTTATCGCACTGTTTTTTGTCATCTGTTTTGAGTTTAACTTTGTTAATGTAACCAATTTTTATTGGGAAAAAAATAGCAGCTAGACTTGACATTATTGCTCTACAATGTAAATCAAAACTGTTGGCTCCGGTGAAGCACATATTGTGGAACATTTAATTGCGCCCTCAGAAGTTCTTATCGTTTTGTTGTCCTCTGTTGTGTGTATACGATATTGATGTAACTACAGAAATACGGAATACATACACACATGTACAATATTTGGCTCAAACAAAAACTTTCACACCAGCATAGTTGACATGCCAGGATTTTTGCTAATTTCTGTTTGGTCTGTCTTTCCAGGAGTGGTTTGATCAAAGACTCAATTGGTCAGTTTCAGACTTTGGTGGCATCTCTTCCATCAGGATACCGTGCCAGAAACTGTGGCTGCCGGACATCGTCCTCTACAACAGGTAACAGGCGCTACCATTGGTCACGTTCTTCTAGACTAGGTTTCACAGCTTCATTGTTGTCAAATAGTTCTGAATGCTTTCCATGTTCCCTTCAGAGCTGAAGATAATTTACTTCCTAGTCCAAACCTCCCGCAGTACGACGGGGGAAGGTAGTGGGTAGCGTATCATCACAGGACCCTCGAGACGAACGAACGCCAGTCCAGCTAGCGCGCAAACCGCACGACCCGGAAGCCTTCGAAGATTTTTTTTTAAGACACGCATTTGGGATGTTTGAGGACGACTGAATTATTGCCCTTCTCATCTCTTCGTTCTCAATGTTTTTATTTATTCCAACCTGTTTATATTTCCCATTTGTGAATTGCTCGGACCAGTGCTAAAAATAGCCATGAAAAGATCTAAATAAAACTTTGAACTGTTTCTCTGATCCAACGTATATGCAATTGTGTGTCAAGACATTTCCGACGGATGTTTACAAAGCACACATTTTATATCTCCAGCCACAAACGAGCTGAATTAGACTCGGATTCACTTCCGCTTTCTATTGATCTGATTCTGAAACAGTTTTTAATGGCGAGACACTAAAAGTCTGAATGTTTCGACGTAATACATCTAAAGACAAATGATGATGGCTCCTTTTTTTTTAGAGCGTGGTTTGGTTCCAGTGGCTCTCATGTTGTTGATTTTTTTATCTATCTTCACATCGCGGAAAAACAACAACAATGTATTGCTCTAATTTTGTACATATTTAGGCTATTGAACAGTCTATTTATGTAACATCTTGGTCCTTGGTTGACCCAGCCAATGGCTGACGAAGATGGCATATAGTAATATTAAGCTGTAATTTACTAGCATGCTAGAGAAACAACATCACAGAACTGTTCTCCATATTTTTTTTTTATGTTCTGTGCATTCCTAGTTATAGGCCTTAGTGAGGGGTCCTCGTTTCCGGTAGAAAAACAATGAGGATTGGATTTTGAAATAAAATGTTTAATCAGTCTATTCTTTAAATGATATAGTTAAAGAAAGTAAAAAGAGAACTAAAATAGTGAATTTATTGAAAATTGGACTCAATGTAAAATGGCAGGTCAGAATTAGTTTGTGAAATGAAGTAAAAGTAAAGTTACCCTTTCAGACCTTGCGATGTGGGGCAAATGATGTAAAGGTCATCTGTTTCTGTGGCCCACGATTAACGAGGGTGTCATGTGGCCAGCACAACGACCAACCGCCTTTACTTATCCCCAACTAATGTCAGGTACGCATTAGAGCTGGGCGGACTCAGAGGCACCCAAAGATCCCAATATAAAATCCCAGTCTTCACCAGGACTCGAACCCGGGACCCGAGCCAAGCGCTTTACCCCTCAGCCATCACACCTCCAGATGTACTGAAGTTGTGAACTAAACATTTTTTTGTGTGTTGGAGAGGACTTATATTGATTCTTGTAAATTATTTCATTAGTTTCGCTCAAAGCTATCAAAGAAGTCGTAGGTTCAAAACATACTACATACTTCTTTGCAAACTCTCTTCAAAACCATCTCTGACTTTTCGTTGTCCAAGAGATGTATACTGTTAGAAGAGTTCGCTTATATATTTCGTTATCAAGCAATGAAAGTCGTTGAGTTCACTTATTGAATGACGGTAGCACATTTTAATGAATAATGTTTACACACTTTGAGACAAGAGAGCTGCGTTCGTGTATCCGTGCGGGTAGGCTGTGAACGTTCTTTGAAATAGATCTATGTTTTCAATTACTATAGCCAGTGCTTTTTTTGGTGACGGTACGCACCGGTACGGCGTACCGTCACCTTTTTCAATGTGGGGGAAAATTTAACTTTTTTTTTGTATTTTAAAGTTTATTATTAGTTTATTAGTAGTTAAAAGTTAGGCGATCCATCACGGAGTACCGGCACCTATTTTTTTTTAAAGCACTGACTATAATAATACCTTGGTTATGCCCTTTTTTTTTTTTTTGTTTTTTTTTTGCAATATCTCTGGAGTGGAAGTGTCAAGTTTGCCGTGTATGTAGCAATTGAGGTTTTACAGGGTGGGGTCGCTAGCCCCACGCCAAACCCTCTTCCTTTCTCACCCGGGCTTGGGACCGGCAGATCATATGCCGAACTAGGAGTCGAACACTTAGTGAGGTTGTGACAGAGCGTCGAACGAGGTTTGCGGGACATGTTCTACGACAAAATGAGCTACGTATACCAAGAGTTGTAATGATATGGAGGCCAGTTCGAGGAAAGCGCAAACAGGGACGCCCTCGTATAAATTGGCGTCACATCTTCATAGAGAACCCAAAACAGTGGATACCAGGTGAAAGGAGGCTTCAGACATTGCCGGTGACAGATCTTTGTGGAGACAGTTTGCCGCATATTGCGCCGAACTGCGCGGGAGGACCTAAGTCTAAGTAAGTCTGGAGTGGAACACTAAAGGTTACATTAGTACCGTTTGATTCAGATCCAATTATTGGATTTTCTAGGTACAATGGTAGATGAGATTGTATCGATTAACTTCTGGATTGAGGAATCTTAACTTTCTTTTCAAGAGAATACGAAGCAAACAAAATTAATATGTCACATACTATTTCCTATTTGTATTCATGTATTCTTTTTGACAATCAAGGATGTTTACTAATTAATGATATGTCACGGAAAAATAATAACAGACAAAAGTTTATAAGAAATTTCTTCAATCGGATTAATTTAGTTTTTGAATTGGATCAATAGACTAAGAAATTTATTCAATTGGATCAGTAGACTAAGAAAGTTATTGAATATTGGATCAGTAGACTAAAAAAAATATTCAATTGGATCAGTAGACTAAGAAAGTTATTGAATTGGATCAGTAGACTAAGAAAGTTATTCAATTGGATCAGTAGACTAAGAAAGTTATTCAATTGGATCAGTAGACTAAGAAAGTTATTCATTGGATCAGTAGACTAAGACTAAGAAAGTTATTCAATTGGATCAGTAGACTAAGAAAGTTATTGAATTGGATCAGTAGACTAAGAAAGCTATTGAATTGGATCAGTAGACTAAGAAAGTTATTCAATTGGATCAGTTGACTAAGACTAAGTAAGTTATTCAATTGGATCAGTTGACTAAGACTAAGAAAGTTATTCAATTGGATCAGTTGACTAAGACTAAGAAAGTTATTCAATTGGATCAGTTGACTAAGACTAAGAAAGTTATTCAATTGGATCAGTAGACTAAGAAAGTTATTCAATTGGATCAGTAGACTAAGACTAAGAAAGTTATTTAATTGGATCAGTTGACTAAGAAAGTTATTGAATTGGATCAGTAGACTAAGAAAGCTATTGAATTGGATCAGTAGACTAAGAAAGTTATTCAATTGGATCAGTAGACTAAGACTAAGAAAGTTATTCAATTGGATCAGTAGACTAAGAAAGTTATTCAATTGGATCAGTAGACTAAGAAAGCTATTGAATTGGATCAGTAGACTAAGAAAGTTATTCAATTGGATCAGTAGACTAAGACTAAGAAAGTTATTCAATTGCATCAGTAGACTAAGAAAGTTATTGAATTGGATCAGTAGACTAAGAAAGCTTTTGAATTGGATCAGTAGACTAAGAAAGTTATTCAATTGGATCAGTAGACTAAGACTAAGAAAGTTATTCAATTGGATCAGTTTACTAAGACTAAGAAAGTTATTCAAATGGATCAGTAGACTAAGAAAGTTATTCAATTGGATCAGTAGACTAAGAAAGTTATTCAATTGGATCAGTAGACTAAGACTAAGAAAGTTATTCAATTGGATCAGTTTACTAAGACTAAGAAAGTTATTCAATTGGATCAGTAGACTAAGAAAGTTATTCAATTGGATCAGTAGACTAAGAAAGTTATTCAATTGGATCAGTAGACTAAGACTAAGAAAGCTATTCAATTGGATCAGTAGACTAAGAAAGCTATTGAATTGGATCAGTTGACTAAGAAAGTTATTGAATTGGATCAGTAGACTAAGAAAGCTATTGAATTGGATCAGTAGACTAAGAAAGTTATTCAATTGGATCAGTAAACTAAGAAAGTTATTCAATTGGATCAGTTGACTAAGACTAAGAAAGTTATTCAATTGGATCAGTAGACTAAGAAAGTTATTCAATTGGATCAGTTGACTAAGACTAAGAAAGTTATTCAATTGGATCAGTAGACTAAGAAAGCTATTGAATTGGATCAGTAGACTAAGAAAGCTATTGAATTGGATCAGTAGACTAAGAAAGTTATTCAATTGGATCAGTAGACTAAGAAAGTTATTCAATTGCATCAGTTGACTAAGACTAAGAAAGTTATTCAATTGGATCAGTAGACTAAGACTAAGAAAGTTATTCAATTGGATCAGTTGACTAAGACTAAGAAAGTTATTGAATTGGATCAGTAGACTAAGACTAAGAAAGTTATTCAATTGGATCAGTTGACTAAGACTAAGAAAGTTATTCAATTGGATCAGTTGACTAAGACTAAGAAAGTTATTCAATTGGATCAGTTGACTAAGACTAAGAAAGTTATTGAATTGGATCAGTTGACTAAGACTAAGAAAGTTATTCAATTGGATCAGTTGACTAAGACTAAGAAAGTTATTCAATTGGAAATAAAAGACGAAGTCCAAAGCAAAGAAACTTTGATAATGCCTCTCAAAACCAAATTTACCGTTCTGTGGTTATACAAATATTTAGGACAGTTATTAGACACGAGGAATCATGGTGGTGGGTTAAATGAATCATCTAGAATTGATGCACATATAATTTGTTTCTGACAGACAGCTATCTAAATAAGCGCCAGCCAATGAATACAACACAACTCACGATGTATCCCATCACCCAGAGTTCCACATTCTGCCAATCCTCCACCTCCCCATGTGAGTTCCTCAGTTCCATTATTCCCACCTCTGTAATGATGAGTGCCAATTGCCATAAAGAAACATCGGAGCTGTATTGGAGGGGAGGAAAGTGTTGGATGAACTGATTCCGAATATCATGTAATCGAATCATAGCCAGCGGGTTATGTGTCATAGGCTTTTATGTCACGACCGAGTCTTGTCAATAACCGAATCGCCAAATCTGAGTATCGATCCAGCAAAAAAAAGATAACATTCATCGACAACAGTTTCAAATTGTTTCTTTAAAAAAAAAAAAAAAATTCCACACAGACCCCTCACACTTCCACACACTTCACTATCGAGACACGATTGTGTGATAGCCCCATGAAATCAAACATCCATCACACTGTTTAAAGAAGGGAAGACAAAAGTTAGTTCAAAACAAAGAAATTTTGGGGCAGAGAACGGCCAACTCTCAAATGTATTTCAGAGTTTTGTCAGCAGTTTTGGTTACTTGTTTATTTGATTTTTGTGACCTTTATTTTCATGAGTTTGGAGATTTTCATCCATAGCGCGGAAAATTATAATTAGCTAACTTTTTGGTGTATCGGGTGTACAAAATAAGGGAAGTGTTGATTAGTATTTTTTGTTTAGTAGGCCTATAGCTCCATGGACGTCCATGGTTAAATGTTGTTTGATGGACACCTTTTTCAGCACTGCAGAACTAGATTTTTTCAGCTCTTCCGGTTGTAACTTTTAGTTGGCAACTTTGAATTCCATTTAGCGTCCTCCACCTTCAGATTGTTTGGTTTATCGTGAACATCTGCAATACTTTGGGCTTGAAGTGAAGCGAGTGTTTTCCCCCTTTATATTTGACTTCGCCCACTTTTGAACTTTGAGCTATTTGATTGCAGTGGCACGCTAGGGTGGAGAGGGGGGGGGTCAGATTTGAAAATACTGTTTTTACGTTAAATATGTCATGATGTCGACTGTCAAAATGCAGGGGCCCTTAAAGAGGTCAAGCCCCCCCCCCCCCCCCCCCGCAAATCCTTAGCTACGCTTTTGTTTAATTTTTTGTTTAAAGTCTCAGACGTTATATCAGAAATGAAAAAAAATTATGATGACGTGGGATCGTAGCGTGCTGGGTTAGAGCACGTGACCCTTGTGACTACACGATCAACTACTGGAGTGTTGTTTTTTCTTTTTGATTTAAATGTATGTTCAAATGCATTAATGTTATCCAGTTATATGTTTAAAGAGAGGGGGAGAGAACTCGGGTACGGTTGTGTAAGTCTTATGGTTTTCTATTTATGGTGAAATGTAACAATTTTTGAATGGATCGAGTTAGGTGGAAAAGGGGGTGAATTTGATTTGCTCCAGTGAACTCGTGGCTTCTGAATAGTCAATGCAGGTCCAGTTTCATCACTACATAATAAAAATATATTTGAAATGAGTGTCCGAGACAATCTGAATGGCGCCTAATGGCGGTGTGAGATCACCTGGTCCTTGTGATACTACTAAGCAGCTGTGATGGACGTTGGTTCATATCGTTTGGGAGCTTACCTTTCTATATGTCCCCTTGCACATTTTCTAGTGCTTTCTTTATTAAACTTTCATATAGACATAATAGAATAACAAATAATGGTCACAATAATAATATTTTTGTCTGACAAAAGGGTGAATTTTAATCGCCCCTGATCTGCTGTTTATTGACCCCAAAAAATGCTACCATCATTGATATTATCTTCTTCTTCTTCTAGCCAGCTTTATTGCTGCTGAGCTGTCAGCTCTTTTGCAGACTGTGCCAAGGGAAAATTTGTGTGCCCTTTTTTTTTTAGTTGTTCAGCACTGCAGACATTATCGTACCAGTACCCCATAATATAAGAAAAACCGAAATGAAAAAAATAAGAAAATATGGGAACCTAGGCTTGGAGATGAAGTGGTTATGGAAGTTGTCTAAAATAACAATATACCCTGTTGTTTAATCAACCGAGTGGAGAGTGACCCTACAGATACCTTCAATGCCCGTAACATTATGAGATCCAGAAATAAATATTACTAGGATTCAAACCCGGGTCCTTCCTGTTCCGAAGCTAAGCTCTTTACCACTCTGTCATCGTGCCTTCTTGTTGAAACGCATGATGGGATACAAATATGTTGTTATTTTTTTGTGATTTTTTAAAAAATCATTCTAATCTGGAATTGTCGCGTTATTATTGAGAAAAAAATATTCCTAATCAAACCTCATTTCTATTTGGTATGTATCTCTATATCTGACTTGTTTTTCATTCTGTAGTGTTGACGACTATACTTCCGGTTACATGCCTACTCTGGCCATGGTGTACAACAATAGTCGAGTCTTCTGGGGGCCTGTCATCCGTTTCCGGTCCTCCTGCAAGATTGATATCACTTTTTTCCCTTTCGACACGCAAGTGTGCAAGCTGAAGATGGGATCATGGGCGTACACTGGCTTGCAGGCAAGTAAAGTCTACACCTCTGAAAGTCAATTTTATAACTTCTTAGAATACTGACAACAGTCACATTCAAGAGAATTAGTTTTAACTGTCGACTGATTCTATTATAGGTGTGTTTCATGTAGATCTATGTTGTCAATAGCTTGGTGACGTTTTTATTTTTGATTTCGTCCGAAAGGTGGATGTTTGGAATAGTTCTACCACAATGGATTTGTCCAATTTCGTGGATAACGGAGAGTGGGAACTGCTAGGTAAGTCACGTGTGTGTGTGTTTGCAGATAATGTAGAATAAGGAATAGGAATTACTATAAGATAGAATTCAATAGCCTCTTAAGCAATTAAGAGGTTGAAGAAGCCATCTTACAATGCAATCACGATTCATCATTCATCATTTCTACAGGCAAGCAAAAAAAAAAGTTTTTGTCATTTTCCTTTGCTGAAAGGTGAAACTATCTTTAGTGAAATGATTAAAAATACAACACTTATTAAGAGAAGCCGATTCAGCTCCAGAGGACATAACTCAAAGCAAAGAGAAGTTCCAGTCATCATTACCACGGGAGTTTTATGTGTGCCAGAAGCTGTATTTCTAAACTTAAAAAACCTTTGCTGCTGTTCACACTATTTGTGTACACAAACATCTGTTCTTCTTTCTCATTTTTCACGTTGAAGGGTTCAGATCAGTAATTCTATATCTGAGATGAACCACGCAGTGGTTTCCAGATCAGGCAGTTCTCCGAATAGTCTTTGGAGAGTCTTGTTCGAGTCTCTTGATTTAGTATGCATCATTGAAGGACATGGTCAGCATTCTCTGGTGATGCTCCACCACAAGGGCAGGTTTCGCTCGTCCCGACATTTAACTTCCGGAACATAAATTGTCTTATTCTGTGAGTAAGTATTTTTTGTGGAAACTAAACAAGTATAATTACTGGTCAATGTTGACTGACTGTAATTTGACAGCAGTCACACACAGGGGTAACAACTAGAAAGATAGTTTCACAGTTAAGAAACATTATGCAAGAGTGTAAGAAGTAAAATACTGCACATTAAGTACAACTGTATATTTGTGGGGATATTGTGATATAAAAAGACAACAGCAATTTTTTAAAAATCGTAACACTGTATATATGAATTAAAAGATATTCTACACAGCAAGCTTATCTTTCTAAGATATACATATATATATATATATATATATATATATGCGGCCCGCCGTTACTAAACTTTTTTTAATGCGGCCCTCGATACAAAATGTTGCCCACCCCTGCTTTAATGTAAGAAACTGCTCTCCATTAGGTTTATTGTGGCTAGCTCTAATTGTACGTTTGAGGGGACTATTGTTGATAGATTCTTTTTTCCTTGTATCCTCATAAATCATTGATAGTATTTAAAGGGGGGGGGGGGGGAGAGTTTGGGTTAGAATATGTGTATGTGCTGTACAGAAAATAAGGAAAGGGGCGGGGTAACAATAATAATTTGGGCTATAGAGATAGTTTTGATAGTCACGAATTAATATTACGAAACATCTGATAATTATTTAATTTTCTTAAAGCTTAATTTGTTTCTTTTATTTTTTGTATTTAAAGTATTTCATTTTTTATTTCTTTATAGGTGAAAGTATTTGCGGTTAAAGTTCAAACTGAGATATTAACAAATAATTAAACTATATCCTATCCCAGGAGACGGCAACCTTTTTAGTCGGAAGAGCCTAAAATTACAATTTACAAATTTCAATGTTTTATAAAGCCAAATTTTTTTTCTACCAAACAATAAATAGTACTCGCATAAAAAAAGTTTTTTAATTAAAAAAACGAATCTATTTATTTATTGGAAAAAAATATCTATTCATCTCTACATAAATGTTTTCAACAACAAATTATATGTATACAGTGCTTTTTTTGTAATAAAAATAGGTGCCGGTACTCAGTGATTAAGTGCGGTACTCAGTAGTTGATTGCCTAACTTTTAACTACTAAAAATTAATAGTAAACGTTAAAATACAAGAAAGTAATATTCTTTCTTAATATATATATATATGCATTTATATGTTGTTATTAGATAATTACTTATTATTTAATTATAAAATTTAAACACTTAAACATTTACATACAATAATCATTAGTACTTCAATAACAAACAACTGAGCAAATAAATTCGATAATGACTATGGCTTTGCATGGTTTTAGAAAGTTTGGGTACATTTGGCTCATAGCTTGTTTTTAGCTTCAAACACGACTCTAAACTACTTCACTGTTAATTATATTCATGGAAGAGAACGCTTGCTTGCACGAATATGTTGATCCGAAGATCAAGCCGTCCAAATGCCAACTTCTTCACCTGACTGTAGCAATATAGGTGCCTAATCTCGCGGCATTTCTTTTTAAAGCTGCCCACTTTTGTTGCATTACATAGATTTCTGGACCTATAACACTTTCAACTTTTTTTCAACCGTGTAAATTTTTTGCACTTTCACAAAGCTTTTTACGTTGATCAATTGCATGTCTAGAGATCCAGTATCAATTCCAAATGGCTCAATGGGGATTTTGTTAGTATTTGCGTTGAAAGGATTTTTGTAAATAAATTGCTACACAATCGTTTTGTCAGTTTTGAACTGCTCAAATCTGTCCGCAAATTCATTTTATATTTTTCTTTATAAATGTGCTGAAGTAATTCGCGTGAACAGTTGCACTGGTTTTATCGCAATTTCGCTTTCAAAATTGGAAATGAAGTAATTGACCGCTCTGAATATCTTCTGCAAAAAGAATAAATTTCTCTTCAAAACAAACGCATTTTCTAACAAAACATATCATCATTGGCCTCCTTCAGACGTGAAACGACTATGGTTCATCTTGAACAGCGAGATGAAAGCCTGGGCATTGTCTATGGTCGGAACGATGTCGCCCACACAGCAGTTCTCTCCACTCCGCGCAGCTGATGAGACCAAAGGAACGGAATATCCGATACAGTTTGGGATCAGTAGCGCCGCAGGCTCTGATAGTCTAAGACTCACCAGCTCCTGATTTTTCCTCAGGGTTGTCTCCCGAAGCCTTTCCCATATTTGGGTATAGCCGCAAGGCAGCGGAGGATTCAGAGTTTACCTTCTCCTCACAAAACAAAAAAAAATAGTTTGGACACAAAACGCTACTTGGTGCATTATCCAATGAAACGTAAGAATTTCATGCTTTATTTTGTGCCAAAGAATTTTAGTTGCTCCTTATTTTTTTCCTGTCATATTTCTGGCTCCATCGGTTACTATTGAAACGATTTTATTTATATTATTGATTGTATTGCTTTTAATGTATTTTTGCACGACATTAGTTTATATCTTCTCCTCTAGTTTGTCACGAGAGCGATAGCAATTCTAGAAGTTCTTCATTTGTATCTTGAGAAGACATACAATTGTTACTGACAAAAAGGTCAACTTGTGATGTGTCTTTTATGTCGCAAGACTCATCTATATCAAGTGATAAGGGAGAAGAAAGTTGAATCTCTTTCACCTGCAAATAATTTATATTTCAAACTATGGGGTAGGAGCACGCTAAAAAGCGAGTACAAGTTGCTGAGAGAATTGAATCAGAACGATATTTGAAATATTTTTTTCGATAACATAAATAATATTTGTGCATGGAACTAAAGAGCCGCAACTTAAAATCCAAAGAGCCGCATGTGGCTCGCGAGCCGCAGGTTGCCGACCCCTGGACCTGTCCGACAAAGTAGGTACTGTGTAATAGTGTAAGTCTTCATCACATTGTTTTGTTGTGTTCTGTTTTGTGTACAAAATGTTTACAACAGATTAAAAAAAAAAACAAGAAGGAGTTGAAATATTAACAAACTAAAAAAGTATCATTAAATATTAAGTAAGCCAAAGAATCATCAAAGTTCGTTACATAGGCTTTGTGCTTGTGGTACTATAATGAATGGCGAAACCGAATTGAAGAACAGGTTTATAACAAAGGTCTAGAAGATAGAGAGGATTAAATTGATCATGAAATAGTGTCCTACTTTGACCAATGCTTATTATTTTTTTAATTTTTAGTTCTTAAAGAAAGTTAATACCATTATATTTAAACAAAAACTTCTAATTAGGCTTTTTTTGGAAACTGCTATGAATAATGAAATCTAACAGAAAAACAAAAGCCCCACAGATTCAAAACGAAATAATTAACCTGTTGGGCGATGCAGTTCTGTAAAAATACCGGTACTACAAGAGGTCATATCCACGCCATTTTATCCCTTTCATTGCATTCAAGACATATCAAAAGTTGATCAAATCAGCTCCAAGTAATGAATAATGCACCTGGTTGCATGCGGCTTTAGAACGAGAAAGCTGGAGGTCACTTCTTACAAAAGGCCGCGGGATACACATTTGAGACCAATAGAAAATCCGCTGCCGAGGACAGACAAAGACGGCGAAAAGAAAATCTAAATCGACCACCGGCGGACAATGGTTATGCCTGCGCAGGATGTGCCAAGATATGTAGGTTACAACTGGGGAATACTGCACTCCTCATTACTATTCGGACTCGAAGAGAAGCCTTATTGTTTCACAATCACTTGACTTATTTAATTGCCATAAAATATTGTATTCTTGTTTAAGTCGTTAATGCCCAGTTTCATTTTAAGTACAAAAGACAAAGGGTTGCATAATGCCACTATCCTTCTATTCACATTTGACCCAATATGCTATGGAATATGCCATAGCATATTGTTCAAAGATGCAATCCTTTAAAGAAGAGGTGTACTTTAAAGAAGCATTTCCTTAAGACATATCACAAGTCTGTGTACGAGGTTTTGATGTTTGTTTTCTTTTATTTTAAACAGCTACATTTTATCCTGTTTTCTAAACAATGCCACAGCATGCACATCCTATTTGTCACTTTGTCTGTATCAGTTTGTTAAGCTTATCAGTCATTGTCAAAATTTCTATGGATAAAAAATTTGTTAAGAATTGCTATGACACAGAGCGCAGCCTGGCTTCCCTTTGTGTTCCTTCTATTGAGCGAGAAACAGCTAAAAGTTTAGATAGATGCACTGGTTACTGACTTTGCTACTTTGTAGGCCAAAAAAAAAAGTTTAATCTATACACAGATGATGGAAGTAGAATTAGGCTATAGTTTGCATCAATGTAACAAAAAGTTTACCTAGAAGTGTTATAGAAATGTAAATGTGTAGAATGTAGATCTCATTAAACATTTCTTTATTCAATTGAAACATCTTTAAGTCATTTAATTCTGTTAAGACATTGTGCAAACGTTGACTTTTAAGACACTATTAATTGTTGGCAGTTGTTGGAGTCCTAACTGAATCAAACGTAATAACTTTATTCATACTTTACTTGTTTTGTAATGTCTTTGGATAAATGTAGCGATACATATAAATTACTCAATTGTTTTGTCTCACTTTACATTCATCTTTTTGGGGGAGAGGGGCCCATTAACATATTCTTGAACCCGGGCCCACGGGTACCTTGCTACGCCACTGACTGAAGGCACCGGGAATCATAATTTGGACGGAACCGGGCAAAATTTTCTGCACCGGGCAGTGTTCCACTCTACCATAAACCGTAGGGTCACGTGGTATTACACGTCAAGGTTGCAAGAGAAGTGTCTACAGAAGTTACTTCAAAAAGAAGATGATTACGTCATACGCGTCATGCATTCAGTCATGCATGCTAACCAATGACTTAAATTCCGCCAAGTCACTGGTTTTCCTGGCTAGCTCAGGCAACCCATTCCATGCTCTAATAGCACTAGGGAAGAAGGGGTATTTGTACAAATTTGTCCTAGCATATGGAATGAGGAAAACTGACGTCTTTTTTGACTGTTCCTTGTTCCCCCAGGTGTGGCTGTCAAGAGAAATGTCGTCTATTACGCATGCTGTGAGGAGCCGTTCCCTGACGTCACGTTCACTATTCAACTCAGGCGACGGACCATCTACTATTTTATGAACATTATCATCCCTTGTATCATTCTAAGGTAAATACTTGCTTATCATATAGTATCATTCACTGTCACATACATGCCTGTCATGCATTACGTCCTTTCTTGTATCATTACTTAATAGGAATTATCACCCTTTTTTATCTTCAAATAGTATATTCTCAATTAGGCAACTTCTAGCTGTGTATCAGAAATGAATTCATTATAATATATATCCCATAAATAGAGAGGAAAATAATTTTGGCTGTGAACACAAAAATGTTTAATTAAATATATCGTGTTGAAGTTTTTAAAAATTAAAAAGAACATTTCACATGTAGTGTAGATGCACTTTGTTACTAGCATATTTGGAACTAAAGTAAAATGTATTTGACAAGGCATACATCTACCCTGGACTTAGTAGTACCTACGTTTAAAAAATACACTCTCTAAGGCCTTTAGTAATCTCATTAATACAAGTTTGCTTATCTGTTGCTATGAGTTTAAAAGGGTATACAAAGTATTTTAGTTCCCGTAAATTGATGATTTAAATTTTTTTTTTTATTAAAAAGCGAGATGGGACATACATTCATACATTGGCGAGATGGGACACAGGATTGAAGACCTGGGCGACATGATGTGTAATCGCGTACTCTAGAAATATCTAATCGCGTTTACAAGTTTTATCAATGTTACACTGTTGTATCTCTTTAAACTGTAGAGATTAGGAGTCTTTAATCTCTTGCCTGTTACATATTGTTGCTGCGAATAATTTTTTTTTCTGCCATCTCTGCAGCTTCCTGTGTCTTGGCGGATTCTTGTTACCATCACAGAGTGGAGAGAAGATAACTCTGGGTCTCAGTGTCCTGCTGACCATCACAGTTTTCATGCTGATGGTGGCCGATAAGATGCCCCAGACTTCAGAGTCCATTTCAGTCATAGGTCAGATTTTGATCATTGTGTGCAAGCATTTCTGTTCCATTTTGTTTCCAGGCACGTATGTAAGCCCACCCTTAACAACTAGACAAGTAAAAGCTGTCAATGAATATGGAATGATATATGGTTGGTAATTCTAGTAAACCATGTCACATACATTTCTAGTTGTTCACTTACTTTTGGTGGACATTATTTGTTGCTATTGTTGTTTCTGCTAAGACATTTCTTCATTACCACATGTTAAAAAAAACAAATAAACATTTAGCAATTTTTTTTTTCTCTAGAAAGTTAAAGTTAATATAGTTTGTAGTAAGTGTAAACAAACTGCAACACTAGAGCTTATAATCTAGACTTATAAGAGAACAAAGTTACGTGCTTTTCTCTCTTATTTCGTTGTTTTGATGTGCTTGGATTGGATCGTAAAAAGCACACACCTGATAACATATACTTATGAATACTTAATCGAACCTGATCATTTAGAGAAATATTGAATGTAGGAAAAGTGTAAGCTATTAGTGTCCGACATCGGACAACGTTGTGTCTTAAGAACATCTTGAAATCAGCTGTACCACCAAATCTTCGGATATCTGGTTTCATCAACGCACGTCTGAGTGTTAAGGGATCACCAAAGTTATCCTCACTTGGCTGTTGATGACGTTTTTACAGAACTAGTGGCTTTGAATCTATAGTATAGCCTACTTGTTACACTAAGTTAAACTTGAATAGCTAGATACTATAGTAGATAGAGTTGAAGTATACATTCTACTTGAGCGTGTAGTTTTGTTGTGATGACATGTTTTTATTTTCTCTGTTTCCAGGAATCTACCTTATGGTTGTATTAGCTACCAGCTGTCTATCTGTCCTCTCCTCTGTTTTAATACTCAGCCTCCACCACCAGCATGGGAGACCATCGAGGGCGCCACTGTGGCTCAGGAAACTGTGCTTCAATATCATCTCTACTGTTCTCTGCTTGCAGCAGAGGCGCAGGGCGATACACCCACTCGGGGTCAAAGGGAAAACGACCAAAGGGAGCAATGGTTTTAAGAAAGAGGCAAAGTTCCGGTCAAGCAGTAAGGTAGCCAGTTGCGAGGATGAGAGGGAGTACTTCCGGATGGACCACAGTGGCCAGAACTCTCTTGGAGAAGGCGTAGCTAACAAGGGCCCCGATCGATTCAAGCCAGCCAAGGACTACACTTACGATCAATGCTACCCACCTCGGAACGGGGCGCGGCACCCTTACGCCCCTCAGAAACACAGCACGTTGAGGCAGTACAAGTTTTACCCTTCCAGCGGGCCGGCACTAGGCGCCGCGGGGCATTCCGACAGCAGTTTCAGCGATAAACACCCAGGCGTCGCCGCCGAGGGCGCGGACATAGAGAGCATGGATGACGACTCTTGTGAAGAGGCGAGGCCGAGGGTGGAAGCATCCCGCCACCGCCAGACTTACAGCGTGGTGGTCAAGTACCTGATCAACCTGATCCAGACACGCCACGAGGGCGAGGTCAGGGACGAAGAGATCTTTCAGGAATGGCACGACGTGGCCTTCGTTCTGGACAGGCTTCTCTTTTACCTCTTCTTCCTAATCACGCTGGTTTCCACCGTGACAATACTGGAGATGAGGCCGGAGGAGGAGAGAATTGTTTGACCATTCACGTGACAAGTAGACTTCTTAAGGCGCCGGAAGCACTAATGCTGTGTATACCGCTTCCCTAACTTCTAATACCTAATCCACAACAAAACCTTAGGTCATTCTAAAGTGTAAGACTATACAATGATGACAATCAGGGCCAGCCTCAGGCATAGGCGAATTAGGCAGCCTCCTAGGGCCTCCGATTAGTGATGGCCTCAACCAGCACTAAAAAAAATTAGAGAAAAAAAATGCGAGACTTGGATCAGATCTCAAACATAGCAGAACTCGATGACTCGTCTGCTAGCCTCGCTTTAGGTCTCTACTGTGGTTCAAGGTGCCATTTGGAACGCTAGGGGAATTGCGCTATATGAATTTATTTTATTTGTTGATTTAGATATAAATGCAGGAAGGTTTCAATCCATTGCGTAAATTTATTTCTATGTCTTTTTATTTTCTATTTCACTTGGAGCTACCTAATCCATTTCACCTAGGGCTTCCAATTACTTTAGGCCGGCCCTGTGACAATGCCTCATTAACTTAATGTTATAACACATGAAATAGATGGAAGCCTTCATTGAACATCATTAAATCTCATAGTTTGTGTCCTGTCAACACGTGTACATTAATAACCATGTCGTGAAGACTATTTACAATGTACACATCATTTCTTCTCGATACATCTCCAAACTTTATTGTATAACATCTTCAATGAACCACTCCGGTATAGTCGAGCCAAGACTAACAACCTTTGGACCGTTTGGTAAATAGTTTCTTTATTTATTTAACCCTTTCTTATTTCAAGTTTGTAGAGGTTTGTTGTTGTTTTTTACTCTCTCTGAGGTATTAGTCTCAAAAAGCGCCGAATTCGAATATTTTTTGTAAAACTTTTTATTATCCCATCGAGCTGAAATCTCGCTCATAATTTCGTGGTGAATGACAACACATTTTATTAAAATTTCAGCGCCCTGAAGATCCCGGAATTAAATCTCAGTCCTCACCAGGATTCGAACACAGAACTCCTTGGTTCTGAAGCCAAACAATTTAACCCTCAGCCATCGCGCCTCCTATTTAAAGACTAAAAATAAAATGATATAACATAACATAATATATTGCTTATGATGATGTTTTCTGAAAAATCATTTGAAATAACGTTGGTATAGAGTTAAAATGGAACAAAATAAAGTATGAATGTATTTATATTTACAATATGTATGTATACTGTTTATTTCAATCATGCTAATAACAATCTTGATCACGATGTTTCATTGTGTCAATGGTCAATCATTTATATTGACTATATTAAAGGTTGTGTTTTCAAAACAATGGCGTGGTTTTTGTTGTCGTTAGCAACATAATTCCTACGTATGTCTTCATTGTAAGGTCTGACTTGTTTTGTAGGCCTTGCTCATGTGCAAATGTAAAACTCAGGGCGCACACATGTAGTACATACGTTTAAACGTACACACACACAGTCAAATGTACATGTATTATGTTTTGTTTGGAAAAAAAAGGGGGCAGATGATGTAAAAGTTATCCGTTTCTATGGCCTAGGGTTAACGAGGGTATCATGTGGCCAACACAACGACCAAACGTCTCTACTTTCTCCAAACAATGCCAGGTATTCATTACAGTTGGGTGTCTTAAAAAACTCTCATCTTTCTTCAAGATTCGAACCCAAGGCCTCTCGGTTTGAAAGCCAAACTCCTTACCACTCAGCCACCAGGCCCCCTAACAAATAACAACTAATAAAGGTAATAAAATAACGGATTGCTTCCCGGCTCTAGTCCTCTAAACGATCTCTTAGAAATCTCTTATATCTGAAGAAACTTTGAAACAATGCAATTCAATCTATCAGAGTCAAGTTGTGATTGATTTTATTCATCCATTAGTTTGAAGTTCCCATCTGTCATGTAACCCTGACCCTGAGATCACACACACTTTAAGTTAAACCACACTGTCCCTTTAACCGCTTGCCTGTGACTAAGTTTCCTCTTTCAGACCTTGGTATCTATGTAAAGGTCATCTGTTTCTGTGGTCAACGGTCAACGAGGGTTTCATGTGGACAGCACAACGACCAACTGCCTTTAATTTTCCCCAACTAATGTCAGGTCCCCATTAGAGCTGGGTGGACTGGGGGGGGGGGGGGAGCGAAGATCCCGAAATTACAAATTCCAGTCTTCATCGGGATTTGAACCCGGACCCCCCGGTTCGGAAGCTAAGCGCATTACGCTCACTCACCTCAACTAAGCAAAGAAATTATATTAAGTTGTTTGTTTCTAGTTTTAAACTTAGAAAATTTAGTTCTCTGTGTTTCATGACCACAACAATTGTGATCGATGTGGTGAGATTGATCAAGTTGAAATCTGTAAATGCAAACGTGTTCTCAGCGTAGACTGTGATGGGTTGCGACATGGTGGTGATGCTTGAATTCTACAGTTCACGACATTCGTGAATTTAGTGGATAGGTCAGAAGAGACTGCGTGGAGCTAAAGATCTAAGTCACCTGTAAATATTGCAAACAGCTATTTATTTAATGCATTTATTTATAAATAGATACAATTACATAAACGACGTTGTCCCACACCTGTGATGTACAAAGAAATAACCTTTGCCCTTTGCCCTTTGTTCAGCAATGAAATAACGGAAACACGAGTTTTGTGTATTAGTTACCTCCCTTGCGGACTGACCACATGGGCCTTCGGGCAAATGTTCCATGGGACCGGGTCGCATGGATTAACAGCTAGGCTCATGTGAGAATGTAGACTATTTTATATAAAGATGGCTAGCCGACCTACTTGTAGAGATACAAAATAATACGTAAACCTACCCATGTATGCGTTTGCAATGCGTTTATTAACCTTGCATAATGATTTGGGGGACAGACATGCATGATACAAAAAAAGTGTAGCCCAAGGTTAACTCGGATTTCTTGTAGCCAGCATAGCAGCCAACCGTCCTTACTTTTTCCCACAGGACCACAGAATCAGATGACCTTTACATCATCTGCCCTATAGACCACAAGGTCTGAAAGGGGAGCTTTACTTGACTTACTTATATATATATATATGCAGACAGAGAGAGAGAGAGAGAGAGATGGGTGGAATCAGAGACGCCAAAAGATCCCGAAATTCAAAATTCCAGTCTTCACCAGGATTTGAAACCTGGTCTATAAGTTCGGAAGCCAAGCGCTTTATCGCTCAGCCACCGCGCCTCCAAATGATACAAATAATATGACATAAATTAGTATGGAGGATTGTATGGTGCTGCCAGGGACGACACTGAATCCGCCCCTTGTATGTTGTATCTTTTGCAGCTCTGATCCTAACACGCTTACCTAATCTCGTTTCCATTCTTTTCTTCTTTCTCTCCATCCTGGCATTTTCTCTGACTCTTATTTCTTCCAGTGTCATGGGGTCACCACTACAAGATCGAAGCCTCGAGTTGTGTGAGGGTCTCCCAGGGCCCTTGCGGGTGTGCTCCTGTTTGCGGTACTTGGCTCGGCGGTTCTGAAACCACACCTTTAGAGTGGACAAAGCAGAGAGGAGTATTCTTAATACAAGGATTGGTAGTATGTCATAACATAAAATTGTAGGGTCTATGGTGCATTCTTTTGACAAAGCTTTTATCAGCTCACTTTGTCTGTCCGTCTGTCTGTTTATCTGGTAATAAGTTTGAACATGTTTTTTTCGATTATTTCCCATTTTCGGATCAAACTAAAACTTTGCATAATTATTTATTAAACCTGACAAGATATAATATTACGGTATATATCTATATATATATACATATATCTATATATAGATAGATTGATATAGATATATTTACAAATATATATCTATATATATATGGATTTAGTTCCCTTATGACGGTTTGACACGTTTTTTCTCCCACTTGAAGAAAACAGATACAGACAGGACCAACATCTTTTGTTTCGTCTCAGGACCGAACACTGCAGAATGAGACATGTTCCGGATGCTAAAACTAGGGACTAGTGAGATTTGCCCTTGTGAAGCATCATCAAAGAAAGCTGCATGCTCTATCAAGATCAATAGATCCGAACCAGAAACTGGTCGGAAACTCACCCCCTCCCTTATAAAAAAAAAAGAACTATAGAGAGCTGTGGTGAGTGGCAAGCTGATTATTATTCTAATTATCCGATCAGTTAAATTGGTTTTAGCTAAGAAGTTATTTTAATTTTATACAATTTTCATCTTTCTGTGAACCCCTTTCTGTCATCTCGCGGAGCCAAGTTTGAGAATCACTGGATTTGTCTACATTGTCAGAGAAAATGCAATAAAAATCCATCAGATACTGCATGATAGTAGTTACAGCACTTAGAACAGCAGTTCTCAACCTTTTAAGCTTGGCGACCCCTTTTTTACAATCCCCTACTCCACCGCGACTCCCCCCCCCCCCCAAGCAATAGAAGAATAGACAAAATACAATCCATATTTTCGATGGTCTTAGGTGACCCCTGACAAATCGTCAATCGAGCTCCCAAAGGGTCGCGACCCACAGGTTGAGAACCCCTGACTTAGAAGAATGTCACCTGTATTCGTGCCTCAGACAAACGTAAGCTCTCTGATAAAGATTCTCTAGCGCTGAGGTCAGGATAGTGACATCCTTGAAACACGGCTTCTAGTGTCGCCATCTGGTGGTTGGAGAAGTTGGTTCTCGTTCTGCGACGCTTGCTTTCGTCTTCCGTGAGTAGCCTCCCCTTGCTCAACACCATCAGCTCATTCGCTGAGACATCTCTCTTGTTATCGGAATTGTTATCTATTCAAAATAGTAATAAAGACAATTAAACTAACCATAGAGATAACATAGGGGGCATGGTGGCTGAGTGTTAAAACGCTTGGCTTCCGAAACAGAAGGTCTGTGGTTGGAATCTCGTTGAAAGATGGAATATTTAGCTTCGGGATTTTTAGGATGCCTGTCAGAGGGCGGTACTGCTGCTGACCTGCCAACTGCCACATCACCAGAAAATTTCTCAGTTGACACTGTTAAAGGGACTAAAGGGATTTTTGTTTCTCTCTAACGAAGCTCGACTCTTGACAGTGTCAGAGAATGAATATTACTTCGTTTCTAACATAATAATGATGATAATAATAATAATAATAATCTTTATTACCCATAGGAAAATTTGTCTTGCAATTATCTTATCTTTTGGAATATATCTAGAAAACTTGTTAATATTTAATGTTATTTGATGCATTCTCTTGTATGTTATTAAGACTATTTGTTATAGAAGCCCTGAACACTGGCTTACAACGTCACAACCTGTGGGCAGTTTAGACCAATAGCTCGTTGCCACGTTGTACAGATCTGTGACGTTACAATGAGCTATTGGTTTGAATTCCCCTTAGGTTCTGACGTTCGGGCCTTCTATAAAGAGTGGTCTCGCTTGGACACATGGATTTTCTGTCTTGCCCAGCAATCTCGTTGGCTGCACTTTCAAAATATATTTATATCTATATTTATAGCTTTTATATAGCGCTAATTTTATATATTTAATTAAACTTTTAAATATTTAAAATGAAAGTCTAAAAAAAAAAGAAATGTTCTATCAATAGTTTACTACCTCCATAGATGTGGCTGGTTGAGGAAACATTTTTATCCACTGTATGATTATCATTCAAGGCTGAGTGGTAAAACGCTTGGTTCCGAACCAGGGATTTCGGGTTGCAATCCTGGTGAAGACTTGGGTTTTTTTTTTATTTCGGGATATTTGGGCACCTCCTAGTCCACTCAGCTGTAATGGGTGCCTGACATTAGTTGGTCGTTATGTTTGCCACAAGACACCCTCGTTAGCCGTGCGCCACAGAAACATCATATGCCCTACTGATCGCAAGGTCTTACTTATCATTGAAATGGGGGTGGGGGGAATGAAGTGGGAGATGTAATGAGTACATTGTATTTTAGTCTTTTAAAAGACCAAAATGGTCACATCGTTTTTATGACTACCAAAACTAAAAATAGAACATGTTTTCAAAACGATTCAGAAATTTCTTCAAGTGAAACCAGCGTTTCTCAAAGTGCGTGACGCGCCCTCACCCAAGACCAATCGTCATTGTAGGTTTAAACATTGACCTGTGACGTGGCAACCTGTGATCAATGGAGATGAATAGCTCGTCGCCACGTCAGGCCTACTGTGACGATTGGCCTCTCCCCGCTACCAGGCTTTATCGCGTCACAATAGTTAACTACCAATGTTCTGTTAAAAACTTTATGCGTGAAAAAAAAAACGGGCCTTTTCAAGTCTTGAGTAACAATGTGATGATCTTACGACCGAGACGACCACTTTACTGAAGCACTTGCACTATATCTATTTAATATCGATAGTATTTTTATTTTTTATTTTTCTGCAGCTCAGAATGCTAGAAAGTGCTGGACGCCATGGTTCCTCCCCGAATCACATAATGTCCCCAAAAATCCAAACATCAAATTTGTCGTCTCAGAGACCATCGCAAGTAAAAAAAATTCAGAAAGATCCTTTTTATAAAGTTCGAGGTCCGTACATTTGCATATTACTTTATGTGTGACATAATGCTGCTTATAGAGCATGAATCTCACAGTCAAAGGAAGATAACCCATGTATATCGATTTCTTAACTCAGCTATATTCCCATTTTCAAACAAACATTATCACGAGTAAGATCTAATACAAACATTAAGCCCCAAGGTTTAGACAACATTCAGTCTTCTAACAAGTGCAAGTAAACGCTAGGTGTCAAAGGTGAATACACTTCTGCTCTGAGTGAATGAAACAAGTTGTTTCCCCTTAAATCTATTCGCTCAACCAATACATCACAAAATAGAGTCATCCGCCGCAAGACTAATGTAACTACTGCGCTAAATATGGCGACATTGTGAAGAGAATGTAATACGGACTTTGTACAAATAACATGATTAATTAGCAATGTTGAATACTCTGTAATACGCATTGACAATTTTACTTTTAATTTTATTTTACGCATTTAAAAAGGTCCAGATTGTAAACCTGTATATCTGATATAATCTATAATATATAGCAGAAAGTAAGGAGTATCTACGTATGTATGTATGTCCCGAATAAACTAAACTGTTTGACAAATCTTGATAGAACTTGGCATAAATGTTCCTTAAAGTATGGCGGAGAACGTAGTGTATGTTGAATGTCTCTCCCACAACCGGAGGGCCTAAAATAGACAAAAGGTACCTAATTGTATCTCTATTGTAGGACCAAACTTTTTAACAAATAGGGAAAACTTCTTTTACGGTATTTGATATTTGATATTGTTACGAATCTCACTATCCAGGCTCTCTGCAAACTGCATCATACACCACCAACTTAAAGAACTTGACAACTCAGGGCTCCAAAGTAACGTAACACTTTAATAGTTGAATAAAGAACAGCCAATACTGTACAAATATCTCTTCGATAACACCGTAACGCCGTATCAACTTTTGCACTGGCCTCTCCGTCTTGTTCCGGGCTTGCACTGGGTTCAACAGTTCAGGACTGACTTCACACACTAGGCTCGTTGTGTTGGACTCGATCGCAGACCAAGATCAAGACGCAGTTCGTCTCAACTGTACTTGATAGTACTCCGCACTGAACCGTCGTAATGCTCCGTACAGAACCACACCGCTGAACTTTGCTGTAGTCGACCGTGTTCTGAACTCTTGTTGTGGACCTCCTTTCTGAACCTTGCTGTATTGAGCCCCTTTTCTCGACCGACCTGACTGCGACACCTGCGCTCTTATATAGGGTCCCTACTGGCCTTCTCGAACCGGACAGAACGCCGCTCGACGTTTCTAGGTGGTCAGATGACTACAACTCTCGTGACGCTATTGAGCTCTGTTCACGACGTCGATCCTTCCCAAACCACCATGTTGACACTCGTCCGGTCGACCGACGTAACTTGTCACGGTTGACCGCTCGTCTAGCGCTGGACTGGAGCGATTTGCGTCGGCTTACTACACTCACACCACTACCCCTCTCTGTGCCACCACCAGGTTCATAACAATATGAATATGTTGGCTGAACGGGTAAACCCATTTCCTCAAGCTACTTTTATTTTCCTTGCAAAATTTAAGAAAAAAAAAGTGACGGGAACATTCTTCATGCTTTACATGCACCTAACTTTAATGTTTTCCACCTCCGATGCCTAAGGCGGATCTTTAAAATAAGGTGGCAAGATAAGATAACCAATGAGGAAGTGCTACAAAGAGCAGGGTGCCAGGACATACGCTCTGTTATCAGCAGCAGACGCCTTGGCTGGCTTGGCCACATTCGTAGAATGCCAGAAGGTCGACTTCCACAGGACATCCTGTATGGCGATCTAATAGAAGGCAGGAGAGCCGCTGGTCGCCCACTATTACGTTATACGGATGTATGCAAACTAGACATGAAGCTCTTCAAAATCGACACTGGCAACTGGGAAGAGGTAGCACTGGACAGATCCTCATAAAGAGAGAGCGTAAAGGAAGGATCAAAGATTGCAGATGTCATACACAACAGAAGCAGAAAGAAGGGTGAAAATGCAACGGCGCCTGGTGATTATATATGCCCAACCTGCGATCGCAGCTGTGTATCAAGGATTGGCCTCTTTAGTCACACAAGAAGTTGCAAAGGGAAAAGATCGTCTCTCGAGACGTAAAATGCCACAGAACTTTAATCCAGTAGACCAGCAATACACAAAGTACCACAGGCCATGCGTCATATCCGGCTAGTAATAAATAAAAGTCTTATTAAACTATTTGTACAAGATTATTAGAAATCACCTCTATGAAGATAATATTCAAACATGTATTTATTTCAAATAAAAAGATAAATAAAATACTTATTAGCGCACAATGAAAGTTAACTTGGGATACAAATATATCAAAATTTAGGTTGGGATGGATAATAAAAAAGTGAAACTAGTGTAGAACTTTTATTTATAGGCGCGGTGGCTGAGTGGTAAAGCTCTTTGCTTCTGAACCAGGGATTCTGGTTTCGAATCCTGGTGAAGACTTGGATTTTTAATTTTCGGGATATTTAGTCTGATGCTCTAATGGGTACCTGACATTAATTTGAGGAAAAGTGAAGGTCGTTGGTCGTTCTGCTTGCCACATGACAAACTCGTTAACCATGGGCCAATAAATAGACAAACTTAACAATGTCGTATGAAAAGATCACTGTTGCTAACTAGAAAATAACAAAATTACTATGTGATGCAAGCAAAATTTTATTTTGTGGTGCTGAAAAGTGAACTATTTTCGTAAACCTTATGAAAACACATATATTATCTACACTTCCTGTATTCTGTACACCGGATACACCAAAAAAAAGCTAGCTATTTATAGTTGTCCACCATACATAAAAATCTCTCAAATCAACTTACAAATTTGAAATAATACATTGCTGCATTTCTCCTTGCATGAAAAGTTTTTTTTTTAAATAATGAAGGACATTCCGAGCATTCTATCCTTTTTTTTTTTTGAGTCTCAAAACAATCGTCCCTTGACTATCCAACAGAAAATCGCATCAATCCTGCTTAGGATTGTGATTTACAGTCGAGGAACCTCTGATTTCAATGTTTACCTGATTTCAAATATCGATTACTAAAACATATTCATTGTTAGAAGTTACAAAAAGTTTCTACTATCAAGATCAAGATCGCGTACAAAGGGATCCCTCTAGGCCAAGAGCATGATTCACACTAAAACATTGTCTCGTGAATAAGAGAGCAAGCGTACAATGAAATACCAGCAGTAACAACAGCATACACATGTTCACATAGTTACTGTGTGTTAAAAGGGAGGTCACTACAGAATTGTTCACAGCTAATGCCGAGATTATGTCGACATAACTACATTGCTGATATACATGAACATTAAAACCATCTGGATGGTCAAGTCAGAGGTCAAAACAGAGGTTAACTTGGTACATGGGTCATTGCAAGGGGTTGGGATCTGTGAGAACTATGTCCAGAACTTGAATGTCATTGTGTCTGTTTACTGTTCTAGACTTGACCTTACAAGATGACTGCCATCGCTAACTTGGTGATTATTACTTTATACTAACTACGAGTTAGACCCAAAGATACAATTGATGATACACTTGTTAACAAAGATACACATAATGATACATTTGATATCAAAGATATACGTTATGATATACTTGATAACACAGATACAATTAATAGTACACTTGGTAACAAAGATACACTTGCTGATACACTTGATAACAAAGATACACTTGATGATACACTTGATAACAAAGATACACTTGAAGATACACTTGATCACAATGGTACATTTGATGATACACCTGATAACAACAATAAACTTGATGATACACTTGATAACAACAACACACTATAGGGCAGATGATGTAAAGGTCATCTGATTCGAGCTTGCCATGTGACCAGCACAACGACCTTTACTTTTCCCCAACTAATGTCAGGTACCCATTAGAGCTGGATGGACTCACAAGTGCCAGAAGATACCGAAATTAAAAATCCCAGTCTTCACCAGGATTCGAACCCCGAAATGTAAACATGTCATGCGGAAAAAAAACGTACTAATAAATTTATACTTTTGTTTATATATAACAAAACAACAGAATGGTTTGCTTACTACTTATAAGAAGTCGTATAAACATTGAAGCGGTGACTGATTGATAAAGGATAAATCGTAACTATATTTAGTCTTATGGTACAGCTACTTGCTAAATTTAGTATAGTGACATTATTATTTGCTAATGGTGGTACATACATTGGAATTTATTTTTATAAGCATAATTATAGTCAGGGCCGGCCTTAGGCCACTGCAACCTTATGCGGCCGCAGTTGGCCCCACACTTTCATAGGTCCCGCGCTAATTCTATGTTTAAATTATTTTTACAGAGTAACCGTGGCCTCCTGATTTTCCAAGAGCTCCTGGAAATCTGAAATTGCAAATCGAAAATTCCTGGAAATCTGAAATTATTAAAAATCTCTTAAAAGCTCAAAATCTCCAGAACAAAATAGACAAAATTTTATTTTGGGGTGTCATTCAATAAGGAAAACGCCTATCCTACGCGCGATAGAAAAAAAAAAGGCATTGTCAGCTTTCATTTAATTACGATGTAGATTTCAAAGACGAATTTTTTTTCTAATACAAAATCTTAATTTTTCACTTATTATCCTTATTCCTACCTAGACTGTGCCCCGTGCAATCCGTGTCTCACAGGGCCCCGTAATTGTTAGGGTCGGCCCTGTTTATAGTCCACACATAATATGGCTAAACATTATTTTTTCACCCTCAACTTTCTAAAGGGGGCACACCATACGCTTGAACCCAATCTAGGGGTCTCTTGTTCCTTTACTTCTACCATCAGATTTAAGAAATGTGAAGCAAGTTATGCCGAGTCCATGTAATGTGAATTGAGAACCTCTGAAAACATTCCATTCTGAACAACACACAAAAAATTGAATCACCGACAAGAAACAATTAAGAAAGACAGGGATTTAACAGTTCAAAGATGGCGTCTGAAATGGTTGTTTCATATCTGCCGCCTCAGGGGAGATGATAATCTTGACACTATCATCAAACAAGGGAGATCATTTGTAACATTCTTTGTATTCTATAGACACATTAGTCAATCAATAACAAGAATTGTGTTTTTGTTGTTGCATTTTTTTTTCTGTTACTTTTTTTAATGGCTGAACAATACAAAATATTTGAATGCCGAAGGGGTTAAAAACAACAGAAAATTAGAGTGAGAAAGAGAAAAAAAAGACAAAAGAAACATCCAGGACAGGGACGATATGTCCACCTCTCAATCGACCCTAAGAATGCAAGAATGCGTTCAAGGGAATGTTTGTAAATATTCCATATGCCTCGTATGTTCCTTCGGAGTTGAAGAGAGTTTACTTCCTAGTCCAAACCTCCCGCAGGACGACGGTGGATGAGAGCTGGCAGGGTTTGAACCCGGGACCATCGATGAATCTGAAAGACAGTCCAGAGCGCAAACCGCACGACCAGGCAGCCATATAGACTTAGTTACAAGGAGGCTTTTCAAATTTTGTGTCTATGATTGGTTCATGTTTACGGGGAATTATACATCTCAAAGAAGGGCATCGTCAAATGTTTGCTACTTATCTGATATACTTTTCTACCCACTCAACGAAGGGAACAGGTCTAGAATGTTGTGACATTATACGGGAATAATTTGTGACTAAAGAAAGGGGGGGGGGGGAGAGGTTAGCGCCTGTACTCAACAACACCCCCCCCCCTCGTATAAGGTCAAGTGTAAATGTGTTCAGAGTTGAACAGAACTATGGCTGCCTGGTCGTGCAGTATGCGCGCTGGACTGGTCGTCTCGACGGTACCGGCTTCATACACTGCCCGCTGCCTTCTCGTCGTCCTGCGAGAGGTTTGAACTACGATGTGGATTATCTTCAACTCTGAAGGAACATTCGAAAACATTTGACAAATACAGCGGAAAGTGGGAAAACATATATAAGCGTACCTAAGATCAATCTAAATATATAAATCGTCACACAATCATGAACCAGGCAGCCATATCTAGGGAAAATGTCCGAATGTAGAGAATACTCCGCGAAGCCATCAAGTTTTGTCGTTACTGTATTGGCTACCTTTAGTGGAAAGATGACAATGTATCATCTCGTGAAACGCAATGAATGCCTGGGAGTAATGAATGCCTGGGAGCGTAATGAATGTCTGGGAATGTAATGAATGCCTGGGCAGTAATGAATGCCTGGAAATGTAATGAATGCCTGGGCACGTAATGAATGCCTGGGAATGTAATGAATGTCTTGGCATGTAATGAATGCCTGGGCAGTAATGAATGCCTGGGCAGTAATGAATGCCTGGGCAGTAATGAATGCCTAAGTATGTAATAATGCCTGGGAACATAATGAATGACTGGGCAGTAATGAATGCCTAAGTATGTAATAATGCCTGGGAACATAATGAACGCCTGGGCAGTAATGAATGACTAAGTAGGTAATAATGCCTGGGAACATAATGAATGCCTGGGCAGTAATGAATGCCTAAGTATGTAATAATGCCTGGGAACATAATGAACGCCTGGGCACGTAAAGATTGCCTTGGCGCGTAATGAATGCCATGAAATACAAATACAACAAAAAAGCCTTTTTGTGGTATTTATTGTAATGAAATTTAAATTTTAGGAATGAAGTACATTTCTATTGAAAACCAATATTGAAATTAATATTTTATTTATATGATTAGAAAATGTTAAAAATATACTAGAACGGCAGATGACATGCACATAAGGATCATCACATGACCTATTCAGAAACGCAGAATTTATTTGATTTATAGGGGGGGGGGGGGGGGGGGGAATTGGAACATATTGTTCAAAACAGTCCGTACGGCAATTTTCACATTATATTTTGACATTCGGAATTTTTAGGGCGGCAACCAATTCTAACAGTCCCCAACCATTGACCAAAGAAACGGATGACCCTAACATCATCCGAACCATATATCGCAAGGTCTGAAAGGGGAATCCTACCCACAAGGTCAATTGCTGCTTTCTCAATAGCTTGGAAACCTAGCCTGAATGTCCGCATCATAGAGCTGGTCATACACACAACAGAACGTTTAAGTCCCACTTGTTTAAAGGTAATTTAATACCCCCACGTTCAGTAAAACTGATGCTGTCAAGATTGTTTCATATTTTGAACACAGCGTCTGTTTCTTGATCACTGGTGCTTGCGATAAAACATTAATAATTTTACTACTTTTTTTGTTTGTGTGTGCACAGAACACTAGCAATAGTTCCTTTTTATTTTACTTATTTTCTGCTTCTTTTCCAAGAACTTTGTTAATAGAATGAAATCTGAGCGTTGGTCCAGCATCACGAGACTATACATGTTTAGCATAGGGAAAAGGAATGTGTGCATTGATTGATAACATACAGGTCCTTCTGCTTGCAATTACGACAATTGTTTAAGCCCTGCCCCCGCCTTTTTATTTTTTATTTTTCTTTTGTTGTTTGTGTTTAATGGCATGAAAATCTGAAAAAAAAAATTTTTTGCACTTTTTGTATTTTATTTCTGCACTAGCCATATATTACCCGCGGGTCTTAATTTGCGTATCACTGAAATAGTTACTGATATAGTACTTTAAAAACAATTAAAGAAAATAATAATGTAATAAGTAAAGCGAATGCATGAATTCAAGAATATAATAATATTAGGAATGGAGGTAAAAACAGCTATTCGATAATATATATATATATATTACTTTACCGGCATAGCCATATATAATTTGATAAATAATAAATGCATGCAATACAAAGCTCTTAAGATAAATGATTCAATTCTACCAAAGCTAAAGGTATACAAAACTATACTCTAAACACTTACAGAAATAATCCGTGAAGTTTGCGATGTCGTCTTGATTGGAGTTCTCATCTGAGTCCTCTCCTAGTATACGGCTCATTGAGAATGACACTGCAGACTTTTTCTTGTTTTGTGACAGCGTACTGCAATCTAGAGGTCTCACCTGGTCGCCTTTTCTGTAATAATCTGATTCCCTAAGCCCTAAATCCAAACTCCATGAGGGGTTTGCTGGGAAAATTTTAGAGTCGACATTTTTCGAGATAATTTCGTTGAAGTGTCCGGGACGAAGTTTGTCGCGTTTGTAGAATGAGTCGAAAATCTGAGCATGAGGTACCAAAAGATATTGATTGGTGATGTAATGAATGGCGTCTCTGTTAGTAAGCGTGTCCTTTCGCTGAACATCACTGGAGAGGAATGCATTGGATTCGCTGTCTTCGCTCAATATCTTATGGATTCTTCGTAACTTTGGAAAGTGCAGGGAATCTGTTGCTTTTGCGGAAAGATCGTCTTGAACTCCTAGTGAATACAGACGTGGAGAGGAAGGAACATACTTGCCTGGGGGATGGAGGTAGTCAGGGAACCCTGTGGTGGGGCGCATTTCTTCTGACATTGGATCATTTCTGTATTTACAATTGTTAGTTGTGGTTCGAGGCCATACTTTAGGATTAAACTGATTACCAGACAAAGCTTGACTATCCAGCTCTTTACGAGGGAATTGGCAGCACGGAGATGTGACGCGGTGAGAAGACGTCACTTCCTTTGAAGATTCATCAGCTAACTTTCTTGTCACGTGAATGGAGCTTCTCGGACGCTCCGCGACATCCTCGTGCAGTTTTTGGGAGGCTTTTGACCTAGGGAGTAGTGCATTTATAAGATGTTGATAGTGATGTTGATGGTGATAATGTTGCATTAGATTCGGATCTTGTTCTGGTTGATACTGGATTGCAGGTTGCTGACAAAAATGAGCAGATAACATAGGGGGCGCCATAAGTAGTGGTACGATTTGCGGCAGAGGACCTTTTGAGAAATAGATCGACTTAACTTCCGGAAAGTCATTAGGTCCTGCTATCTGTGGATAGTATTAAAGCGCATTCATATAATTAAGCCATTTCCAAAGCTTCACTTTGCTTATTTCGTTATTACATTTTCATTGTTTGTTACTTCGTTTACTTGATATTGGTGACAGAAGCAAAAAAATTCTCAAAAATAAGACAACATATCTGAGGCCACCTGTTTCTCTTTCCCCCCACGGTAAACTAAGGTGCATTGTGGCCAGCATAACGGCCGATCGCCTTTACTTTTCCCCAAATAAATGTCGGGTACCCATTAGAGCTGGGTGGACTCAGAAATACCGAAAGATGTGCCCTAAGGATCCCGAAAGTACAAATCCCAGTCTTCACCAGGATTCGAACCTGGGACTCCGGCTCAAGCCAAGCGCTTTACCACTCAGCTACAACGCATCCCCCCCCCCCCCCCCTAGGTGCCGATAGTTGGAAGAAACAAAGAATAGATCATAAATTTACATTCATGTAAATGTGGGTGTCTTTTTTTTTTTTTTTTTTTTTGGTAGTATGGTCAATATTATTAAAAGCTAACTACAGGAAATGTGATCAATTGATAAGAGTTACCCACCTTCGTCACATCAGGACACTCGTCCATTAGTTCCCAACAAAGTTGTCTGGGCCACCCGGAACAAATCAAACACTTGACTGACACAGAGCGTTACTTACTTCTATTTACCTTTTTATAGTCCCTTTCATTCAGCAGTATTTCTGTTCTTGCACATTAATTTGGTTTGTCTCCCTTTGACCGCCGTTGTCACAACACTTGGCAGTATTTTTTCACTCGTCCCAAGGCCCGCCCCGGAGGAGGGACTACATGATTGTTTGACATGACAGGTGACACAGATTTCACTGCTTTTATTGATCGTTTGATGGCCTGCATATTTAATGCCTGTCGATATAAGCGTGCTAATGGGCGGAGCTATACATGTAAATATCATAAGACACAAATAAAAACGAGAAAGTAAAAATAGTTGTTTTTTTTTAAAAGATAGCTCCGCCTTAAAGAATCTGATCACTTTTAGTAAGAGCAATTATTGGAAACTTAGTAACTAATGAATGATAGATTGTTTAAAAAAATAGAAACATAAAAACATAAAAGTTAGTTTTAGAAGATAATATTTCGAAAAATTATATTTCGATCAAACTAAAGTATTCCCAGTGTGGCCAATTAGCTAGTAATACTTTCCCCAACGATATACATCAACTGTCATATTTCTAGGAAAATCGTTAGAGCCGTTTTTTTTTTTTTGGAGAACCGTGTCGATGTTTTTCCAGTTTCCGACCTTTTCCGATGCAGAGTTTGCGAGCTGAGAAGAATGGTAGGCCTAATATTTTTAAAATGTCAAGTGTAAAATAAGTTAGGTATAATTTAGTCGATTTTTAAATATATAAAACGAAATTTCACTTATTTTTTAAGTAGGCCTATATAATGTTGATGTCCATTGTACAGCAGACGTGGCCGACATGCAAGTCATGAGGAATGGTGAAGTCCATTGCTTGTAACGGACAAATGCTTTACGAAGATGCTGTTGGACTAGAAGGCTACAATGACCAACAACAACATCTTTCTCACTGTAAAAGTTTTTAAAATGTAGATATGCAGCCCGTTGGGGCAGGTGGATTCTGGAGCGTCGAAAGAGATTTCAAGAAATCCTAGGACTAACTAGGGCTTGAACCCTTTTATTTTGGCTAATTACCTTATTGCTCCACCACGAATGGCGCTGAGTCTCATGGCGTGGAGTTTTACCAGGTTTTCTGTGCGTGTAATAAAGTCATAAGGGCATAAACTCCGAAAGTTTTTTGAAGATAAGCGTAGATTGGAACATAGTCTAGTTCCGGGTGAACGAGTTTGACTTTGTCTCGTTTACAGCTTAAAAAATAGAAGAAAAAAATATTAAAAATCACATTTTATCCCATTTTGTAGCATACTTCTCTGGTCTTCAAAAGCGAGAATTTTTTTTTAAGAATTAAATATCAGAACCATTTCTGCATACAAATGTACTATTTTGTTTACATAAGGCAATACTACTTAGAAGCCTATTGTATGTATTAGGAATAAAGCATAGAAACTAAAGAAAGGAAAATTATGATTTTGTATTATTTTTTTTACATTTATAGCAGACATGGGCTTAGGGGGTGGCGAGTATAGCAATCTGCCCAGGCCCCACCCCCGAGGGGTGACCTACGATAGCAGATTCCCTTGTTTCTGAATCATCAGTTACGACGTAACTGGCTATTATGAACAGCTTCTATGCTCTTTTGACACTGAGAGGACTACGCTGGCTCAGACATGTCACCCGCATGCCAGATGGAAGAATCCCTAAAAACATCCTATACGCTGAACTTGCCGAGGGAGTCAGACCCAAGGGCGCTAACCTACAGAGATGTCTGCAAGCGAGACATGAAAACCACAGGTATCAACCATAGTATGTGGGAAGAGATAGCCCAAGACCAGACAGCATGGAGACAGACTGTGACGTGCTGGTACGAACTTCGCCGAGAGCAAAAGAAACAAAGCTGCATTAGTCAAGAGAAAGAAAAAGAAAGCTGCCCTGTCAGCTAGCCCTAGAACAAATGCATATGCATGCACGAACTGTGGCAAACTCTGACGCTACATAATTGGCTTGATCAGTCACTACAGATTCTTCCCCGGCTCAAGGTGAAACTAAAGCCAGTGACTCATCTGGACGCATCCATTGTCTTCCGACACGGGCGGAGCCATATATAGTTACGATGATTAAAAGCCATTAAATCAATTTTAGAGTACTTGGAACGAAAGCGTACATCATAATAAAACAATCGTAATGTGTTTTATATCTCTATCTATGGTCAACACTACAGTACCTACATAAGGTAGTCTGTTGTGCAACAATAATAAGGTCTACAACATTAGAGGCGGACGAGCCGTTAGCGTGATGTGATTCGCTATATGTGGTCAAAGCTTACTGCCCCCGGGCCGCGTGTGACACTCGCCTGCAGCCCCGCGTACTGCTAAGGCCGATTTATACGATACACCAAGATTTTGTAATTTGATGTGATAAAACTCAAGGCCTGCTTGTATTTCTTCTTCTGGTTTGTTAGATACTAACCCTTAACCAAGCACGCTATTTTTAAAACTGTATTAAATAAAAATGCACGCGGGGTATTCACAAATGTAAAGGCAGTGGTTTGTCCTATATATTATCAGTACGCACACGCCATGTCGCAATAAAGTTGGCCAGCTCTTTGTCTACGTGTAAAAACTGACGTCGAATGGCATCGCAAATGTTTGTTTTGTAAAATCTTTTTCATGTTTCGGATGTTCCTTCAGAGTTAAAGATAATTTACTTCTTAGTCCAAACCTCCCGCAGGACGATGGGAGCGGGCAGGGTTTGAACCCGGGAACATCGAAAAGTCCGAACGACGTTCTAGCGCGCAAACCGCACTGCCAGACAGCCATTGCATTCACGGGCCCCATCTATGTAATATACAGTACCCCATCACGCTAACGGGCTCGTTCGCCTCAAGGAAATCTTCACTGAATCTCAAACCTTTCTCGTATACCCATTCTCGGATTAAATTATGCCTTTGGACGGCATCGGTTCAGTAGGGGCCGAAAATGTTTTTGTTTTGTATTGATTTTGTTAAGTTATGATGAGAGAAATGGAGAATGATGGTTAGGCGACTATGTTAGGAGGTTTCCCAATGGTTCCAAAGATTTAGGGATAGCTAAAGTAACTAGATCTAATATGCGGCAAGTAAAAATGGCCAATAGCCAGCTGAAAATTGGCCAAAGATGTAGGTAGGCTTCAGTGACCACACTCTAGACCTCCACTGACGAACAGTTCCTTATTAATTCAGTCTACATGGCTACTACTCGACTTCACTTCCTTCTTTGATTCCACCCTTTTGGCCGCTTCAGTATCTTAGGACAAGAAATTCATCAATTGTTTACGAAGAAAATAACTAAAAACAGAAAAATGGGAAATAGCTTTCTATCGACTATACCTTTGATGTTTATTCCTAGTACTTTCCCTTTGTATGTATTTTTCTATTTTTCTATTTGTTACGAGATTATAGCGCAAATTACACGTAGTCTGACGTAGTTCTAAAAATAGCAGTATGTCTGGGTTTAACTTCCGTCATCTAAGTGTCAGGAAGTATAACTTGGAACAAAGAATGTTACTGAAACATTCTCAATCTTATCCATACACTCTAATCTTGTTGTAAATCAATGCTACCCAACTTACGGCCCGCGGATTATGTTCAGCCCGTGACTGACACGGTGCTTCACGGCCTCTCGACACTTCAGCCCATATTGTATGATTATGTTGCAGTGTTGTTCAGTTCCAGATGCGGCATGTTCTCTTTATATTTGAGTGTGGTACATCTAGAAATAGATAATTTTTTTTTAGTCTCCTGACACACTAAATAACATAATAGTTACTTAAACTAATAGTATTGTTAATGAAATTCTGTTAAAATTTATTTGTGTCATTATTTAGGCGGTATATTATAGGCCTACATAAACTATAGTCCATTTATTTTCTACAAGTGTAAGATTCTATTTAAAAGTATGCAGAAACATGTTAACCATATGTTAAGCTAAAACAAAATAGATAATAAAACAGATAAATTACAATTATTTGTGGAACCAGATCACATATAAATACTTACTGGACAAATCAATGTCATTGTTTTACCATTTCCGAGCATTTGAAAACTTATTCAACCGTAGTGCTATCGTCATCAGATCAAACAGTATGAGCAGCGCTCTTTCATGTCTTATAGGTTGGAAGGCCCATTTCTTTCATTATTGGTTGACACTGATAGAGCATATGAGATCAAAGGCAATGAAGGATGGTTCCATAGCTTACATTTATATATACCAGTGATGCCCAAAATAAGGCCCTCGGGCCAGATCCGGCCCGCAAAGCGATTCCATCCGGCCCGCCAAAACGTCGGCACAAAGTGTAGAAAAAAAAACCTCCAAAAAAATAAGATTGAAAGATGTATCTTTACCTACGTTAGGGTCCTCATTTTTTCTCTAATGGGTTGGTACCATGACCTTTAGTAACATTTGCGTGTTTATGAAATGGGACGCTGAAATGAGAATCTACCAGGAAAAGTGAATGTATTTTTACTTTTTGTGTGTGTGTGGAACATGATGATATGTTAACATGTTTGTTTCATAAGGAAAATTTGGCTGTCGAAAAAAACAAAATATAAATGGCATTATAAAACAAATATGGCGGCATTCTTGATTTGGGCCGCGAATAAAACATTGTTTAACTACGGGTACTAGATCCACGGGTTTCTAATCAAATAGTTTCAGGTTAATTATATTTAGTTGTTTTTTTTTCTCTTTTTGTTGATGTGGCCCGCGACTGGAAATAAAATGGCCCGCAAGTCGAGCAAGGTTGGGCATCACTGATATATATATACCATCGAATCCTTCGGTGAATAATACATACGCCGAGACTATTCGCTATAGAGGGCCCGAACACTGACCTTGCAACGTCACTACCTGTGGGCACAGATCTTTGGCGTGGCAAAGAGCTATTGGTCTAAACTGCCCACAGATGTCAAGGACATCATCGGAAGCTCCATACACATGCCAGGTGAGGCTTTGACAGTTGTGTCACGGACCGCATCATCACAAACACTTTCGACTGAACACATGTCAGGTGAGGCTTTGACAGTTGTGTCACGGACCGTATTATCACAAACACTTTCGACTGAAAAGAACTTGAGACTTTGTCAGTTCATTGTGTGCACTGTGGGATGAAGTTCGGGAAGCGCCGCATCACGGGTCAAGAAAAATGACCCTACAAATGACCTCACAAATTAACTCTTGTGGCACTAGAGGCCAACCTTTATATTTATAGAGTGAATACATTTCAGAAACGCATCATACAGCCCGCGTCATCGCATAAAAGCGTCGACCAATAGCATTCAACATCTGATTTGTATGTACTGTGGCAGACATTATGATGGACTAGATTGTGGACCGGATATGGATATCTGGAGAGTACTTAGAACCTACTTATCCAGATAAGTCGTATTAAAACATTAAAAAAAGAGAGCCTTCAAGTCCTCCAGCTCCCCCCAACACACACACACAAACACACACACACACTAAAATACAAAATTAGTATATAGCTATAGGCCATTACTTATATAGCCAGAGGCTGGTATAGTTTAACAGGATGCTCAATTGGATTTTAAACATATGGTAAATATATAGCCATAAGGACAAAGCCATTACCTATATATGTCTCCACATTGTGTATAGCCATGAGGACAAAGCCATTACCTATATATAAGTCTCCACATTGTTATTAAGTCTCCACATCGTGTATAACCATAAGGACAAAGCCAGAACCTATATATTAAGTCTACACATCGTGTACGATGACTTCCCCTAATCTATCTATAAAATTTAATGATAGCACACAAAAAAATCGTTTAAGGAGTAGAAACATAGAATTCATATCTTAAAACTGGACCACATTTGTTATTATTGATGTGGTCAATACAATTGTTAGAAATATATAGATTTAGAGCTTCATGAATAAACAACTAAACCCCCAAAAATAAAACAATGCTTGGAAAGAGAAAATTTAAAAAATTGCTTACGAATATTACAAGTTCAAAACATTTACAAGTTCCTTTGAAAACTCAAAGATCAGCAAAACTTAGTCTTACTGTAGGCTGCACATGACATCTGGATGACTATTTTAATAGTTTATATACAACCATTTAAAAAGAAAATGCTTCGCTTTTGTGTGTGTGTGTGTGTGATACCCCCCTCTTATGCCATGATGATTTACATTGTTCATTGAAATGGACCCACGCCCTATTTAAGACAACAAAAGAAATTATATCAACAAATCCTAAGAAGGAAATCGTTAGCATAATTTTAAACAGCGCGAACTTCACTAACCAACGTAAACGCACTAAAAATACTTCCTTTTATAAGTCTAGATGTTTTTGGTGCAATAACATAGACACTAACTGCATGAAATGTCGGTGAGACGCACTGTCTGTACTTAGTTTTTTCAAGACGCAACAGGCTAAAGAATCACAAATTGTGCTTCGGATTTTTAGTGATCGTAATAAGAATATACATTTTCGTAACATTTTGTGTTTTCAAAAAGTGTTTAATGAAAGCTTTCACAAATGCGAATAAAATAAAGTGAATAATAATGGTTTCTTATATGTTGGTTGGGATATTGTAAGCTACAGATTCCGATCTTTCCCTGGATGCGCTTTATCATTTCTAATCGCCCTAATTTTTAATAGCTACGAAACGAATATGTTGATTTAAAAAAAAAGCTTTTCGTTCTATCGTAAGACATTTCTCAAATCCTGTTGCCGTTCGACAATGTTCGTGTCAACACCTTCAATGCTAATCAATCAATCGTCTTCGTGTTGTCATCCATCAGTCGTGGAAAAGCTTATTGATTGATCTCGATTGCTCATTTTCACACTAAACTAACACGGTCAAATATAATAAATATAATAGAAATATAATTTCAACACTATCAGAATGCGCGGCAGTTTTTTTTCAGTGGCGTAGCTAGGGATTTGGGAATCGGGGGAAGGGGGGGGGGGCTTGGCCTCTTCAGGGGCCCCTGCATTATGACATTCGACACCATGACATGAGAAAGTGTATAAGCCTAATGTGTGTAATACGTACAACATGGTCAAATTTACATAACTACAGGAATAGCAAGATAACATGGCGTTGGCTTAATATTTAATGTAAAAATGTAAAAAAAAAAAAATTCGGACACTAATTTAGGGGGTGAAGTGGGGGCCTTAGAGGATTTTCTAATTTGGACCCCCCCCCCCATCCTCCACCCTAGCTACGCCCCTGAGTTTATCTTCGCATTAAATCTCTTTTATGACTTCTAGCTAGCTGCTCATTTGTTTGTAATGTTGAAGTCATAGATTGAAACTGTTACAATTCCTCCATAGTGAAAGTATTGTGTGCTACAAAAGATAGGAGCCTAGGAAACTTGATTCGGCAGTGCAGAAAATGTGCATATCTTCTCTGTATATATAATTCTCTACGTCGCCCAACCATGTGGGACAACACGCACGCACGCCCCCCTCCCCGCCAGGGTAGCCTCTGGTCTATTTTTCATTTTCCTTCATATACAAGCCCTGCAATCACAATGTCAGTCTGACCCTTAACTAATACAAGGTTCCTAGCAATGTTTTTAAAAGACAACTAGAGATATGCTATTTATAGTGTTTCTCCTTTAGCTGTAATCAAAGGAAAGATAACTGTTTAAACGACGGACTAGGATTTCCTTGAACGCCCTTGTCTAACATGAAAACTATATAGTACTCGACATTAGACAGGAATGCAACTGTTGCCCTAAACATTTTTTTTTTAGTTTTGTTCTTGCTTTGTCATAAGTTTCACAGTTTCAAGAAATATCTTTCACATTCGCCCATGTATTCACAGAATATGCAAAAAGTTGTGAAGGAACTTTACATACATTTTCGATTTGTATATTTATTTTCATATGCCTAAAGATATTCACCGGGCGGCATCTCGTCGCCGGTCTCAATATGGGTCCGTTCGTGCTGGTGTGTATTGGCTCTTAATTTTGGTTGGTTATCCTTGTATCATTTTTCTGTCGCTGATGGTTTCAATAGTTATGTAGTGTGTCTTTGCAATTAAATAATATTTTCATTACTATTATTATATTTTTGTAAAGAAATTAAGTATAGGTTAATCATGTTTCAAATTTTCTCTTGAATTCTTTATGATTTAATGGTTGTAAAATGTGAGAGCTTGCAAATAAAAATTAAATACAAAAAAATAATAATAAAAAGCCCACAAAAGAGGCTAGAGGGCCCAAAAAAGAGGCATCGAAAGCCCAAAAAAAGAGGCAAAGAAAAGAGGCCCAAGGATTCCTATGATGACAAAGCTAAAATTGAATAGCGCAAATTCTCAGGTTTCCTACTAAAAAAAAATTGTGTCTAAGGAAGGCGCTAACTAAAGGGAACCCGTCTAGTTTTGATGCCAAGACAAATAATTAATAACCAGGTAGTTTATAAACTTATTCGTCAGGGTTTTTTTTTTAATTCTTGTTTCGTTGGGTATGAGAAATAATTGTGCGAAATTTCAACTTGATCCGACACTGGATGTGGAAGAAATAACATGTTGATATAAGCTTTGTTAAAAGAAATGTGAACTTCTAAGTTTCAGATTCTACTTAATTTTTAGAAAACAAAATGATTACGTGCTTGACCACATCTCGGCAGGACGGCAGGGAATGAAAGCGGTCAGTAGAGGAAACATTGTAACGACAGTCCCATGCATATTCCTCTGGACCTCATAGGCTAGCAGTCATCTCTGACCCTGTAGAGTCTAACTGATTATGTGTTTATTTATCTACTCTCTGACCCTTAACAGTTTTGACCTATTATCCATTTATTTATCAAATCTTGAGAGAAAAATATTTTATTATATTACAGTTCTGTAACAATTATTATTAAATAAATCCTACATATGATACTCGGTGCCCTGAGATAGAGTGGTCACCTCGATTTTTATATATATATATTTATTTTTTTTTGTTTTGCTTATTGAAATTCTTTAAAATCAGATCACCAAGTAACCAAGTACATGGAAGCCCTATGGACAGGTCGTAGATGTAAGCATCAGAAAATAAAAAGAACTGATGAATTTTTAAGCAATTTCTCAGCTGCTACCCTATTTCCTAGAACAGACGAAAATGCCAAATGTACTTTCCAATACTTAGCAAAGTGTGACACTTTGAGAAATTGACGTTAGGACAAGAATATGAGCCAAGGTTCTCTCTTTCAGAAGTGGATGGCAGTGTATAGAAAGTATAACTATATAATGCTCTCGGGACTACTTGTTTTAGCGTAGGGTTATAAACTGATTACTGTAAATGTAGTCCGGTGTGGGTGGAGCATGACAATCACAAACCTAAAATAATTCCTTTAACACCTAACACGGAATCATGACTTTGGACTTTTAAAAAAAAAAAATAAAACTAAGAATTCCTTTCAAGAAGACATTTCTTTTTCTTAAACTCATTCAGTTTAATTATAAGTTAGAAATCCCAGTTGCAAGATAAACTATACACACATTTTCTCAGGAAATATTTCTACCTGTGAAACAGCGGATGTATAACTAAATCATTCGACCGTAAAGACTGTGATATTCTCGGGAAATGTAACGGCTAAGAAAGGGGTTTAATTAAAATACTTAATAGTGACTCAGGACTTGAAATATTTACTTAATTTTTTTGACTGCATTTTTTAAAAAAGTTAAGCTGCCAGCAGGGCCCACTGGCGGATGCAAAGGGGCGGACGAATTTTAGTAAAGAAAATACCCATTAAAAAATTTGCTTCACAGAAAGCAAGGAAGAAATTTTAAATTCTTTGGTTTAAATTAAAAGTATTAAATAATGTATTCAATAATATGTTCATTGTTTTATTTCACAACAACTTCTAGTGAAAGTGTGTTGATTTTTTTTCATGTGAAATAAATACATTGAGAACCTATAGTTTGATTATTTAAATGATATTAGCAATAAGTGTTCAACTGTTAACACTTGTACTTTACATCCTGCATCTACATACAAACTATAAGAAACTCCAAAGTAAGAAATGCTTTGTTCTAGAAAAAAAATAAGGGGCGGCATTTTGTTTTTCGCACGCTGGCGGCCACAACCCTGGCGACGGCCCTGTATATATATTTATATATAAATGTTGTACGCGAGTTTATGCTTAGGGTCAGGGTTTACTGGGCGTTAGGGGTTAGGGTTTGGAAAAAAATCTCCCCTCCCACTCCAAAATTCTGGATCCGCTAGTGGCAGGGCCGTACTTAAACATAGACAAACTAGGCAGTCGCCTAAGGCCTTCGATTGGTATGGGCCTCGCTCAGTACAATGAATTTTTTTTTCCAAAATAAAAAAAAATTGCGAAATATGGATCAAATCTTACAAATAGCAGAACTATGTGGCTCTTGCGATTGGTCGTTGTGCTGGCCACATAACACCCTGCTCGTTAACCGTTGGCCTAAGAAATGGATGACCTTAACATTATCTGCCCTGTGAATCATAAAGTCTGAAAGAACTTTAATTTTTATACTTTGTATGGCTGTTTGTCTATATATACTAGCCTAGCTATATATAGATATCAGCAGATAATTCGCTCTATAAGAACACGCAAGTCAAGACAATGTGACATAAAAACGCTCAAGTCAAGGCAATGTGACATAAGAACGCTCAAGTCAAGGCAATGTGACATAAGAACGCTCAAGTCATGGCAATGTGACATAAGAACGCTCAAGTCAAGGCAATGTGACATAAGAACGCTCAAGTCAAGGCAATGTGACATAAGAACGCTCAAGTCAAGGCAATGTGACATAAGAACGCTCAAGTCAAGGCAATGTGACATAAGAACGCTCAAGTCATGGCAATGTGACATAAGAACGCTCAAGTCAAGGCAATGTGACATAAGAACGCTCAAGTCAAGGAAATGTGAAAATGCAAATTAACTGTAGGGGATCTGACACATATGCGTCTATCGGTGCAGCATAATATCTGTGTGTCTACTACCAGATTGTGCAACTCTTGTTTTACGGAGCAGAAGTATTTGTTCTACTTTTTGTTAATTGTTCTAAACCAGTGATCAAGCGATGGACTAATGTATCTCGTAATTCCCCTATCCAATGAATTCCTAAGTCAAACTAAAAAGCAAACATGCAAGCTTCATACACCACTGTCCAGACCCATTTGGTCAATAGTCCAGGTAAGCGTGTGTGTGTGTGTGTTGGAGAGGGGAAAGGTATGACTAGTTAAATATTCAATATATTCGAACAATTTACTTTTTCAAGTGTACCTATAGCCCCTACCATCTTTGAAGTCGATGTCATGGATCGAAGTTGCAATCACAGACCTCAGACACGACTGCCTTTTGTTAACCATCCAATGTGTGAAGCATTGACCTATCCAGATTAGACTTTGCCTCGGGAGAGATTCAAGGTCAATTGGACATAATGTACATTTGTAACAAAAGTAAAACTGAGGACATGGATTCAGGACATTCTGCGTCCTCTCTTTAGTTTTTTACATTCACACACTAAACAGGACAAAAAAAAACTCAATTTAAATATTTTCATTATGACTTCCAGTCTATCTTACACCCTTTCCCTTTTATACGCACACTATATATATAATTATAAGATATAGATAGATAGATAGATAGATAGATAGATAGATAGATAGATAGATAGATAGATAGATAGATAGATAGATAGATAGATTAATAGATAGATAGGTAGATAGATAGATAGATACATACACACATACATACATACATACATACATACATACATACATACATACAAACATACATACATACATAGATGGATAGATAGATAGATAAATGCCAGTCCAGATAACTTGGCCTCTATTGAATCTTGTTTGGATAAAATGTTTGGACAACGCTAAGTAGCCTACTAATTGTGTGTGTGTGTGTGACTGAAAGCAAGTCAAGGCTGTGATAAAGACCTAGAACTTGAGTGTTTATTTATTATGTGAGGTCTGGCTAGCCAGAACAATAGCCAAGACGGGACGTGTTTTGACATCAAGCACTTACCTGGGCTGGCTATTTTCCCCCCGACCCCAGCCTCAGTATCGTGTACAGATCACTGCCTCCCGTGAATACAAAAGTTAGGCTATTGAAACAATTAGCGCGAGCTTAAACAAATGTTCCAAGTTGATTTATCTACTAAAAAGAAAACAAAAAACAAAAAAGAGGGAATAATAGAAAGTCTCGGAACAATGATTTAATCAGGGGAAGTGGAAAGGGGTGACCAGTGAGAAACAAAAATAGTACACGTGGGAAGATTATTATTGGTCAGAGTACCAGGCATCTGTAGACCAGGGTCATCTGTAGACCAGGGTCCCTTGTATAAAAGTGGCAGAAATCTCAAGACTCGACCAATTTTCCCTCAAACATTAAATGGTTTTGTGCAATTCATTGTTGGATTAATAGTGTATATCAACCAGTGATTAGTGATTTGATTTTCTTCGTTCAGAAATGGCGTTTACTTTCAATACACTCTACTTAGACTGTCTGTCCGAAGAAGTGCTACTGATGATTTTCCAATACATCACAGATTTAAAGGATTTGTTTACTTTACGCCTGCTGAGTGAACGTATTGCTGCTGTTGCCCAGGACATGTCAGTGGCTCATACTGTCATCTGCTCTAGACACTATTGGCTGAAGACTGGTATGTTGAAAATGTATATTGAACCTATCCTTAATAAGATGCATACTCTTGATCTCAACTATTGCTATTGGATAAATCTAGAAGAGCTGACATGTTTACTGAGATGCACAAATCTCCGCTCGCTGCATCTGATGCAGGTGAAAATAGACGAGGTCTCTCTTTGTAAAATGTTATCCCAGCTACCTCACCTGACCAGCTTGTCCATTTCTATCTGTGACATTGAAAAGTTCAATCAGAAAGTGAACGGCTGCAAGGCAGTCCAGGAGTGCTTGTCTCGGATCCGCAAGCTGAGCATTCACTTCTGGCACCATAAAAAGTACAAACAGGACAATTGTGAACAGTTAGTCAGATTTAGCAGCGGTTCTAGTTTTGTGGACCACTTCCACAGCCTGGAGGAACTCTACGTCTACGGCAGCGCCGACAACTCCAGGTGCTTCCCCTTGTATTACTTCACTCCTTTAGTGAAAAATGTCAACAGTCTGAAAAACATGAGGGTGATGTCCCTTAACAAATCGTATGATGAAGCTTCGACAATACTGTTTTACAGTCTTTTACGCTCTGTCTGCAAGGTGGGAGTCCAACTGAGTACGTTGCTCCAACCAACGTATGATTGCAATCTAGAGTGGAAGGAGAGTGATTACCTGGATACGATGGCTGACATGAACACACTTGTTCACTTGGACATATCTGGATCACAACAGAAGATCTATAATGGTATTTTCAACTTTACATCAGCCACTCATCTCCAGTATCTAAACCTGTCAGGGAACAATACAGTTGATTCTGAAAGTCTGTTATTTCTGTCACGTTGCTGCCCACATCTAGTCAGCATCAATCTTCACAGTTGCCCCAGTATATTTTTGAGGCATGCATTGGGCTATTTGGGCCGAGACTTTAACAACGATTCATTGGTCAAAGACCTGACCGGATTCCAGAGTTTACTAGTCCAGTGCGTGAAATTAGTTCACTTAAACATAAGTGGCTATCACATTCATCTAACAGACTTGAACTCACCATCCTTCAGCAGTATCACAGCGCTCCTGTCTTTAAAACCTAACTTAATAAGCCTTTCTTTATCACACTGCTGCCTGTACACTGGAGACAACTGCCCAAGTTCAGACTTACGTGATCCAAAATTCAGCACAAGATGCAGTTCGTGCTACTTACCTGTAATAGATGATTCGGGCTCTCCCAAGTGCACATACAAAGCCACGTCAGAAAAGTTTGACCTTCAAAAGCTCACCAGAGCTACCCCAGAAATGGAACACTTTGAACTTTATGCAGCCTATCACCAGTCTACTTTCAACCATCCTTCCGGGCTGCTTCGACATCCCCGCAATGTGTCCCAGTGTCTTTCCGCTGTGATTGTGCCTAATGATGATCTGAGGTACGTGGGTCTTTGGAATAAACTGAAAACACTACGGCTAACGGGTCTCAAAGGCGACAAGCTTGCAGATTTTTTCACATCAATCGATGGAGGGTGTGTATCCCTTGAAAGCTTGTCCATCTCAAGCACCTGCTCTACAAAAGTGCGAAAGCTTAAACGATTACCATGCTTTCCAAAATTGAAGGACTTCCGACTGGAACATCCGTACTTTCCGGTGAACGAAGAAATGCTCTCATCGATAGCCCAGTGGCCGAAACTTGAGAGAGCCTGCATTATCTCCCACATCGAAAACATCGACAGCTTCGCCATCAAGCAGCTTTTAACTAACGTTCCAAGATTGGTGAACTTTCAGCTTTTTTCTCATGCTTCCGAGAGGAAGTGCTTCAACCTAATGGCTTACATATCACAAAAGCTTAGTCAGAGTCGTCCTGACCTCTCTGTATGTATCTGTAACCTGCGTACAGTCGATCTGGAGCTTATGATCACAGAACATCTACCTGACATACACATCGAAGAGATGACCCTCCTTCGATCAAGAGTGGCTGCTTCACCTCGCGAGTAGTAACCTGTTGTCAAATGCCAAGTAGAGCAACATGTACTACGTTAAACGTTGAACCGACATGGGACATTGATCAGCATCTACCAGTTGAAAAGATACTATTACCAAGGTACTATGGTTTGGAAAAGTGAGACAAAAATGTGTTATACATTTATGTAACTTAAAGTTTACACTGAAATTTAAGTTTATTTTTTTATCTATAATGTTTTCTTTTCAATGTAACACAAACAATTTATTTATTCCAATTTTATGAGTATAAATCTTAAGGAGACTCATTTCTTGAAGTTCAAGTTCGTTTTCATAACGTTATTATATAGTCAAGGCATTAGGACCTACAACATCCTGTGAGCATTTGACTTTAAAAACTGTTTAGGTTTAGATAGACATGCAGGATTAGTATAATGCCTTCAAATCAAGCATTTCAACCTGTAAGGCCTGTTTCTGTAGAGTAAAAAATAAAACTTCACATTTGTATTCTCGTTAAGCTTCTATGATCATTTTATGGGTTTATTTTTTTTTAAATAAACACTTGCATGTTATCCACTGTTTTAATGTGTTTTTTATGTCTAGTGCGTATATAAGTCATGAGTCTGTGTGTAGAACGTCATAAGTGGTCGTAGCTGCTGTAAAGTGTCTGCTTGATCTATGTTGGCAATGTCTCTAGACAAGACATTTAATTTACAAACTACAAAATAAAATATTTTAAGCAATAAAATATATTTCAAATAGTAACAGAAAAATGAATTAAACATTTAAATGACATATAATGTTATTGAGAAAAATAATCATTTCTCTTAATTATTAAGTCAATCGGAAGAAAAAAAAATTGAAATTTAGTTCACTAAAAAGAGTTTAAAAATCTTAACTTAATATGAAATAGGAATGAGAGGAATTGGTAATTAACTTTAATAAAAAAAAAAAGTAAATAAATTGGAAACTTTGTATAATTGATAATGATGGTTCTATTTATAGTAACGAATGTTCAGATTGGAATCAACTAGAAATAACAAGTAAAAACAGGTTTCCATATCTTTATGAAGAAAACAAAAGAATTCATCCCGTCATAAAGGATAACGTTTAATTAATATTCTCCAGTAAACAAGTTTAATTTTAAATTGGTCTGGACAGCAGAAAATGAGATGTAGATCTAGGAAGCCATGTCAACTCTTTAAAGACAAGATTTGATTGAGAGATGTAGATCTAGGAAGTCATGTCAACTCTTTAAAGACAAGATTTGATTGAGAGATGTAGATCTAGGAAGTCATGTCAACTCTTTAAAGACAAGATTTGATTGAGAGATGTAGATCTAAGAAGTCATGTCAACTTTTTAAAGACAAGATTTGATTGAGAGATGTAGATCTAGGAAGTCATGTTAACTCTTTAAAGACAAGATTTGATTGAGAGATGTAGATCTAGGAAGTCATGTTAACTCTTTAAAGACAAGATTTGATTGAGAGATGTAGATCTAAGAAGTCATGTCAACTTTTTAAAGACAAGATTTGATTGAGAGATGTAGATCTAGGAAGTCATGTCAACTCTTTAAAGACAAGATTTGATTGAGAGATGTAGATCTAGGAAGTCATGCCAACTCTTTAAAGACAAGATTTGATTGAGAGATGTAGATCTAGGAAGTCATGTTAACTCTTTAAAGACAAGATTTGATTGAGAGATGTAGATCTAAGAAGTCATGTCAACTTTTTAAAGACAACACCGAGAAAGTCTACGAGAACACAGAATTTCACTTACATTGTAGCTATAGAAGTAACTAAACAAAAAACAAACAAGTAATCCTAAACAATGCGAGGTTGTTTTTTTTAATCCCTTTCTACTTTATGAACTGGTAATTTCTTATTCTATTAATTTTTTTTCTAATGTTTCAATATGGCAAAGAGTCTTTCCAGTGAACTTGCACATAACAGTCCAGACCTTGTGGTCTATAGGGCAGACGATGTAAAGGTCATCTGTTTATGTAGGTGTCATGTGGCCAGCACAACGACCAACCGCCTTTACTTTTCCCCAACTAATGTCAGGTACCCATTAGAGTTGAAATTAAAAATCCCAGTCTCCATCAGGATTCGGACCCAGGTTCAGAAGCCTAGCGCTTTACCGCTTAGCCACCGCGCCTCTAGTCCAAATAAAGATTTCTACAAAAGACGGTGTGCAAAATGTATTTATTTATTCAACAACTAAAAGAAACATTTAAGTTCAGTGCGGAAATAACCGCTGGAGTAGGTTCAAAGGTGCCTAATTAAATTTTGAGATGATTATATTTTGAAAAATTATAAAGGTCAAATTAGAGTTTTCACTGTGTGGCCAATGAGCTAATTGATTTTTCCAAAGATAGACATAAACTGTCAAATTTCTTGGAGAATCGTCTTCGAGATGAGTGTCCGCCCAAGTAAATAAGAGGAATCGTAATGATTAAGAAAATAAAATCTAATCAATGGCTTCTGGTGCATGCTCCATGGATGTCGAACTCACAGGGATAACTCGGGCGTTCGAGGCCATTAGGGCCCGAATGCTCCAACGCGAGACTAGTGTCACTACGGTTGTGCTGGTCACCGACTCTCGCTCCAGTCTCCAAGCTATGGGTGGGGGAGGGTCGCCCGTAATAGAAGAGGCGATCGGCCCCGCAGATAACATCCGCCGAGCTATTGGAGCTGTCGTTTTCATGCAGTGGGCGCCTTCACATTGCGGCGCGAGGGGCAATGAAACGGCTGACGCCCTCGCAAGAGAGGGTGCTTTTGCAGCCACACACCTCGAAGCACCAAGCACGTACTTACAAGCAACGGCACAAATCCGAGCACTCATTCATGAGAAGTGGTTAAAGTCCTGGAAGGAATCCGACAGAGCACGTGGTGTCTGGCAGCGCATGCGTCACCCAGATCGCGACGATCCATGGTGGCGACTGAGGAGGTCAGAGCAGTCAATTATTGCGCAGTGCAGAACGGAACACTGTCCTATTGGGGCATATTTTGCCCGGTTCCGCACGAACTTTGACTCCCGATGCCGTCACTGTGGAAAGAGCGTCGAAATAGTGTCGCATGTCTTGTACGAGTGTCCCCAGCTCCACGAGCTAGGGGGGACCTGTCTGTGCAGTCACTCGACTTGTATGATAGCCATGGGGCACTACGCCGGACGGCTAAGTTTCTTGCCAGCACTACGGGAGGACTAGTCCTTCCTGCTATGATTTTCAATATGAGTTCATCTCAGGTGTCATTAAGTGTTCAATTGTGCTCAGGTAAATCTGAAGTGTATTCGCCAGAGGTCAGCTCAACTAGTTGACAAGTATCTGTGCTTATAAGTTATAAGTCTTCAGTCCCAAATTGTTGCACGAATGTCCTTGTGCTTGATTTTGATTAAATTCGCAACAATTTGCTAGTCATCCAATAGGTGGGCCTTCAGGTAATGTTTTCGACTTCAAGACAGGGAGTATGTGTAATGTAGACTAATGATTGTATTGAGACACAATTGTGTAGAGTTATGATTGTGTAAACTTATGGTTGTGTAGGCGTCTAATCGATAATTGTAGACACTGAACATTACAACAGATTCTCTAACAATATATTAGTACTAGCGCTTACAATCAGATTTTTGCAAACAAATACGTTTAACATTTAAAAGTAACTTTTCAAGAGTTCAAGATTGCAAGCAAAACTTCAACAATTGACCGCTGAGGTCGACCAAGGAAAGGATATCTAGAATGAAACGTACGCTGAATTTCAGACGTTTTACCGTACCGACACACAAGCACACACACACAATTATGACACTCCTGTTAAGGCTAGTGTTTTCTTTTGGTTGGTTAACATGACAATATGCTACTAACTGGATCGGATTAGAGATGTTAATCTCATGAGTGACAAGCTGTGGATAACTCTATTAGCGATTTAAAAAAAATAGAGGGCCCTCGACTACGCGTTTTAAACCTTCTAGAAAGATAGGTAAATTACCCCTTTTAGATTTTGTGATCTATCTGGCAGACGATGTAAAGTAAAGTCATAATTTGTTGGGGTTTTTTTTTGGCCATCATTTATCGAGCAGGGTGTCATGTGGCCAGCACAACGACGAACTGACTTTACTTTTCCCAACTAAAGTCAGGTACAGTACCCATTAGAGGAGTGAACTCAGGGGCGCTCTAAAAATCCAGAAATTCATATTCCCAGTCTTCACCAAGATTCGGACACAGGACCTCAGATTTGGAAGCCAAAGTCTTAACCACTAAGCCACCGCGCTTTTTTTTTTTTACGCCTTATAAGGCCTAATAAAAAAAAATACATCTTCAACAGTACTCTGCTGTGCAGGCTACCAAAGGCTCCACAATTCACCCAAGACCCAAATTGGCCAGGGTTGGGTCAAGTTGTGCTGGTCCAAACCCTATATTTAGGAATGATACAACACTTTCCTTGTGGCCACCTGGTCCCGAGGTTGTTTTACCTGTAAAAAAAATATGACGTCAACTGCACATCTGATGGTTTTGACTTTTAGTAATGTTTTAATAGTTGATTTGAGTGACTATTTATAGACCAAGGAGGTCTGAACCTAACAACAAAACATGTAGCTCTTTTTCTTCCCACTAACTTGTAGTTCTCTACATCATCACCTCTGACCTTTCTATGCACTTCTCCAAGAGATCTCCCAGAGATTTTTATCTAACGATGAAGTCAACACCTATTTTATGGAGATATATTTCTGTTTTCCTTTTTTTTTTAATTCAGATTTTTATTTGTTATTTACTCCTGCCAACTCTAGTTCCTCACCACCCCCCGAACACTTTTTAAAAATCTAATTTAAAGTCCATTCTTTCTGACCCATTAGAAAATAAAATACATAAACCATTTCATTAGTTACCTTCTAGGTAAATTACTTTGTCTTCTCTTTCATGTGTATTTTTGAAGCTGTAGTAATCGCTCATTTCGCCGTCGAGAATTATATTTAAAATTGGAACTTATAAAACACAATGCACTATGTTTATTTCCGGTGACATGAGTTGCTTCTGTCACATTCATCATGCAGTGACGCGTGTGTCACATTTGTGACAGGGAGACGTACTCACTTGCCCGTTTAATAGCGCCCCCCCCCCCTCCTATCCCTGCACTCTCTAATTATTTATTTTTTTCTAAAATTATTCAATGATAATGCCACAATTAACTTGGCTAAGCTATTTCTGACAGCTAATTTAGATTCTTGCATCGAAGTCTATTGATAGGCACGATTTGTACATGATTTCGTGTGGCTTTCAGCTTGAAGTGGGTCAATGCCAGGACAGTCACCGTTGATTTTATTTCATCCTGGTTGTGTAAAGACTATAATGTCATTGACATTAATAAGTTATTAGATGGATATAATAATATTACATTGAAATCAATCAATAAACTATAGTCGTTTTGATCATAGTTACGTCTTAAACGAGGTACGCGCCATGATTAGATATTACCAGGGCCACATTTGGGGGTATTCGAGGCCCTGTGGTAACGAGCGGGAGGCCCTGTGGTAACGAGCGGGAGGCCCTGTGGTAACGAACAGAAGGCCCTGTGGTAACGAGCGGGAGGCCCTGGGGTAACGAGCAGAAGCATCTAAATTTTTTCCGAATAAATGAAACTTTTTTTTTTTCGTTTAATCTTTTAAAATTGTATTGGCAACAAATAAAAGTATTTCAACAAAGAATGTAGTCATTTGTTGAAGTCAAAAACAATTTAAAACCAAAATACCACGTTAACGAATGGAACTTTGCAAGCTTTTTTTTCAGCGAAAAGTCGTTCATGATTTATCTTATCTTATTAAATGCAGACTATACTTTTAAAAAAAGGATGATTTCGCCCTACGCGTGTTCCTTAGTAAATCTAGTCATGATTGTTTAACGAATGACTTAAATTCTGACAGGTCATTGGTTTTCCTGGCCCAGGCTGATATTTCGCTGATATATATATATATATACACTGGCGGATCCAGGGGGCGGTAGGGGCGATCGACCCCTCCCGAAGGGAGGGGGCGGACGAATTTTAGATTAGAATTCACACAATTTGTATACGAATTTATTACTTATGTTAATAATATACTAATTATTTATATTTTTAACATATTTTTAGATTATTTCGCCCCCCCCCCCCTCTAGTATGTTGGCCGATTTGGTGGGGTCGGGAGGGGGCGATGATATCAATCCGCCCCCCCCCCCCCCAACAATAAACTTTTGAGGGGGGGGGCGGTCCAATTTATTTGTAGAAATCACAGTTTGCTAACAGAATCAATTAAATATCTATATGATTAAAACTTGTTATTGATATTTTAACCGATTTTTATATTATGTCGTTCCCCTGTTGACTGATTTGGGGGGGGGGGGGGGCGAATACCTCTACTGCCCTTCCCACCTAAACCCTTTGAGTGGGGGGGGGGGCGGTCCTACTTTTATGGACAAATCATAGTTTGTGAACACAATTTTAGTTGAATATCTATATAATATAAACTACGTATTGATATGTGAATCCATTGTATATTATGTCGCACCACACTCTAATTTCAAATTTTATGATTATTAAATATAAACTGAAAAAGGGTTGTACCAGGTGGAAGGGGCGATACATGCCCCCCCCCCCCCCAATCGACAAACAAATACTTTTTCTTTTTGTATTATAGTTAAGAAATTACAAAATTTTAAAAAATCTGTCACTGATATAATTTATATATGCTATAAATTAAATTCTTATATCGAGTCGCCCCACCCCTATTCTTTAATGCCAAATGCAATCATTAGGGAAAATATAAAAAGGAGCGAGGATTAATCGTTTTCACTCTATCACCCCTCCCCTTTCCGGACAAATTTATATAATTTCACATGAATTTATCATAATAATTTTAAGAAAGACATTGCTTTGGAAAAGTTAAAATTCAAACGAAGTTTTTCAGTACAAGAGTCACGATTGAGATGAGTTCTAAACCAAAATACAAATTTCCTAATCGCCTTTTCCAACCTTTGCTCAATCTGATATCTTCTAGTTACATAAATTTGGGACTATAACTCACAATTTACGCTTGAATTATATTGAATATTATTTATCGAATAATTTTTTCTTCGGCGGGGAATCCTCAAAGCTTTAATCTAAATATGTGGGATATCTTATCTTTTCAAGGAACAAATCGGCCTATAAATTCATATTAGAATAGTTTACAACATTATTCAAAAGTTTCTTTTTTTAATCGGGAGCTTTAGGTCAGGAGAATGCGTTTCTTCAGTGAAGAATGCAAGAAAACGATTATTGCGGCGGGGATTCGCCCCGAACCTCACTGGAGAAGCATACAGCGTTCCCCCAGACCCCCAAGCTTGCAAGAGAAAGGCCTCAACATGATTGGGTTTTTTTTCGCTGAAGGTTGAGAAACACTGCTTTTTTTTTTTAATTCTTATATAAACATATATATATATAAATGCTGTACGCACGTTGATGCATAGGGTTAGGGTTTACTGGGCGCAAGGGTTAGGGTTTGAAAAAAAATCGCCCCCCCCCCCCCCCCACTCCAAAGTTCTGAATTCGCTAGTGTATATATATATACATGTGTGTGTGTTTCACTTAGACTAAGTAGCCTAGGCATAATGTTCTAGAATTCCAAAGCCAGTCCGCCTTGCGGCCCTAGGGCTTTTTTAACGCCGTCAAATGTAGGCTTTATTTTGTTAGAATTTTTTTTAACAAAGGTCAATTTATAAATCATATGGGTCCATATTTGCTTTTCTGTATGTACTCTACATTGTACGGAAATGTATTCAGCATGTTAATAGCCTATTATTTACTAACTTGTTACCATTTAAAAATGTATGAGTATTCTTTTGGTTATTTTCGTGTCTTTTTTTAATCCCAATACTAATAGGCTCCCGAAGGTTTGTAACGACTTTATTGTTTTTCAAACAATCAAATTACCGTAATGAAAATCGCCCCCTTCTCTAAGTGAAAAAAAAAAAAAAAAAAAGAGAGAGAAAACGTTTTCTTGCTACTCAAACATCTGGTCAATTAGATCTAGCAGGAAATGGAAAAGCCCACAAGTGTGGGGAATCTATTTCGTCTGCGCGAGAAAACCGGGTAATGTAAATTAATAGTTATCGCCCCTTGAAAGAGTTCTTCAATTCTGTTCAATTCTGCTTGTAAATTTTCCCGATGTTAGATTTCTACTTAACGCCAGGAAATAGATTGAAGAATCCTTTCTCATTCTTCTTTAGCTAATGAAATAATTGACGCTGGAAACTGATAGTGGGCTCCTGTTCACTTGCCATTAATGAAATCACTTGCGATCGTCAACATCGTTTCTGATTGGATGCTAAAAACATCTCTAGAATCTTTTTACGACGGGACCACTTGTAGTTTCTTTAGTTTTAACATAGGGTCTGTTCTAAGTATACTCTATCCCAGACTTGTATATCTAGATAATTATCCCCTCCTCTGACTTCTCACAAATTTTACTTTTAAGATCTTATGTGTTTTCTAAAATAGAGTCTTTCTAGAGAATTAGAATAATGCAAACTGTTTCAAGTGGCCTACATTTTTTTTCCACAGCTAACAACATCCCAATTACTGTCAAGATATCATATGATTGACAAAATTTACAATTTTCTTACAATTTCCCAAAAAAATGAACCAAAGCAACAAAAAAAATGAACCAAAGCAACAAAAAAACTTTCCCTCTTTCCTGACAATTTCTTTATCTGAAATTGCCTGATATTATTTTTTTCTTACCATCATCTTGTTTCTCTTCAATCACTTTGTCTAATTAAAAAGCCATTAGAGCCAAGAGTTTATTTTAGCCATATAAAAACTGTATTTTTTAGTCTGTTCAACAAAACAAAACAGCAGAATCTGATGAAATGTTGACAAAAAATATTTCTTCTGGAATTGTCAACACAATGTATTCTTCAAGGACGGAATAAAATAAATAAAAAAAAACTGTTTTAATAAATTATCATATACAAGGTATATAAAATATTTTTGTTTTAAATCAAAATGTATAAACAACTCTTAATTTCTACATTTGTGATGCCCAACCTAGGCAAAGTGCAGCCCATGATGCATTGCTATCTGGCCCAGGGGAAAGGAGACTTGAATATTTTTTTTAAAAGTAAGATTAAGTATTGAATCAGTTCATGTTGGAAGTTTGTTCCCCTATTTCAAATAGGTTCGATACCGCAGTACATTAACAAAATCTAAAAGTCAGCTGATTAAGGTGCAAGAAGCAAAGATGCATCAACCATCCCAGCATTCCGAAGCACCCTCTCAAGGATGCTGGCCTTGGCATTCTCTCTCTCCCGCGTCTTCCAGTTGACCAGAACTGTGTAAGCCTGAAAAAAAAAAAAAAAAAAAAAGAGTCAATACCCAACCATATAATGAATAATAATCAAGGCTTCAAAAATTGTAGTCCAGCTACACTTCAAACTGACCAACAATCATATTACAATAATTCTATTTCTTTTATATTTTATACATTTTAAAAATGTTTGATGAATTTATACAGAGAATGTTTCATTTTCATACTTGACAGAATGTGACTCATACTTTCCTATTTAAACGTATTGTTCTATTTGAAATCATATTTTATTTATAACTAGCTGATCCTGACCCATTCAATCATTGGGCTTTAAATACAGTTTGTATGTAATGCTTACAAAAAATATATTTAAAACAGAGTTATAGACCTTGGATAACTGAAAGAGGAAGGATGCTGCCCAATATGATATCCCTAAAACATGCATTCTCATGCAAAAACTGTGGCAAAGTTTGCTGCTACAGAAACTGCTTGTTTAGTCACAGCTGATTCTGCCCCAGTTCAATAAGAACAAATCGACTTTAGAGACAGATTAAAAGAAGCCATCTAATAATAATATGGGGGTAGCAGTGGCTAAGTGGTAAAATGCTTAGCTTCTGAACTAGGGGTCATGGGTTCGAATCCTGGTGAAGACTGGGATTTTTAATTTCTGGATCTTTGGGCGCCTCTGAGTCCACCCAGCTCTAATGGGTACACTAGTTGGGGAAAAGTAAATGCGGTTGGTCGTTGTGCTGGTCACATGACAGCCTCATTAACCGTGGGCCACAGAAACAAATAGCCATCTGTCCTATAGATTGCCACAGAAACAAATAACCATCTGCCCTAGAGATTGCAAGTTCTGAAAAGGGAACATTACTTTACATAATAATATAAAAACATTAATACTGTTGTTTGTTTGTAAAATGTTTTACATGTTTCGGATGTTCCTTCAGAGTTGAAGATAGTTTACTTCCTAGTCCAAACCTCCTGAGGACGATGGGGGATGGGAGCGGACAGGATTTGAACCCTTGACCATCGTTAAATCCGAACGACAGTCCAGTGCGCGAACCTCACGACCAGGCAGCCATGTTGTGAGATGTAAAAAAAAAAAAAAGCTACTTAATGAGCTAAAGGCAGAAAGAAAACCTCTTTCCCACCCTATCTTCAACAATGAATGTCCACAGGTCTTAAGAAATCAAAGCACACTCAGAAAGCTACCAAAGCAAAGAGATATAAGTCAAATGAAAATTTTTTTCAAATAATATAAGATCAAAATTATGCTTACTGACCTGTTTGTAAGTATTTCCTGGGTTGCTGGCTCGTATGTGTTCTATGTCTTCAGAGAGAAACCCTAACCTGTTAGCAACAAGCTCCCAGTCTTTCCTGATTGCAGAAATATTTATTATAGAGATACAGTCAATACAAAAAAAAAAATTAAATATCAATAGTATATTCAGGAAACTTTTCTATAGTAATATTTTTTACAGTATACCAAATAGGTTAAAAAAAAGTTTTTAAAATAATATAGTTATTCACAATAGGCAAACAAACAAGCTATAGTGTTGTTGTTTTTTGTTTTGTTTATACAAAGCTTATATCAACTCTGTCTGGTAAAAAGTTTGAACATGTTTTTTTCTCCCACTTCCCCTTTCTCAGATCAAATTGAAACTTTGCACAATTATTTATTTTACCTAACAAGAAGTGAATCAGTCAAAACGTTAACCAACAAGTTAATTAATTATTGGTGATTAATTTCTTCCTTCGATATTGAAATAAAGGGAATAAATGCTACCTAATGAGAGATGTGGTTGTATATATAGATTTAATCCCCTGATTACATTTCATCACCTTTTTTCTCTCACTTCCCATTCTCGGATCAAGTTGAAATGTTGCGTAATTATTCACAGATAATGAATTAAACTGAAAATTAACAAGTTAGTTAACTGATTAGTAATAATTAATTAATTTTGTTTTATATATAGCAGAAAGGGAGCTAAGCACTGCCATTTTCAGATAAATAGCAGTAATTAGCAGTTCTTTCCCTTATGATAAGCTTTGTTTAAAAAAAAAAGTATTCTTTTTTCTTTTTCTTTTTTTATTTTAATAAAGAGAGAAAGACAAATAAAATTCCTATCTTGAAGGTACAAAATCATTAACTTTTACTTCTTGGCTATTTTTACTTCATTTTCATTTAATTAAAAACACAATTCAAGGATTTAAATTTGAATTAAAAAAATAACAAACGTCCAAAACAAACTTGTAAATTTTCTGAGCTACTTCTCCTAGAAGACTGTCAGAAGGAACCTGAGACATAGAAGATGGGCTAGGTGTGTAGAATGCTGCCTGGCTGCTGAACTGCAGAAGAAAAAATATTTTTTTGAAGGTCACACCTATTTACAATTTTAGAATCAAACAATTATTTATATTTGTTACTATCATATCTAGGCCATTGCATGGTGATGACTTGATGACATGTGGCAATGTCAGTGACATAATATTACAAAGGCAGAGGTGCCTGAAAAAAAAAAAAAAAAGAACTTATTCCTCTATATTTTTGTCAAGTTGAACAGCTTTATAACTTTATTTCATATCTTTTTATTTTTGGTGCTACATTTCTTCCCTTAAATCCCATGCAGAAAATAGAGCAAAGGTTATAGCAGAGCTTTTAAAGCAACAATAAGAGTTGTGTTAACAAGCAGGGTGTCATGTGGCCAGCACAATGACCAACTGCCTAAACTTTCCCAAACTATAGTTAGTGACCCATTAGAGTTGAATGGACTCAGGGGTGCCCTAAAAATCCAGAAATTCTAAATCTCAATCTTCACTGAGATTCAAACCCAGGAACCCAGGTTCGGAAGCTAAGCACTTGAAAACTCAGCCACTTACTTCTGGTAAATTTTTGTGAACATTTTCACGCATTTTTTCTGACAAAATATGAAAATTCAGGATGGCATGGGTCTGGGCTCGAGGTAAGCCCATGACAGCATTCACAAATGCAGATTCTTCAACCTGACCTGTGAGAGAGATCAAGTAAACATTGTGGACAAAAAAAATAGCAAGATTTCATACAAAGAAGAAATTATGAAATTTTTTGTTTTACTAAATATTTTTTTAAAATGAAAAACTGCGTAGTACTACGTATTATGAATGTTTTCAAGATAATGTGAATCTGATTCAACTCTGTTATCTTTAAATTTTTGTTATGCCAGTTAATTATGTTTAGTAAAAGGTAACTGAGTCATAGGTCTCCTTTCAATCCTCGCGATCTATAAGGGCAGATGGTTTAAAGCTCATCTCTTTCTATGACTGATGGTTAATTAAGGTGTCATGTGTCCAGCACAATGACCAACTGTCTTTACTTCCCCAATATATATAGGGTACCAATTAAAGTTGGATGGACTAAAGGTTTCCTAAACATTCCAGCCATTGAAAGGATTTGAACTCAACACCCCTCAGAACAGAAGCCAAGCGCTTGCCACTTAGCCACCACAACATTATAATTTTATTTTGAATTATCTCTTTATTTTCACATTTCTTTGCTTTTTATGTACAATAAATGTGTGAACAGTTATAAATACTGTCAGAAAGTTTCAAATAAAAACATTTTATTATACAAAGGGCATATAGCTTTATGCAGTGTCATATTTTTTTATGCATTTAACAGTTATATTAAAATGAAATATGTTGAAATTACAATCATATAAATAAAGGCTTGAAACTTTTTTTTTATTTTTTATGTTTAAAAATTATATTTTAAAAAATTAATCATTTAGACACACAAATAACTAGAGCTTTTTTTTTTTAAAGTATCTTCACAATAAAGGAATAAATATACATTAGGTACTGTCAACCATTGTTTGTTAGCAATGGGGACATGAACTAGTCGGGAATCACGGAGTACACTTGAAATGTATGGTTAACATGTTTCACATGAAAAAAGTGAAGGTTTGCTTGGAATGATGGGTAAGCCTCGCTTTTGATAAATGGTCAGAAGTCAAGATACCATGGTCATAGAAGGGGAAAGACGTAATGAATTATTCTTGTTTAAAAGTCATTACTGATAGATAACATATTGTGCATTTGATATATTCTATTGGATATTATAAGTAATTTTGTGAAGCATTATATGTGATTCTTTATAGATGGACTTGCCAGTGTGTTTTTATTTTAGACTTAATAAATATAACATCTGCTACCATTGAGTTAAGTTCTGAATCTACATGTTTGTTGTTATAGTCACAGTCGTAGCCATATGCGACAATAATGCGAGTGAAGTGAAGACCAGTCAGCTAATTTACAGCAGACACTTTAACAAACACCAGAAGAGGTGTTAAATAAATATAATGTCACATATCGGGACAGGTACATGTTAGGGTAAGGAGGCGCTGTGGCCAAGTGGTAAAGTGCTTGGCTTCTGAACCAGGGATCCCGGGTTCGAATCCTGGGATTTTTAATTTCTGGATCTTTGGGCGCCTCTAAGTCCACCCAGCTCTAATGGGTACCTGACATTAGTTGGGGAAAAGTAAAGGTGGTTGGTCGTTGTGCTGGCCACATGACACCCTCGTAAACCGTAGGCCACAGAATCAGATAACCTTTACATCATCTGCCCTATAGACCACAAGGTCTGAAAGGGGAACTTTACTTTTCTTTACATGTTAGGGTTAAAAGATTAAGATGTAGATTTTACCTTTTCTAGAAGTATCTAAAGTGTTGAAAAATATGTTGGTTATCCTCCAGATCTCTTCCTTCATAATACAAAAATAATAGAAAAGAATATATAGAAAAACTTAGAAGAAGAAACATCCTAAAAACAAGCTTTTATTTACACATAAAATGCACAACAGAGAAATAACTTTGATGTATTAAAGAAACTTTATTTATACAAGCATTAATAATAATAATAATAATTGAATTTATATAGTGCAGTTAACAAATTTAATGTAGACTTAAGAAGCATTAAGAACATAACAGATATAAAAGAGAGCTACAAAGGAAACTAAATGTTGCTAGCTGCCTAGGAATGTGGAATGCACTTTGGACTGTTGCCTCAATAATTCTGAGCTCAAACCATGCACACCGTCATCTCCTGCTGTCTTACAGAACATTTGGGTTAGGATGTAACTATCTTCATTTCTGAAGAATTGCCCGAAACATTTAAACAAAAACTAATCTATAAAAGTTTCCAACAAGTTGGTCTTACCCAGGCAATATATTATCTAGTTTATTATTTTGTATAACATTAAATGATATAAAATGATAATTTGTAATTTAACATTATTCATCTATCTTCACCCACTGAATGATAAATGATTCATCTATTTTCACTCACTGAATGATAAAATGATTCATCTATCTTGACCCACTGAATGATAAAATGATTCATCTATCTTCACCCACTGAATGATAAATTGATTCATCTATCTTCACCCACTGAATGATAAATTGATTCATCTATCTTCATCCACTGTATGATAAAATGATAAATATCAAACTTACTTCATCTTCTTGAGTGTATATTCTTCTTAATATTTTCTGCAAGATATCTCTAGGAATGGGATTTCCATTATTAAGCATTTGAAACATTGCTGGAGAAAGATTATTTAAAAAATCTGTTCAGATTTTATAAAGAAAGAGTATTTGTGTGTCATATTGTAAATAGGAGAAATTCCATCAAATTACAAATAAAAGCTGAAATAAAATGGTTATTAAAATTCTCCATTAAAAAAAAATTAATTAATAAATGTAATTTATAAAACAGATATACATTAATTAAAGTAGAAGTATTTTTATGCTCTCATTGAGAAGAGCATTTTTTTATTACTTGAACTATTTCAATAATATAATCAATACTGAGATACATTTCATGCAAACAATAATTGTTTTTTTTTAAGCAATAGAAAAGATAAAATACATCTGAGAATCAATTTGAGTTATATATTTTTATCATCCTACCTTTACATTTCACTTCTATTTCTTGACTTTCACACCATTTTAGAGCACGCAGGAAAGATTCAAAAGATATATTCCCATCAGAACTTTTAAAGTATTTCAAAATCTGTTCAAAAAAAATAAATTTTTATCATTTTTTTTTAATGAACCAAGTACAAATAAAGTTTCTCTTTCAGAGCTTCCACTCAATGTTGTAAAGCTCATCTTCTTTTATGGCCAAAATTCTCCTCAACACTGTGAAGAGATGAAAGGTGAGCTGGTTTGGTCAAATTGTGAGACATGACTCACTGCCAAAAGTCACCCTTCAAGGTACAGTGGAGGGAGCACAAAGACAGGGTCATCAAAAGATAAGCTAGCTGGACAATGTAACAGAATGGAACAAATAAGGATAAATGGATGGATTTGGTTACGCGAACAGCACCCCTAAAACGAAAGTCAAGGGAAAGATGATGATGATGAATGGGAGCCACCTTCCCTTTCCATTAGATATGAGTAACCCTGTAACATTCTAAAATCGCAGTCTTCCCCAAAATTCAAACTCATGACACCTTGGTTCAGAAGCCCCTTCCTACAAAGTATCCCACAAAAAATTGAAACACAAGCTTAAACAAAGGAACTCAAGTGACAAGATGATAACAGAACTGCTTACATTTTTAATGAACACATCACTAGACAGTTTGGAAACAGCTAATGTTTCTTGAGTCAACAAGCCATCTTGATTCGCTCCCATCTGTTGGAACCTTAACCACAGACGTTCAACTTCAGCTATACTCACTAAATGGTTTGTACAATAAAGAAAACAAACATGTGTTCTTTCAACTTATGCATAGTATTTATTTGTGTCAATGTTTCCTACTAACATGGAACACAAAAAATCTCAAATAATATAATTTCTATAAATTTGGTCAAGTAAATATAACAACTATTTACGTTCAGTAGATATAGCATGAGCTGTAATCCAGTTTGCTTTGCTAGGATGGGAATATCCTGAGACAGCCATTTCTGAGTTGGGCTCTATAACAAAACTGCTACTGTAAACACCCATTTTTTAATTTATTCAGACTGGGGACAAAAATGTATGTTAGAATTATATAGTATGCTACAGGATACTAGTGGAAACATGTACATGATAATAAATAACTAAACTAGAAACTATTTCAATATCAATATGATTGTTTTAACAAAATTTATAGAGCTTCATAATTGCTTTTACCTAATACTAATATTCTATAATTTGCAACAACAAAATTGCAAGTTAGAATCATGCATTTTCACATTAACACCCACAGTACTCACAGACAATACCTGTACACACCTACACATCTTATCTTACAAAATATCTATAGATGTTACTTTAAAAAAAAAAAGATGATTACATCCTATGTGTGTCCCTAACTAGATCAATTTTTCCATGTATGTTAATCAAAAACGGACTGACACTGACTGACTGAGTTAACAGTAACATCATAATCATTTATTCATTTTAGTCATGTTTTATCAATTCAATGATGTTTTTGTTTCTTATCTTATATAATACAGAAAAAAAGAAGATGATTAACTTCATCATTAAGTCCTTATAACAGTCTTACACGTCATGCAATTCAATTCATGAATTTATCATGCATGTTAAATGTTTCATTGTTGTTTTCTTTTCATTCATGATTGAAACTAATGAACTTTTATAGTTTTTATAATAATACTAATACTTAGTAATACTAACAGAGGTAATACTTGAATTACTAATAACAAACTTGTTTAAAGTTTAACTATTCAAGTTAAGAATCAATTTGAGTAATATATTTATATTATCCTACCTTTACACTTCATCTCTATTTCTTGACTTTCACGCCATTTTAGAGCACGCAGTAAAGATTTTTATAAAATGGTGTGAAAGTCAACCCAACGAGAATCTAGACTATAAAAAGTTTTAAAAAACTATTGGAAAAGACGAAAAGTTCATAATCATGATAATAATCATAATTTCATTCAATCATTGTGATTTTCATTTCATTTAAATTCATTGCATGTCTAAAAATTGTAAAAAGGAATCTAGTTTTCAAAGTCTTTCATTCTCTACTTACCATAAAATGGCATAAATAAGTTATAATGATATGACTACACGTGAATGCAATGAATGTTGGAATTCTCTAACTCTGGTATCTAACCAGGAGCCATTTTATAAACAAATCAGCTCGTTTGTTTTGAAGCTCATTTTATGAACGCGAACTTATTACTAAGTTGCTCACAGACCTATATATAAATATCATATAATATATATATAAATATGGGTATGTGTTCTTTGCTCTAGTAGTCTAGTTCTTCCAAACCCCCCAGCCTACTTTAAAAAGTAGGGCATGATCAGACCGTATAATGGTCTCGATCAGACTACATGGTCAATGAATGTTTTAATGCATTTCTAATGCGTGCTATTTGAAAACAACATATAGACTATTAATTTGATGTCATACCCATACTGTTCCTAGACCTCCACCCCCCCCACACACACAATGCAGACAATGGGTCCTTGAATGGTAGGGAAAGGATTCGTCCACCTCACGTTTCACTCTGATGTCTTACTTACAGACTATAATAGACTAGATTAGATTAGATTATTCTAGAGCAGTGGTTTTTATTTTAGAAGATCAATATGCCTAATAACAACAACTCTGAATTGCAATCAACTAGTTCTGTAATTAGCATGCTTTTTTATTTTAAATAAAGGATTAAATTTTTCTTTTTTGTTGTTAAAATGGTTATGTAACAGAAGACTTTTTGATCTACGTGACGACAGTGGCCTTGAACTTCAGTTTGTCTGAACTTGACCCAAAAATAAGTTCACTGCCCTATATTGCATTTTAATAATAATAATTTTGTAGTCGTATCCTCTTGGTTTTAGTGACGTTAGTCTAAATTCTAATCATCACCAGACTCGGGTTTAATCACCCATTTAGATTCTTATCTAGACCTGCTAGATCTAAATCTAGTCCAATTTAGATGTATTGTCTTTTAAAATATACTTCTTGAAGTCAAACTAAGTAGATTTATTTTATCTATTCTAACGTCACTAAGTCTAAGAGTAAAGTAAGTGAGTAAGACTGTATTTAACATTTTAACAGTTTTGTTAGTTTGTTACGCCTACAGCTACAGCCTACGGCAACGGTACTTTGTTTTTGTAAGTTATTGTATGTTCATAAAATTTCACATTGAAATAGTCACAATAGTGAAATAGGATCTCTAGAATATCATCTATAATTATAATAATTAATACTATATAGATCTAGTAGAATCTAGGTACTATTAGTAGTTAGTATTACTAGGTATGTGACAAAATTTTTAAAAACAAAAAAAAATAATATGATATCAGATTGTTAAAGTGCTTTTTCTGAGCTTTCCAATGATATATAGATTGTTGGTATAGGTGCAGCGAATAAAAAAAAATAATTTTTTTTACGCATTTTCACTTAACATTAAGTCAATGGAAATGATGACACCAGAATTTATGAAAATTGAAGGAAAATTGCTAATATTTTCACCAATTTTCAAAGCACATTTAAAAACCATATATCAAAATAAAGCTCATAGTGTGCTTAATTGAAGTATGGTATTGTTTTATAAAATGTATTTATAAAAAACTTTTATTTTTTTTTAACTAAGCCAATATGACATTGTTATTTTTAATTTATTAAATAAAACTTTAATTTATTTTTATTTTTAAATTTTATGAATAGTATAATATTAAACCACTTGTTCTGAGCTTTCCAATGATATATAGATTTTTGCTATAGGCTCAACGGTTAAAAAAATATATAAAATTTTAACGCGTTTTCACTTATATTGTAAAGGGTTTTCTGAAAATGTGTAACAGTTCGCTAATTTTTACCTCACAGCTAAAAGCTTTGTATATATATAAAAAGATTAGTATGTGCTTAATAAAAGTATACTGTTTTTTTTTACATTTTGATTCTATTGGGTGCAGGTGACAATTAAGTTCATTTAAGGTTTTGTCCCATACTGCACTTAATCTCACGATAGAAGCATGATTAACAGATGCCCGATCTGACATTGTGTTGGAAATATTTTTGATAATTTGATCATGGCAACTGGTAAACTCAATTTTATGAAAATCAGAATAAACGTAGGCTAAATTTTTTATAGATTCAATTAAGTGTTTTTCATAATCCTCTGCCCTCCCACCACTCAACTGATCTAAAGCTATAACAAAAGTATCAGTTGGAGTGGTGAGATGTACTGAGTTGACAAGTAGACCCTCTTGGGTTGTGGCATCAAACCCAAGAGTTAGATGTGGTGTTTTCATGACAACTTCAGTGGCTTGTAGGTCTGAAATAATCTATAACAAAAGTATCAGTTGGAGTGGTGAGATGTACTGAGTTGACATGTACACCCTCTTGGGTTGTGGCATCAAACCCAAGAGTTAGATGTGGTGTTTTCATGGCAACTTCAGCGACTTGTAGGTCTGAAATAACACCAAGTTCTCTTACAAAGTTGTCTACTGAGGTTCTGTGAGGGACGCAATCGAGAAGAACACCCAATCTCTGTGATAAACTACTTACTATAGGGGAGATAGAAGAGGGTGGGGCTTGGTATAATAGACAATTAAAAAACATTAATCTAGTCATTACATCATAAGTTTTTTTATTTTTTTTAAGGGACCTAGCTTTATTTTCTTTTAATTCTTTAATTTCATCTTCAAGATGTAATTTATCACTTTGAAGGGATGTAATGATTGCGTCCCTCTCAGCAAGTTCTTTATTATATGAGGATTTAATTTTATTAACAAGCTGTTGATGTTTTGGAGGATTGATTTTGCAAATAAATGAGTAGTACATATACTTTAAGGCATAGTTTATTAGTATCATCAGATGCAAGTTGTGAGTAGTTAAAATTTTCGAATAGAAACTTGTACAAAACAGTGTCTTCCACATTTTTAAATGATGAAAGCTTTCTTTTTCTTTGTCTTGGCATTATAGTAATCTGATAGTAGCTTATAATTAGGATGTGTTAAAGAAGAGTCCAGTAAACAATCATACAAAATTCTTGTTAAGTCTTGATATTATATTTTAATGTAGATCTACATCAAGTAATTATTTAAACATTGAAGTAGCCTAGATTAAGAAAATAAAAAAGAAATATTAAATGTATATATTTAATATACTGAGATATTTATATTTTTATAACTGACACTAAAATTATATACAATCTTGAATAAGTATCACTAGTGATACTTGAAGTAATTTAATTATATAAATTTTAAAAAATCCACGAGTCATAAAGAAAAATAAGGTATTAAGGTCCATAGAGACAATTTTTAAATTGTCAATTACCATCATTTAGAAAAAAAAAAAAAAACTTAAACAGGCCTAATTAGTCACTATTTAAAGTAAATTTATATATAAACCAATATAAAGATTTAGCATGATTTCTTTATTTCTTTTTCTTAAAAAAAAAAAATTCTAGATCTAGATACTCTTTTAATAGATCTAGATCTATATAAAGACAAACTAGACATTATAATGTAAAGATAATTATATTCTATATAGCTACCCAGTATAGATATAACAAGACAGTGAATGCACTGCAAAGTTATATTATAGATTTACTATATATGGGAAGCGTGGTCGAGAGGCCAAGTGCACTTGAACTTGGCTTGGCTACCTAGAAGGGGGCTCGAGGTTTGACACCCGACTCGGGCAGAGTTGTGTTTACTGAGCGCCTAAAGGCAGCACTGAAAACCAACTCCTAAATAACCCCCCCCCCCCCCCCCCCCCCCCCACTGGTCCACAAATGAGATTGGACCAAAAGCGCTCTGAGCATGCTATAAGCATGAAAGTAGCATTATGTAAAAGCTATAATAATAATATATAATATTGGTAGATGGCTGTCCGGCCATGCGGTTTGCGCACTGGACTGTCTTTAGACTTATCAATTGTCTACGGTTCAAACCATGCACGCTCCATTTCCCATTGGAAAGGAAGTATATTATCTTCAACTCTGAAGGAATATCCGAAACATGCAAACATTTTATTATGATTATACTATGATTCATCTTGACCTGTTATATCTAAATTCGTAATATATACTATCTATTACAATTATAGATCTATATCTAGATGATGATTTAATCCACTCAAATTGATATAATACAATATGATGAATATGGATCATTGGATAATTTCCTATACTCTATATATTATATATATGATATATAATGATAATCATTATCATCACAAAAATCATTTAATTTTAGCTTATATATCTAGATTTAGTAATATTTGAGTAATAGTAAAATATATATATATAATATAGTAATGTTTGAGTTAAAATATTATAATTAATATTCATCTTATTATTCTTAGTTAGAAACTTTAGTTTCCTATGTCTAGTCTATGGTCTATACTTAGTAGACTCTAGTTATAACTTATTTATTAGGTTTAGATCACTTTAGTTTCCTATGTCTATACTTAGACTCTAGTTATAACTTATTAGGTTTAGATCATCATGACTCCTGATGATTGATTTAGAATCTAGATTCTAATTTAAGATAATTAGATATATCATAAAATCATATACACTATATGACTATATAGATCTAGAGTAGAGTATAATTAGATCTAGATCTATAGTATTATACTATTCTATACTGACTATGACTATACTGTAGATACTTAGATCTATTAGATAATTAGTATTGGAGTATTGCTAATAAATAATTATTAATATTTATTTATTATGATCTCATATGATGATATGTCTATAGTCTAGATCTAATAATTCATCTAATCTACACTGTATTGATCTTTCACTAATTCAATACTATATATAGATTCAACTTATTACTGAATAAACAATTTGATCTAAAATCTAGACCTATATCTAGTATTTAGATCTAAGATCTTCCATTCTCAAATTGAATGTTTACACCTGACTACGGGGCAAAATTGTATTTTTAATCATGTGATCAAATAATTTGTATTCGCCTTCTAACATATAACCTGTATGATTAAAAAGTAAATAGGAGCATTTGTGCATTTTTAAACATATAAAAACCATATAAAATAAATGCACAAATGCATATTCTACACAATGAAATCAATTTCAATGAAAACAAAACACATAAATGTATTTTTTTCAGCTAAAACTATACAATACGGCAAGGTCATATCGATCTGTCCCATTGGACGCCATTTTGTAAACTAGCAACTCACGGTCACCTCACAGAAATCAAAATAGAATTAGATGTGCTATAGATAGGATAGTTACTTTTCACTGATTATATGGTTGCATTAATTAACTACACAAAAAACAAAGCTTCTAAACAAATGATTCAACCTACATTTTGTGGTAGTTCTGCAAAAATGACAAACTTTTATCGAAATTATGTCATTTTTTAAATTAATTATTTTAGAAAATATGTTCCCACTTCAAAATAACAGTTGAAATCCTTTCTAACACAACTATTTATTATAGTTAATTAAAAATCAATAGCATCATTACTTCAAATAAAAATAAAAGTTCTAAATGGCGGCACACTTTTCGCGCCACTCAAAATTAGTAAACATCCGGGGAATTTCGCATAGCTAGTATTACTACTCACCACCTAGACCTAGTCGTAACTAGTGATTATTAGAATAGATATAGAGGATTTATGATTAGAGTAAAGTGTAAAACATAGAAAAAAAAAAGAAAAAGTGATACAGAGAAATGTGGTGGCAATATAATGTAGCCTAAAGAAAACCTTAAAGAAATTGTAAAAAAAGTTGAGTGGGAGAGATTTGGGAATTAATAGATAAACTTAAAACAATGTCAAGGACACTATATTGAAAGATTACTTAAATTACCAACTTAATAATAAAATCACTTTGTACTAAAAGTGATAGAATTTAGAAATTTACTTTTATAGTTCTGAAAGTGCAAACAAAATTAATTTCATTTTTCATATAACTTATCAAAATTTTTCTATATACTGTACACCAAAAAGTCAAGATAGCTCTTTATTTATATTTAGCCACCAAAATATAAATCCCCCTTGTCATTAGGTGGCCTATCTAATAAATACTTTCTCATTGTAGAGTGAATCATTTTATGCAGTTGTTGATAAACATTGCACTATTTTTTTTTCAGCTAACTCCTCAGTCCATTCAATCGCAATGGCTATGAATGAGGCAAAGGATAGAATTAGTCAACTGGAAAATGCCATAAAGAGATTAGACTCGGTTAAAAAACACCTCTATCGTAATGCTTCAGATGTGAGTTCATATTTCTGTTTGTATCATGTGACTTTTTTTTATCCTCAGGTTCATAAGGACATTTTCTAACTTAACAAATGCCATAACTTTCTTAAAATTTATTGCAAATTGTAAAAATTATTATTATTATTATTTTAAAAAATTGTTGTTTATATGTTATTAATAATAATAATCTTAATTATCTATAAGGAAATTTGTCTTACAATTTTTGCTTTACGCGAAACAAAACATTATAACTATAGAAACAGTATATATATATATATATATATATATATATATTACATGTGAAATTTTTATATCAATCAGATACTTGAAATGTGTTAAATGATTTGATTGCCAGGGGAACAAAGAAGTTTTTGTGTCTGTTTTTGTATTAATTGTCTTGTGTCCCCTTAGAGATGGTAAAATATCAAAATCTTCCTCACATTTGCAAGATTTCAAGTGCCTGGTATGACAATCTGAACATTGAAAATAAAGTTCATAAATTCCTTAATGCTGCTAGTAAACAAGCCCCATTTGGGCAACTGCATTGAAAGAAACATTTATAAGAAAGCTGAAAAGATTTTTAAAAATTAAAAAACAAAACACTGTGTCAGGATGGTAAAACAATGACAAAGCTTTTTTTTTTTTGCTAATACTAAAGGAGGACATTTTTCTTAGTTATCCAAATTTTTGTTTGCCGTTTTTTTTTGTTTTTTTTAGATATAATCAGCATATACAGCAGGTCCTCAACAATCCAATAGAAAATTAAGTTTCTACATTATTGTAATAGTTTGTTATTACAGATTTTAAATTCTTAAGATTGTTGATGGCACTTGAATTATTTTTTCATAAATCAAATTTCCATTTTCCCACTGTGCTAAAAGTTTTTTTATGTCTCACAGATAAAAGCAGAAATTCATGCCAATGTGAGCCGCAACCTGGAATGTCTGCGAGGGAGGGAGGTGAGCCTCTTGGGCCAAGTGGACACAGTGCTGGGGCTCAAAGAGGAAACATTGCAGCAGCAGCAAGCCAGATTGAACCAAGCTCTGGGAATACTTCAGACGGGGCTGGCCATGGTGTTGGAAGACACAGCCCCTCACAACTATTTGGCTGACACATTGAAAAAGTAAAGTTACTAATTGAGATTGTTAAATTTTGTTTTAGAGTCACTAATCTTTCTCAGTGCCCCACATGTGAAATATCAAAATATCACTGAATTTCATAATAAATTCGTGTTTATGTTAACTTTTGGGTTGGCATTTAATAAATAATATTTGCAAAATTCCCTGGCATCTATTTAAAAAAAAGACCTTACTTTGGGGAAATGTGTAATTAAGCTTCTGACTGTATATTATATGTGTCACATTAATTCTTAAGTAAAGTTAACTGTGTCATGCTAATAGAGTTGATGGACATTTTAAAATTATTTTTTTTTATTTCAATAATCATTTTAGGTTGGACAAAGTGGAGCTCTCGCCTGAAGAAACACCTTACATTTCCTTCAGGGCTGACCATGTTGGTCTGAGAGATTCTATCCTTAAAATTATTTTTTTTTATTTCAATAATCATTTTAGGTTGGACAAAGTGGAGCTCTCGCCTGAAGAAACACCTTACATTTCATTCAGGGCTGACCATGTTGGTCTGAGAGATTCTATCCTTAACTATGGACGTGTTGACTCTAACGGTATGCCTCTTATCACAGCCTTTGATGACCCTGGCAACCCCTCTGCTAGTCTGCCTCGCCATATAGAGGAGTATGAGGACGTGGACCATCACTTCTTCTACAAAACTCTTGAAGAAGTTCGAAGGTCACAGAATCCAGTATCATGTGTAAGTAATTGCTTAGAAATATGTTGGTTGTTGTTTTTTTTTATTGTGATAATAATCTTGAAACACCAAAACTTTGTTGTCTCCTCATGTGCTAGTGTAGTGATAGCATCTTATTAAACTCAGATTGTTTCAATCATTGCTATCAGTTTTTGATTTTATAGTATAAATCAAGAGGGAAATATTTTTGTTGCATAGCTTTCTTTTAAAAAAATTTAGGATAATATTTCAATGTCAAATGTATGATAAATCTTCACTCTAATTTTTCAATGAGTCATTTTACCCTATCTTATCAGAATCATTCATTTCTAAGAACATTGCAATCAATCCATAATTTAGACAATTTTATAAAAGATTCAATAATATTTACAGTCATTACAATTATTTAAAAGTATCTTCTTTAAAATGATTTTTGTATGAGTTTGTTTTCAGCATGATTATGAATTCCATCAAATTTTGTCAGAAATTAAATGTATTACTACTACTAGAATCTTTCATTAGATCAATGTAACTATTCCCAAATCTTTCTTCAGATCAATGTAACTATTCCCAAATCTTTCTTCAGATCAATGTAACTATTCCCAAATTGTCAAATCGTGTTGAAGATTGGCTACAGAAAAAAATACCCACCACAGGCTTGAAAACATTTGATTCTGATGTCAGCGTTAAGCCTGTGCAGCCCAACCCAGCTGTCAGACCCAGCACTCTAGCTAAAGCTGGTGAAGCCATGTCTGTTGGTCTGTCACGTACTTCCACCCCAGGTAGCTCCTGCAGTCTCAACAACTGGCTGAGCATAATCAAACAGCATGTCGATCAGGAAGAAGAGCATGACTTTGAAATTATTGATCACTCAGTTCCCAACAGAGGTAAGACTTTTGCAAAGAAATAGGTGTAAAAGCTATGTCATTGTTTTTTGTGCTGTCATCAGAAAACCATAAGGTCATTTAGACAACCTTAAATTATTTGCAACTAGAGTGTCATACCTGGGAACTGGTTAAAGTCAACACTTGTTACCACATCATCATCATATAAACTGGTCTTGACGACCAACATGGAGAATCTTCTAAGAAAGGGTCAGGCAGTCTTTATTCAGGCCAATGTAAATTGTACATTCAACCAGATAAAAATTCTTTAAATCTGTATGGATTTTTCTATGTCTTTTTTCAAAAGGGCCCTGACTCATTCATTCACTCATCTACCATATCACTAATTCTCCCTCTTGTGGGGAGCAAAAAAAACAAAAGTTTAACCTGCTATTACTTGTCTTAGGTTCATAACAACTAACATATTTTCTCTATTGAAATCACAGCAGTTAAATTTATGAAAAAGGATTTTTTTTTTCGCAATTTTGACACAATTTGTTATTTTAAAGCCAACCTATCAAAATGTACAAGATCAAACTTCCTTCCAGTTTTAAGCACTATTGAAACAATTTTTTGTGCGTAAATTTCTCCTTGGTATAAAACTTGCTATTGTAGACATTGTATATAACAATCTCTTTTTTTAGTCATGTGAAGCTGACATTGACTGAATATATCTTTTTGAGTGTAAAAATGTATAAAAACAAAATGAAATGTAGGTACCGGTATAACTCTATTGGTGTGTTCAAGGTGGAGGTCAAAAGATAATAGAATTCTTGGGTGAGAGAACATTATGACCACCAGGTGGATAAAAAAAAATCTGTCCCAAAGCAACATGGAGCTTCTGACATACTTTAATAATGAATTTAGAAGCTGAACAAAAGTCTACGATTGTATGTTGTTGTTTTTTTTTGGGTGGTAACGGAGGAAGTTAGAAAAGTGAACTTAGAATTCTCTGGCCAAATTAGAAATTAGAATTCTCTGTGTTTGTGTGTGGGAGTTCGATAGAAGTGGGCCGTTCTAATTCAACTCAATGTAGTTCCACATAACATACTATAAATTGTGGACCATAATTATGTTAGGTGAGCTTTAAAAGGTGGGTAGTGTCAAAATATTATGTGAACAGTTGGTGTCTTTCATTAGATGAATGAAATCAGTATCACCCACAAACCCTCCTAAAAAATATCTCAATTGATTAGAAGGGGTCATGATCGCAGCATGTTAAAGGGCTTGATTTCCAAACGTAGGGGTCTTGGTTTTCAATCTACATGAAGGCTGGGATTTTGAACTTCAGGATTTTTTAGGATGGTCCAAGTCCATTCAACTCTATTGTTACCTGACATTAGTTGGAGAAAGGCAGTTGGTTGTGCCGGCCACCTGACACCCTTGTTAACCTTTGGCCAAGTTCTGAAATGGGTACCATACCTTACCTTGAGGTTAGTGTTGTGAATGCAGTTTAGGTGTGCATGTAGTGTGGGACTATGAGCTTCCTTTATGTTATTGTATAACACAAACTTTCTCGTTGCTATTTTTAAAATTAAGTATAGGGGTCTAGTTGTCTATTTCATTCACTGTATACAGCTTTACCTTTTCTTCTATTAGCTTCCAGAGAGGCAGACCATAAGTTATGGCTGGCACCCAACAGTAAAACACCTGATGAATTCAAGAGCAACTTTTTCAAACATATTCCTCAAGATAAAAAGGTAAACTTACGAAAGTGTTCTAACACAAATTCAGATGTAAGCATTTTAAATTCTAAAAAGGAAAAAAAATTGTGTGTGTACAAGTTCTAAAAGCCATACCTCATTCCTTTACTAATTGATACTTAGCAAGAACACCAGTTTACCTTGACCCTTCATTTTTTTATCTCTTATAAATGTACTCCGATTTCTTAGCAAGAAGACCACATACAGTTTTATCTCATTCAGAAATGCAGTACACATTATTTTAGTTCATCTATAAATGTTTTCTTAAAAAAAAATAAATTAAGAATTATTGCACTGTCTTTATTGATAGTACCAATAGAGTTGTACAAATTTGGGCTAAGTTTCGTAAAGATAGTTCAAGCAGCTTTAATTTTATCAATAAACTTTCACCTGTGATAATTTCATTTATTGGATACAGGTCTGGCTGCTACAGTTCTGCCAAACAAGAACGAATGAAGGACAGCACAAGGAAATGTTGGCTCACATCAGCAAAGATCTGTCCACCTGGCTTCGCTCAAGAGCTTATGCCAAAAATGTTTCAGTGGAGAAGGGTGTACCAAACTTCTTCTCTCACATCAGCAAAGATAAAAGTGTTTGGCTCTTGAAGCAGGTTGGTATATTGTGATGTCAACAAGTAAGAATGTTTTAATGTGTAATGCCTTTAACCTGTTATGGGACCATCATTTATATCACTATTAATACTGGGCTATATATGTACAGGCTTGCTCTACAATCATCATCCACCATGACTGCCATGCTGTCTGTTCAGCTGTTTCTTGTTAGAAATCTTCTGAAGTCCTCATTGATTTTAATTGTATTTACTGTAGAACTTGTATTATTCAGGCATTTTCATTGGTCTATTGGCTCTTGGAATCACTAATGTTCAAGTTTATCTCTTTCTGAGCAGTCATCTGTTTGTGTGGCCAGCACAATGGCCTTATTTCTCCAGGTAAAACTAGGTGGATTATTTTTTTTTGAGTTGCTAGAATTCAAGATTACAGACTAAACTTCAAAAAAAGAGATAAAAAAAAAATCTGTAGTGCTTCCACCTGGACTTGAACCTTTGGAATATCCAATCAGGATGATTATCTGCTTATTAAAGCTATACAAATGTAAAACATTAGTGCATTACTGATTTTTAAACTAAGTTGAAGTCACAGAGTAAATTAAAAGTAATTTCTTATAATGCCATTAACATTTTGTCCTTGTTAGCTGTACCTACAGGATTTGTTTATATGAGTTAAATAAAAATGATTCAAATATTAAATGTCATTGGAAATATCATCATCATCATTCCTTTGAGTTCTTCATGGAACATAGGGCCTCAGCAAAAACATGCCACTCTCCATGGTCTCTTGCTAGTTTTTTTAGCTTCCCAACTCTTTCCGGTCCTCTCGGCTTCCTCTAGTACACTGCGTCGCCATGTTCTTTTTGGTCTTCCTCTACGTCTTGTTCCCTGGGGGTTCCACTCTAAGGCCTGCCTAGCTCTGTTGTTGGTATTTTTTCTCAGTGTGTGACCAATCCATCTCCACTTCCTCTCTAAGATCTGCACCTCTATATTTTTCTGCCCACTCATCTCCCACAGTTTGGTGTTTTCTACTTTGTCGTACCAGGATATTTCTCACGCATCTTCTGATGAAGGTCTGCACTTTTTTTGTTGTCGCTTCAGTTGTTCTCTATGTTTCAGAACCATACAGTAGACATTAGAGTTAAAGATTCTTATTTTATTCTTGTTTGAGATGTGAGGAGATTTCCAGGTTGGTTTTAGCTGTGTAAATGTCTGGCGTGCTAGATTTATATGACGTTTAATATATAGATTAATATAAATATGAAATACATTTTTGACCCTTTCATTTTTTGTTATTAGAAACAGGCAGATAAAAAAGTGGAATCTGCTGGTGTCAGAAGTGGAGCCTACATAAAAGATGTGGAGAAGTGGCTGATGCCTAAACCAACTAACTCATCTGCTGTGGTGAACAAGGATCTGCCTCTAAACGCTGACATCAAAATTGTTGAAGAGCCTGCTGCTGCTACAGAGGATGAAACTAAAATTAAATCCAAAGATGTTTTTAGACCACTGAATTTGCCACTGCATGAGTGGCTGTCCCATTCCTACAAAAAACAAGCTGCTGAGTCACCAAAAAATGCTTCATTTTTGGATTTGGGTCAACACATTCGTAGTACAAGCAGTTCTTTCTGGTTAGCAAAGTCAAGTCAATCAACTACCTTGGCAAGTAATGAAGACACAGAGAAGACCAGAGAAGATAAAGAGATTCCAAAGGAACCAGCTAGCCGTCAGCCTGCCAAAGCAAGCTCATCAGCATTGGATTTTTGTCTCTCTGATTGGTTGTTGGTGCCCAGTGAGTTGAACAATCCAATCGCAGAGCAAGAAGCTGATAAAGAGAAAGATGAGTCTGAGGGCTGGAGTGTTTGCTCAGACCAGACCTTCACAAGTTCCCACCATGCTCAGGATGTGGCTGCGGCCAGGGAGTACTTAAACAAATGGGTCCTGTAAACAAAAAGGTTTTGATTTAGATAAAATATCTCTAAACCCATCTTGCTATTCCCTCACAGATATTCATCGCACTATTGGACAAGATCACCTTGTATTTATTTTTTAGTGCTCTTCATAAGAAAAAACTAAACCTTTCCTTTCTGTTGCTGTATTTTGTGTAGCCACTCTCCATTATTAAGAAAATTGAAAGTCTTGGTAACTTTCAATAAATTTTTTGTTCAACTTTCTACATTTTAAATTTCTATTTTTTGTTCTTTTAATAACTTATAAGTTAACTTTTCATATTTTAACAATCTGTGTCTTCTCTGTGCAATACAGTCTGAACGTAAGCCTTTACTTTTTTCTAACAAACTCCTTTGGCCTCTTTAAACAGGCATTCTCCTGAGATTTTGTTATGTACATTGATGATGGGCTGGTCAAGTAATCTACTCTTTAAGGTATCCAGTTCCCATCCCTGTACTGTTGGAGGCGTTGGCAGTAGTATGGAATATGCTACTTAGCACCCTGTAACTAATGAAGAGACGCAAAACTATTAAATAAAATATCTAGTTTTTATTATTTGTAAGGTTAGACTGTATAAGCTAATTCATATTTTGCTTTGTTAAAGAATTAAATTGCCATTTGAGTGGTCCATTTTCTAGTTGGTTTGACTTCTTGTTACATTATTGTTTGCCATAAGATATGTGTGTGTTATAGCCATGACTCGAGGATGTTTAGTGAATCCTTGCTCGACCTTGTTAGTTGTAATCATTGTCCTCACAGCGTTCACTAGAGTCATGTTCTGTTTTCTACGACACTAACAATATCTCCTTGACTTGTGCAATCTGGTTTTTTTTTTCTGCTTTTCTCAAAAAAATGTTTGGAACATATATTATACTAGACTGGACATGGAGATTTTTTTTAGAAAGTTGGATCAAGGTGTTGTTTTGTAAAGTAGTTAAAAAAAGTAAAGTTGTTTGTTTTTTTCAACCCTAGCCTATGTAACATAATTTAATTTTTAGATCTAGATGTAGTAATTGAACATAAAAAATAAGAGTCTCATAATTATTATTTTGCAATTTTTAGATATATAATCTATAAAGATCTAGGTAATCAATCTATTTAAATGTACATAAGATGATTTAAATCAATATGAATTATTTCGATCTAGGATTTTTGAAACATTATCTCAATGGAAACAAACAGGAAATGGCTTTGTTTCATATATTTGCATCAATATCCGACAAATGATTTTGCATTATTTCTAAACTTTGAAAACTAAAGATCATTACTTTTCTAAGATTGATTGGGGCGACTCCCCTTAGAGCTTAAAAAAGAGTTTACGTACATAAAAATTAATACATATATAAGTCTGAGAATCGATCAGTCGCAGATAAGAATTTATTTCCGGTTTCCAGTCTAGTATAATATATAAGTCTATGGTTTGGAATTTTCTGTAAACAAAATCTTTATCTTTTTTTTTTTTTTTGGCCTTTAAAATTTGTTTTGATTCATAATATATAATTCCTATTTTTCAATGGCAGGTAAAAATTATTTGTAGAGTTTATTTTATAATTAATGTGAAAAAGAGTTACAATAGAATGAAGGCTGTGATAATAATATTAAGCTATTTAATAAGCTATTGGCTTGTAAAGTATCTGGGTAGGGTGGGGGAGTATTATTTGTTCTGAACTGATACAGAAATAAAGGTTTATTTATATGTCTTTGATTATAAAAAATAATCTTGATTTAAAAAATCAGCTTTATAGCTAATGTTTTGATTGGTGTTTTGTTTTGTTTTGTTGTTTTTTTTTCACTTTATTGTCAATAATTGTTACATTTCAAACAAGTGCACAATTATTTGTTGACTTGCAAGTAACAAAAAGTGAATTTTGCCTAAATGTATTCAGCTGACTCAATTTTTACATAAAGAGTTACTGAGTTAGAGCTAAACATTGAGGCATTTGTTGATATTATTCATGCGTTAAACTTTACATTTAACAACTGAGGTCTTGTCTAGTTTTTTTTTTTCTTTCTGATATTTACATTAAACTGGCAGTTGAGATTTAGAGATTGTTAAAATCACCAAGTCAGTCCAAAACCTTTTACTTTGACACATTTTTTGTATAACTGTCAAAACATGGCAGTGTGTGTTAGATTTTAATTTTAAAATTTAGGAAGTAACAAAAGTTATATTTAAAAAATAACTACCATGCATTTATTAATAGGTTTCTGAATATATCCAGCAGGTGTTAAAGAAACATTTGAATATCATTGGGTTTATTTATTTTTTATTTTTTTTTGTGTTGTGAGTGTATGACCTAAAACTAGATCTTCATCTATACTTAGATCACTGATAATATCTATGCCAGTGACAATGTACTATCTTTTATATGCATGTAAACTCCAGTCCTACAATAACAGCATGAAACATACACTTAGACTAACATTAAGGCTATGTGTGCACATATGTTCAACTTCTCCTCCACCATAGATTCTATGTATCCTAGCATTTAGTCAGAGATCTTTAAAACTTTTTGTTTTGTTTCTTTGGATTCTAGGGTTAGAAGAAAAATACTTTACACCTGAGGAAATATTCAATTGTTAATAAAGACAACTATTATAATTTAATGCCTATTTTTGTGTTGTTCTTTTTTTCCTTTACTGTGGCCCATTTTCTGTTCATTTGTAGAGATTAGAAGTTAAAATGACTTGATAGTTCCTACAGGGTACAGTAAGAGTAAAGAAGTTGCAGTCTATGGGTGTAGATGATGGTCAAAGGTCAAGGAGAGCATCTTGTGGCTAGGACAACACCCATTGGATGGATTCAGGGGTAACCTTAAAAGTGTGAAGTTCAAAAACTCGCCAGGATTCTAACCCCTGGGTTTGAAAGCAAATTACTTTCAACATCGGCCACCACGCCCCAATGATTTCGTAAGAATAAGGATAAAAATGTAAACGTCAGCGGATAAATCTTGAATCATAGTAGAGACTTCGAGCTATATAGAGGTCAAGGCCAGTCGACATATAATAGAGCCATAGAGTTCTGCTATGTTTCAGATTTGATCCATTTTGATTCGCAAGATAGTTTGCCTATACTTAAGGACGGCACTGACCACATTAACTCTTTCTCTCCGTAATTATTTACCACAACGGCAGTTAGGAGAGAAAGAGTTGGTGGTGTCATCAAAAGACTACATGAGCGATAAAGTGAACCAGTTGCGGTGATAACGTTGTTTGCTAACCAGTTGTCTGAATGATTGTTCTAGAACCATAAATCGCGCCGTGCCGATGAGATGCAAAAGATGCGGGGCGGGAAGAAAAAAAAAAGTGAAGACAACTAGAATTCTCAGGCCAGAAGTGAGGCTTTGGGAGAATGTTTTGAAGTCGGTATTAACCATATACTGGAGCAGAGTTTCTCAAACATTTTTGTTTTGACCCGAGGACTTCCTTATGTCGCCAAAACTCTTCAATGCGGACCCCTGCGTGAAATAGATACATAAATGCATGTTATGAGAGTAACAAATTTTTAAAAAGGAAAAAAAACTAGCACGAATTTCGAGTCGGCTTCTTTTATTTGTGATGAGGCTCATATAGGCCAATATGTAGTGGGATGGCCACACCGGCCGCACCGATATCCACATCCACAACTGCCTGGTCGTGCGCTGGACTGTCGTTCGGATTTATCGACGGTCGAGGGTTCAAACCCTGCCCGCTCCCATCCCCCGTCGTCCTGCGGGAGGTTTGGAATAGGAAGTAAACTATCTTCAACTCTGAAGGAACATCCGAATTATGTAAAACAAAACAAGGCTACATGACCATTTTACCCTAGATGGCGTCTTGTGTCTGCGCATAAAAAGACAAAACAACGTGGACACCGTCCATTCTGCCGGCATCACCTGTCCCTGTAGTGACTGTACGTTACTGGACCCACGTTGCTAATTGTCCTTAGTTCAACACTGTGTGTTCTTACATGGCTTCAGGTAAATACGTTTTTATATTAGATTACAAATTTTATTTAGTAGTTTAAATACTGTTTTTATATTAGATTATAATTAGATTATAATTTTATTTAGTAGTTTATATAGATTATCGCTACCCTATCTTCGACAACGTTGTCGGACTATCCTTATGTTTAGAAAACCAGCATGCAAATTAATTCATTTATTGCATTGCGTACCTGTAGTCTGCTAGACGAAGTAGGTCCTATATAGAATGCGAACTGTTTATATTTTGAATTTTTAAAATGTATTTTTACAACCAACCTGTAAGAACAAATTTAACAGACTACACTGGCCTAAAGGGGGGGGGGGGTGTTGAGAGGCTTTCACTTGGCTGGCAGTTTTATTAAAAGTACAAAGAGAGAAAAAAAAACGAGTGTAGGCAAAATATCATGTGGGCATTACGATTTGCAGAATGTAATGTAAAACGGCTGAAAAGCAAAAGAACAGGCATAGTGTAAATAAGACAGATGTTCCTTCTTCCCAAGTGCTATTAGAGCATGGAATGGGTTGCATGAGTCAGCCAGTAAAAGCAATGACTTTGCAGAATTTAAGTCATTGGTTAACGTGCATGACTAGTTTTTTTTGTTTTTTTTTTGATGAGCTGAAAAGTTGTTAACGTAACAGTATCCCACGAAAACACTTTAAAAGACAAGCTCTTAGGCGCCAACTTGCTTTTAACAGATATAGAAGAGAGCAGCCCTACCTGGTTGCAAGCGGCTTCAGAGCGAGACAGCTGGAGGTCACTCACAAAAGCCGCGGGATACACATTTGAGACCAAAAGAAAATCCGCTGCCGAGGACAGACGCAGACGGCGAAAAGAAAATCTAAATCGACTTACCACTATTGCGGACAATGGTTATGTAGGCACTAGATGTGGGAAAATATGTATGTCACAGCTGGGGCTGCATAGCTACGGGAAATACAATTCTGGGTTCATGGCGCTCCTAAAACATAAAAAGTCTATAAAAAAATTTCCACTCCTAAAATTTTTACCCAATATTTTTTTAAAATATAGGCCTAATTTTGCTTATTTCTTGCTAATTATGTGAGGGGGGTGGGAACAATAGCCTAACTAGGCTTTCTGATCGCATCACGTTACGGGCTGGCTGTGTTCAGATGAGCTACACCGCCTTTCACCCACTTACGAAGCGCGACATCGCGATTGAAGACTGCCATCCTCCGCATTATTTTTCTGAAGGCAGCTTAGAAATTATTGTTTCCTTTCATTGTTACGACTTAAGACGCTCTAGATCTAGTCTGTAGTGACTATTGTTTATAATTAGAGCAATTACCATCCTAGTGTGTAGGCTACACCAGTATAGCGGCCTTAGGGGGTGGCTAGTGGGGCAACCGCCCCAGGCCCCACGCGATCGAGAATTCCACTGTCATCGTCAGTTTCAAAAACCAGACCAGTTCTCTTAAACTAGGATATTTGATACGATATGATACAAATACTATGTAAGCTCTTAGCGAGATATTTTTGGTTCAGTTTCGGTAAAAACAGCATCTTACGACTTGCTGATTCTAAGAGGCTATAAAAATGAAAACGCGGAAGTATTTTTATCATTAGCCTATTTTTTTAAAACCCTTCCACGAAAGTTGGATCTGCGAAAGTCAATGAACAACTGTATCTCCCATCTAACACGTGTTCTTATATCAAAGACAGAGTAGGCCTATTGGCACGAGAGCTACTAGAGGCCAATTAGCAAAACAATAAGCTACTGCGACCCTATAAACATGCCCATTACCAGTTTTAATTAGGGTTTCCCCCTTTGCCCAAATGGCGCGGGTACCGTTTGCACATTGGCGTCATTAGGTTCCCATTAGGGACGAATACGGGCAACCCTAATCGTGCCAATATCGGCCCAGAATGGGTAGAACCACTTCCGGATTCATTGGGGATTTCCAGAATCGCGAAATAACCAAGCCCATACTAGCCCCAATGGTTTAGTAACAGATTTTCATTGGGGTCCAATTAGGGATAACCCTTATTGTGCCATTATCGGTCCGATGCTGGCCTGAATGGTTTAGTAACTGAAATATTTATTAGGGCTCAATTAGGTATTATCATGCAAATACTGTCTCCGATGGTTCAGTCATTAAATTTTATTATAGCTTAATTAGGGATAATCTTTAATGTTTTTCAATACTGTAGTTTAAAACAAATTCATTAGTGATTTTTTGTTTATAATGCCCTTTTTGTTCAGATGCAGCTCAATGGCTTAGTATGAGATTTTTAACCTTTTACATAGGTCTACTTTCACACTGATGATTTAGATCTAGCAACAGAATTATTTGAAATAATTGTTTGGAAATTATAATGAATAATTAAATCAGTGCATGATCTCTATATACATCTAGCTATAATGTCAACATATTTATAAAGTAATGGACATGTTATATTACATTTTTGGGTTTAAACACTAGCAAACAATACAATTTTTGGTAATGTACTATATAAGACTTGCATGCTCTGATCATTCATTCTTAAATCAAACTTACACAATTATTTTTTTTTAATTTTTTATTCAGGGAATAATTAACCAACACAAAAGACAAATATAACAGCACAAACAAGATATCAAGACAGCATTTTCATTCAATTCTTTACAAGCTGACTTCAAGACTGGTGGCAATAATTCATATTTTGACTTCCATGCAGCAGCTGGAACAAACAAACAAAAAAATACCTTCAAAACTACCATCAAGCTGTATTAATAATTTAAATAATCTAACAATTAAACATCAGAAGACCTTACATTTATCTATGTGGACATACTATTTAACGGTTATATTTCCAGCCCTTGGTGATAAATGGTGCTAAAAAATTAGGTTGCTCCTAAAGCCTATTAAGCAACACAAAAATTAATGGTGTTTCAAAATTTGGAGTTCAATCTTCTCCTTACATTAAATGTTATGAATTGGTGTCAGCAAATGTGGCACTGGTATTTGACTATGCTAAAAGTGCAATGGCAGACTAGATTTAGCTAGGCTTCAATTCATTCAATATTTTATTTTGTCCAATTTATTTATATTAACTTTATCACAGGCTCTTACTAATACAACTATATTCTGTTGTAATTAGAGTTCGATGGTAATTTTAAAAATAAGTTGGCTGAAAAGTTATTCTAGAATTAAAATAAACAATTCTCACAGTGAAACTTTAAAAAAACAAAACACAACCAGCATATTTCAAAATTAGGATAGCATTTCTTTATTTACATTTAATTTTAATCAATTCCATCCCATTAACAATTTTCTTTCAGATTACTTATCAGTAATCTAAAAGCAAAATTTAATTCTTCTTCTTAAGCAGGCTTGCTTATGAAAAGATGATGAACAGCATCTGTACTGCATGCATAGGTTATTATTAACCTAAAAGATTAATGTCAACTTCCCCTAAAGAAAAATGTGGCGATCTGTTAAAAAAAAAATATTAAAAAAATAAATAAAAACCTAAAAAAATGTTTAAAGAAGGCAAACAAAAATAATATTATAATAGACGCAAAACACAAAATGTTTAAGGTATGGTATACAAGAAGGATTGTTGCTATATAATGACATTAGGTCAAAAACAATTCTATGTAGGCCCTATTTTCATTGTATAAACGTTCATTATAATTTTTTATGCAAATTAATAATGAACTTTAATCTCAGTGAAATGACAAAAAGCTGAAGATATTGGTCTCGACCATGAACTTAACTAAAATTGGAAAGCGACGTCCAGCGAAGGATCTATAATGAAAAATATAGATCTAGCTAGATCTGCATCTGTCTCAGTGTCTGCACTACTAAGTCAAGTAGATTCTAGATCTATACTAATACTATGATTATATGATAATGTAAAATATAACTATAGATAAGGGAGATCAATATGCTTATAAATTAATATAAACAACATGTTTCATGTAACAATACATAAACATGTCTTACAGTACTTACACTGTTACACTTACATTAGTTACATGGTAACATGGACATGCCAATGCCAATGGTCATGGTGGCCGGTTTAGGTATCTCAAAAGTATAATCTGTCATTCTGGGCAGATCTACAATTCTAGGTCTAGATTTCTAGTTTTAGTCTAGACTCTCTGTATGTATATTATTATTATAGAGACTATATGACTAGAATCTATAGTAGATTCTTAAATAATAATAAGGCACTCCATAATCGGAAACTAGGTCAAATTTTTATTTTTTTATTTCGTGACGGTTTAAACTTACAAAAAAAATGAAAGCAGATTCTTATTCTGCAACTAAAGGACTATAAAAATAGCTGTGTTTCTTTGAATTACGACTCGTAGTCAAGATTTTATTTTAAAACCAAACAGGGCACTTCATCCTACTAAACGCAGTTTTTGTGCTTTCTCCTTTGGTGCGCACTGAGCACCGACAGAAAACACCACTGTGTTATTGCTAATAAATTATACTGTGTTAATTAAAAATTATTTAGATTGTATTAAAAGAAGTAGATTCTCTTCTGCAATATGTATTTATAGTATATTGCCTCTCTCTCTCTCTCTAATCTCTCTCTCTCAATATATATATATATATATAAATATATCGTTTATAGTTTATTTATTTATATAGGCCTACCTATATAATCTATGTGTAGAAACAGACAGAAATAAATCTATAGAGATTATAGTTCTATAAATCTTTTCCCTTTGCAACTTTGTGTGACTAAAGAGGACACTCCTTGATACACAGCTGTGGTCGCATGTTGGGCATATGAAATCACCAGGCGGCGTTGCATTTTCACCCTTCTTTCTGCTTCTGTTGTGTATGGCATTTGGCAATCTGAGACCCTTCCTATATGCTCTCTTCATGTGAATCTATCCAGTGCTACCTTTTCCCAGCTGCTAGTGTCGATTTTGAAGAGCTTCATGTCGCGTTTGCATATATATGTATACCGTAAAAGTGGGCGACCAGCGGCTCTCCTGCCTTCCATTAGATCGCCATACATGATGTCTAGAGGAAGTCGACCTACTGGCATTCTACAAACGTGGCCAAGCCAGCCAAGGCGTCTGCTGCTGATAACAGAGCGGATGTCCTGGCACCCTGCTCTTCGTAGCACTTCCTCATTGGTTATCTTATCTTGCCACCTTATTTTAAAGATCCACCTTAGGCATCGGAGGTGGAAGACATTCAGCTTTTTTCCTGCTATGAGTAGGTTGACCATGCTTCACTTCCGTATAGCAAAGTGCTCATCACACAGGTCCGGTAGACTAAGGCTTTAGTATTGTTAGTCAGCAATATATTGTCCCACACTCTTTTCTGCAACCGTGACATGGTGCCCAATGCTTTGGCTATCTTACTGTTGATGTCTTTATCAAGTAGAGCATTGTTGGATATGATGGAGCCAAGATAGCAAAAGTGATAACAATCTCTAGTCGTTGGCCATTAATGTTTACTTGAGGTGCAGTATTTGTGTTCTGAACTAGTGTCTTAGTCTTGCTTTGACTAATATTTAAGCCGAACTTCTGGCAAGCAGCAGATAGTTTGTCAGAGTCTCAGTGTGGACTCAGGAGTGGTAGATCCACCATAGACATGATATCCTCTCTACGACTACTGCAGGAGAAATTCAAAGAGAGAGAGACAGACCCCTTTACATTGTTTTTGTTGATCTGACTAAAGCCTTTGACATAGTCAGCAGAAGTGGCCTTTTGAAACTCCTTAAGGAAAATAGGTTGCCCTCCCAAACTACTGAAGTTCATTGAGTGCTTTCATGAGGAAACAAAATGTACTGTCAAATTCCATGGAGCCCAATCAGCACCTTTTGAGGTAAGCAGTGGTGTCAAGCAGGGATGTGTGCTCGCACCTACTCTGTTTGGCATATTCATCTCCTGTCTACTGCATTATGCATACAATGACATCAATGAAGGTGTGTTTCTCCATACAAGATTCTCTGGAAAACTATTTAATGTATCAAGGCTGCTGGCAAAAACCAAGGTTAGGAAGATACTATATGCTGATGATGCAGCTATTGTGGCTGATTCTGATATCCAGCTTCAGTCCCTGGTTGACAAACTATCTGCTGCTTGCCAGAAGTTCGGCTTAAATTATCAATATATATCCACTCATAACCATTACAAATAAATGAAATTTATCCGGAGCAGATGTTTCCCATCATCATTCCTTTGAGTCCCTCATGGAACATAGGGCCTCAGCAAAAACATGCAACTCTCCATGGTCTTTTGCTAGTTTTTTTATGGCTTCCCAGCTCTATCCCGTCCTCTCGGCTTCCTCTAGTATACTGCCTCGCCATGTTCTTTTTTGGTCTTCTTCTACGTCTTGTTCCCTGGGGCTTCCACTCTAAGGCCTGCCTAGCTCTGTTGCTGGTGTCTTTTCTAAGGGTGTGACCAATCCATCTCCACTTCCTCTCTAAGATATGCACCTCTATATTTTCTGCCCACTCATTTCCCACAGTTTGGCGTTTTCTACTTTGTCGTACCAGTGTATTTTTAGGATATTTCTCAGGCTTCTGCTAATGAAGGTCTGTACTTTTTTTGCTGTTGCTTCAGTTGTTCTCCATGTTTCAAAACCATACAGTTGTACCGCCTTGACATTAGAGTTAAAGATTCTTATTTTAGTTTTGTTTGAGATGTAAGGAGATTTACAGGTTGGTTTTAGCTGTGTAAATGTGTAGCTCGCTTGATTTATACGACGTTTAATGTCTTCATCTGTTCCACCCAATACACTGACTACACTCCCAAGGTATATAAAATTATCTACTTGATCTATGGTCTGAGAGTCTAGATAGGTTCTCTGTCTATACTATCAAAGGCCTTTTCAAACTCGACAAATGTTCAATAAAGAGGAGATTGCCATTGAACATATTGTTCTAAAATTATTCTTAGTGTTGCTATTTGGTCAGCACAGGATCTCCCTTTTCTGAATCCGGCCTGTTCTTCCCTTAGGTGTTCATCACATGCTCCTTTTAGTCTGTTTAGCCAGATTCTGCTGACAACAAAGTGATGCCTTGCCAATGCTCACATTGTGATAGATCTCCACTCTTTGGTAGTTTTATTAGCAAGCCCTTTTTCCACTCACCGGGAGGTGTTTATGTTAACCAACTTTTGTTGAATAGTTTGTGCAGTTGGTTAACTATTTCACTTCCTCCCTCTTTTAGGAGGTGGTATGTTGTCAATTCCAGCTGCTTTACCTGTTTTCATTTGTTTGAGTGCATCCCTTATTTCTTCTTTAACTTTTGTTATTTCTTCCATGTTAATGTCTAGTGTTGGTCCTACATTTAGATCTGGTGAATTTAGTGGTTTGGGTTTATTGAGCACTTCTTGAAAATATTCTTTCCATCTTTATGTTGTTCATTTATTGAAGAAAGGAGTTTTCCATGTTTGTCTCAGACTGGAACATTGCAATTAGCCTTTTTAGTACTAAGAAGTTTGGTGATTTTGTACAGTTGTTTTATATCTCCTTTACCCGCTGCTTCTTCTGCCTGTTCTGCAAGATTATTGTAAAAAGATGGTTTGTCCTGTCTAAGCATTTTGTTGACTTTTTGTGAAACTGCTTGCTAGTCTTGTTTGGAATGTTGCTTGTGGTTTCTTGTTTTTTGCTAGGTTAACTGCCTGTTTAGCGCATTTCCTTTCTTCGATTAATTTCCGTGTCTCATCACTAATCCACTGTTTTTTCTTCTTAGGGTTAAGGCATAGTACTTCATTGTTTGTTTCAGTAATAATTTCTTTTTTTCAGAACTTCTTTAGTGCAGTCATCTATTTCATTGTAGATACTCTTTAGAACCTTGCTTTATAGTCAAACATTGAGCAATACCCTTGAATTATTGTTTTATCATGTTAGCTGTAGCCCTAACTTGAATAGCAATTATCCTGCTATTGACAGGTTAACAGCTTATGTTGCAATTAGATTTCTCTTTGTAGACTATAAAAACATTACCAGGTTGATGGTTCTTTAAAGCGTCACTCTACCAGGTCTTGTGACTTTCTCTTTGGTCCTACCCGGGTATTTATTTCCCCAGTATCCATCATATCTGGTGGGCATTTCCCTGTCCACCACCTGATATCTTTTGAGACACTTGATGAAATGTTAATACTCGCTGATTACAACACACAATTTTTTACTTATTTTTTCATATTTGTTGCTTTTTCAAAAACTTTTTAAAACAAATTATACACATATACAAAAAAAAAATCAAATTAGCTTTATTTAACTTTTTTTTTTCTTTTACATCAGGACAATTAGATTAATGAGCAGACATTGAGATCCACTAAAAGTTCCATGATGGCTGATACAAGTCATGACGCTACTCTTGCTCTGAGCTATACATTAAAACAATTGAAAGATGAAATGGATGAAACAGATTTGTTTGCACAGCAATGTGAAGAACAAGACTTTAAGGTGTCAAACATAAAAATAGAGAAGGTTGAAGAAGAAAAATCAGCCCTGTGTAGGCAGCAATCAGAAAGCTGTCCCTGTGCTCAAACCACAGATCCAAACTTTGGACATCAGGTATTTTATTATTACCCCTTTGTTTCATTTAAGAATTCATCCTGTGTACCAAACTACTATGATTGTGTAAACTATGTTGCAGTATCCATCGTAAAATAACATGTTTTAAAATGTATACTTTCTCCACTATACATTCTCTACATTGCAACTTTTAAAGTGCATATATTTATTGTCTAGCTCACCTAAGGGGATGAACACTATTTAGATTTTCAACTCCAATCACAATTCAGACTAGCAAAACTTGCCCTTAAGGAGTGTCATAAGAGAAGAATGATGCTCTTTAAAGCTTCATACTTGATTAAAAGTAACAAGGTATGGGCACTGGAACCCTTTAAAAGACACATTGTTTGAACTGTTTAATCTGCAAACTAATACATAGTTGGATATCAATAAGATAACCAGCACAAAAAGAATATCACTACAGCATTGCAACAAAAAAACCAAGACTTATTCATAATCAAAATGGATTCTACACTTTCAAGAATAAGACAAAACTTTTCAGATTTGTGGATAATAGAGTACATTCTGCACAATGCCAAGACAAAGTAGAAAGTTCTATCCAATGCTGGATTTCCTACTTTGTTGTTAATATATATATTTCTTTATTACAATGTCTCATTTTTTATTAATGTTAAAATTTTGTCTCACAGGAAAGTACTGTAAAGCAAGAGATAGAAATGAATTATTTTACTAGTAAGCCTAATAAACCATGGACCTATGCTTCAAAACTACTGGAAGTGTCAATGAAGGCAGACAGCAGTCTTTGTCCTTTACCTATCATAATGCCTGGACATGCCACTGAAATGTCTGTGAGTCAGGTACAAATTAACTTCCTATAAACAAGATAAAAAATCCTTACTTATTGCTAATTTTCATACTTAGGTAACTTTAAAAACATGCAATCGCACGTATGTACTGCCCTCCCCACTCTAGTCCTCTGAGTGCGGGTTGCAGTCCTATTTTTTTTGAGAAATCATAGTTTGTGGACAAAATTAGTTGATTATCTATATAATATAAGCTACGTATTGTTATGTGAACCCATTTGTATATTATGTCGCACCACAATCTAATCTCAAATTTTATAATTAGTAAATATAAAATGAAAAAGGGTTGTACCAGGTGGGAGGGGCGATACATGCAATCGCCTTTCCTCCATTGGACAAACCAATACTTTTTCTTTTTGTATTATAGTTATGCCCCTGATTTCATTCCTTGAATATAGGCTTTCATAAGTAACCAATTGGAACCCAGCTAGTTGTTAGTGACTATAACAGTAGCTTTCGATCTGCCACACAAGATACGTTTTGCAAGTCAGTAAACATCAGTTTGATTCCCTTTATCATGCTATGAGGCAGCTATGAGAGATTAAGCTCAACCAATATTTCTTCTATTAAAACTAGAGATGGGAATCGAACCCAACTTTTAAAGTTCGGTTTCAGTTCGGTCAGATTTAAGTTAGGATTTGATTTGGTTCAATGACGAGTATAGTTCTGGTTCGGTAAGATCTAAAGTTCGGGTTCGGTTCGATGTTATGAAATGAAATAATAACAAAATTAGGTTCATGTAATAATGTTTAATTCTTTTATTAATTAGATAAATGGGCCATTTTAATTTCCAACACTCGTGTCACGGGCCACATAACAGAAAAGATAGAAAAAACATTAAATTAAAAAAATCACTTTTATTAGAAACCCGTGCATATAATTTTAAAAAATTTCCCTCTCAAGCCTTTCAATCTAAAAATTTCATCCTCACCAGGGTTTAAACCTGGGACCCCTTGTATCGCAAACCAAATGCTTTACCACTCAGCCACTGCCGCCTCCCACTTGAATATAATATTTACACTAATTCATGGGATGTAGGAAGTCTATCCAAAACCAACTTCTGAAGATCCCACTGCATGAGACACGAAGTTGAAGAAGTGAATTTTGATGCTAGTCTGTGAGGTGATTACGTCACATTGGTTTCGCCCCTTTCCGCCTGTTAAATGAAGAGTTGCAATTTCGTTTAGAAGGCGCGTATGTCAGCCTAATTCAACTTCTTGACACAGAGGTTCCAGTTTACTTGACAATTTTCAATTTTCTAACTCTTGCTGCCAGTTCACTACAGCGATACTTCTATTTAATGTATCAAGGCTGCGGGCAAAAACCAAGGTTAGGAAGCTACTCGTCAGGGAACTCCTGTATGCTGATGATGCAGCTATTGTGGCTGATTCTGATATTCCACTACAGTCCCTGGTTGACAAACTATCTGCTGCTTGCCAGAAGTTCGGCTTAAACATCAGTCAAAGCAAGACTAAGATACTTGTCAAAAACACAAACACTGCACTTCAAGTAAGCATTAATGGCTAACCACTAGAAATTGTTGATCACTTTTGTTACTTGGCTCCATCATATCATCACACTCTACTGGATAAAGACATAAACAACAGGATAGCCAAGGCAATGGCCACCATGTCATGATTGCAGAAAAGAGTCTGGGACAACATATTGCTGACTAGCAGTACTAAAGCCCTAGTCTACCGGACCTGTGTGTTGAGCACCTTGCTGTACGTAAGTGAAACATGGTCAACCTACTCATGGCAATTAAAAAAAGCTAAATGTCTTTCACCTCCGATGCCTAAGGCATTCTTTAAATTCTTTAAAATAAGGTGGCAAGATAAGATAACCAATGAGGAAGTGCTACAAAGAGCAGGGTGCCAGGACATCCGCTCTGTTATCAGCAGCAGACGCCTTGGCTGGCTTGGCCATGTTCATAGAATGCCAGTAGGTCGACTTCCACAGGACATCCTGTATGGCGATCTAATAGAAGGCAGGAGAGCTGCTGGTCGCCCACTTTTACGTTATACGAATGTATGCAAACGCGACATGAAGCTCTCCAAAATCGCAACTGGGAAGAGGTGGTACTGGACAGATCCACATGGAGAGAGAGCATAAAGGAAGTGTCACAGATTGCAGATGTCATACACAACAGAAGCAGAAAGAAGGGTGAAAATGCAACGGCGCCTGGTGATTATATAAAAGCCCAACCTGCGATCGCAGCTGTGTATCAAGGATTGGCCTCTTTAGTCACACAAGAAGTTGCAAAGAGAAAAGATCGTCTTTCGAGACGTAAGATGCCACAGACTTCTGGCAGTATCAATAGTCACTCTCACTAATTTCTCTCAATGGAAAGAAGCCTCCTCTTCCTTGACGTCTAAAACTTCTTTGAACAGATCTTTGCCAGTGGTGGTCCCAATGCATTTTCCACATAGCAGATATCTTTTCTGTGATTTAAAAATTGCTTTTCGTACTGCGAACAAGTGCCAAAAGTTGAGTGCTATTAGATATGTCAGTGCTAATGGTAAACATTTCCAACTCTGCTGCTCTATCTCTTAGGTTTTAATTAAGATTTCTAATTGTCATGCAAAAAAGATGGTGGCTTGAACTGCCTTCTTATTTTCATGACACATTTCTTCCATCACAGATAGTAAATCCCAGGAAAATTTTTTAAAAGGCTTGATTTCACAACTTAAAATGTGAGAAACTCTCTACCATGCCCATATCGCCGACTAATTTACTTGTCCCTTCTTCGTCAATCCTCTATTCTCTAGGCGTTTCTTAGCAATCTTTTCTTGGTGGCTCAAACTAAGAATGCCACAATATTATTGTTTTTGATTTCAAAATGCTGTTTAAAGTTACGTTCTTTAATAGCAGCCACAAACAGATCTATACCAATAAAAGTAGTAGCTTATTTTCATTCTCCATAAAAAGGCAAAGATCTGTCCACTTTTCTGGTAGTTTCTACATTCAGAGTCTACTTTCCGTTTCTTCTCCCATTTCATTAAGTCACAAATATTAAATGTTACGGTACCATTCGCGGTGAATCTAAAGAAGACAGCCCAAAATGATCCAGCTGAGTTTTCCAAAAATTAAAAATAACTGTCAAGTGAAAAAAAAGGGCAAAACTTAGATTTAGTTCGGTTCAGTTCATACCGTTCAGTTTAAAAGTTCTAGTTCGGTTCAGTTGTAAGTGAGGTTCGACTTCGGTTTGGGTTTGATTCGTTTCCCATCTCTAATTAAAACCTCTGCCTTTCCCTTTTTCATCTCAAAAGAACTCTCTCCTGAATTTCATGATGTATAAAAAAATCGAATCTAGTTCTAGAATTGGCTTAGTTGTTTAGATCTAGATCTAGTAATTGAAATTTGAAAATAAGCGCACTCTCGTCTCATACTTATTATTTTGCAATTTTTAGATCCATAATCTAGATTGTTTTAAAATGTGCATAGGGCTATTTAAAGGTATTTTAACAATCCCTCGGAATTGTAGGGTGTATCATGCATGAATGTGAAATATTATATATATCTAGATCTATAAAAAGTAGAGCAGTCAATTTAACTTCAATCTGTTTTAAAGTTTGGGTTTCATTCATTCAGTCTTAAGTGAGGTTCGAGTTTGGTTCAGTTTGTTTCCCATCTCTAGTATTGATGCTCTGATCTATATATATCTAGATCTTTATAATTAGCAAGAACTACTTGTTTTGGGTTGTTTTTTTTTTGTTTAATTTTGTTTGTAAAAATGTTTTGTAAAAGAGTTGAAGATAATTACTTCCTAATCCAAACCTCCCGCAGGACGATGGTGGACGGGAGCGGGCAGGATTTGAACCCTCTTCCATAGATAGATCAGAAAGACAGTCCAGCGCACAACTGCATGACCAGGCAGCCATCCATTTTGTGTGTGTGCATTGTTTTTTTGTTGTTTTTTTTGCTATAGAGAGGGAAATGCGAATTTTTAGATTAAAAACTGTACTTGCATAATTTTCGTGTCCATTTGCGTACATAATACGCAAGATGCATACACGTAGGCAACTCGTGATTTTATTTATAACACATCTGATCCAAACTAATTGATACATTGGCACTTAGTAAAAGCTTTGTTTTTTTTTTAGAAAGTGCCGGCATTTTTATATCTTACTTCTTTTTTTTTCTTTTAATTTATTTTCTTACAGATACAGGAAATCAAATCAAAAAGAGAAATGGATTCAGAAAGCTGTGCATTTGCGACAATCAAAAAGGAGGACAAGAAAAAAAAACCTCCCAAAGAGGCTATTTTAGGCAAAGAAATCCAACATTCTTCTTGCTCTCAAATAGAAAATCCCCAGGGTAAAATATGTCTAAAAGAATATTCTGACTCTTCATGTTTAAAAAAACACCAGAGAATTCAAACTGGGGAAAACCCTTTCAAATTTTCTCTGTCTCAAAATTTAAAAATGCACCAGCTTATTCATACTTCTGAAAAACCTTTCAAATGTGAAATATGTTCTAAAGAATTTTCTCTGTCTCAAAATTTAAAAACGCACCACTTAATTCATACTGGTGAAAAACCTTTTAAATGTCAAATATGTCTAAAAGAATATTCTCGGTCTTATAAATTAAAAGAACATCAGAGAATTCATACAGGTGAAAAACCTTTTAAATGCCAAATATGTCTAAAAGAATTTTCTCAATCTTCTATATTAAAAGAACACCAGAGAATTCATACTGGTAAAAAAACTTTCAAATGTCAAATAAGTCTAAAAGAATTTTCTCAGGCTAGTTATTTAAAAAAGCACCAGCAAGTTCATACAGGTGAAAAACCTTTCAAATGTCAAATATGTCTAAAGGAATTTTCTCATGCTTGTAATTTAAAAACACACCAGATAATTCATACTGGTGAAAAATCTTTCAAATGTCAGATATGTCTAAAAGAATTTTTTCATTCTAGAAATTTACAAAAGCACCAGCTAAGTCATGCTATTGAAAAACCTTTCAAATGTCAAATATGCCTCAAAGAATTTTCTCAGTATTCTATTTTAAAAGAACACCAGAGAGTTCATACTGGTGAAAAACCTTTCAAATGTCAAATATGTCTAAAAGAATTTTCTCAGGCTTGTTATATAAAAAAGCACCAGCGAATTCATACCGGTGAAAAACCTTTCAAATGTCAAATATGTCTAAAAGAATTTTCTCATACTTCTAATTTAAAAACACACCAGATAATTCATACTGGTGAAAAAACTTTCAAATGTCAAATATGTCTGAAGGAATTTTCTCATGCTTCTAATTTTAAAAAACACCTGCTAATTCATACTGATAAAAAACCTTGGAAATGTCAAATATGTCTGAAGGAATTTTCTCATGCTTGTAATTTAAAAACACATCAGATAATTCATACTGGGGAAAAATCTTTCAAATGTCAGATATGTCTCAAAGAATTTTTTCATTCTAGAAATTTAAAAAAGCACCAGCGAATTCATACCGGTGAAAAACCTTTCAAATGTCAAATATGTCTCAAAGAATTTGTTCAGTCTTCTATATTAAAAGAACACCAAAGAATTCACACTGGTGAAAAGGCTTTCAAATGCCAAATGTGTCTCAAAGAATTTTCTCAGGCTTGTTATTTAAAAAAGCACCAACGAATCCATACCGGTGAAAAACCTTTCAAATGTCAAATATGTTTAAAGGAATTTTCTCATGCTTGTAATTTAAAAACACACCAGATAATCCATACTGATGAAAAATCTTTCAAATGTCAGATGTGTCTAAAAGAATTTTTTCATTCCAGAAATTTAAAAAAGCACCAGCTAAGTCATGTTAGTGAAAAACCTTTCAAATGTCAAATATGTCTCAAAGATTTTTCCCACTCTTCTATATTAAAAGAACACCAGAGAATTCATACTGGTGAAAAACCTTTCAAATGTCAGATATGTCTAAAAGAATTTGCTCAGTCTCAAAATTTAAAAAAGCACCAGCGAATTCATACTGGTGAAAAACCTTTCAAATGTCTGAAATGTCTAAAAGAATTTTCTCAGTCTCAAAATTTAAAAAGGCATCAGCGAATTCACACTGTTTAGAAATCCTTGTCAAGGTCCATTCTATTAAATAGATCTTCTGGTTCTGATTGAATTAATCACTAATTGATTTAAACTGAAGTGAATAATTATGTCCAAAAGAATTACAGGTAATACAGTATGTCAGAAGTGAATTTTCTAGATGTTTAGTCATAAAAAAGGTGTCAGTAGTCATCAAGATAAGGAAATAGAATAATTGGCAACATAATATAGGAGTAAATTTTTTACTGCTTTAAATTAGTCATGCAGGGATGTCTGGCTTTTCAAGTAAATCTTTTCCAACTGTTGTAGTGGTGTAGGCAGGGCCAGACTTAATCCACTGCAACCAATTAGGCTTAAGTGGTCCCCTCAACTTCATAGGCTTCAACTTTTAGGTGAAAATTCATAAAATAGACATAGTTGTCAATTTTACATTATCCGTCCCCTAATGAAAGATAAACTTCTTTTCCAAACTACTAAGAATATTTTTAACATTATCTGTAACTGTGGCATCTGGTAAAAGAAGCTTCTCACGCCTCAAAATAATCTAGCATAACTTGAGATAGATTGAACACTTTGGCATTTCTTGCTATTGATTGTGATCTATTTAGGAAACAGAATTTTGATATGGCTTCGCTACACGCAACGGTCGTAAAGTACAGTATAATTAATTAAATGTTCGTGATTTTTGTACTTAGTAAAGAGTGAATAAAATTCAAAAATGAATTTATTTTCTAATACGGAATCTTAATTGTTACTTATTTTCCTTATCCCTACCCAGACATACATACATACGCCTTACTTGCTGCTTTATATTATAGATACGGTATAAGCTAAGTTTCCGTGTTTTTCATTTTGTTTATTGTCAGTAGTTGTAAATATTATTTTAGAAAATATTGTCAAGAAAATGGTCACTAGGAGATTTGGGTTTGAATGAAAGTGAAAGAAATCGAAGCAACTTGTCAGAGCCATAGACATACATAAATATAGACTGGAAAAAGGAAATAACTTCATGTAACTTGAAAACATGTATATCTATTGTTGTCGGATTTCCGAATTCTGAAAAGTTGCATGATCTTCAGTCTTAGAGATTAAACAAAACTAACTACACTGCTCATAAATGCTGTATAATGAAGTACACAAAAATTGCAAGTCACATATTTTCGTTTCATGAAACTCTTTTTATCTGCCAGTCTATATTTATTTATGTCTATGGTCATAGCACAAGTAGGCTATTATCAAATAGATTCTCGAAAAACTGAAATATCAATGATACATTTTAGCACTTGATACATTTTCATGTACCGTCCATTGAAATTGGGACTTATTTTACTGTGGCATTGATACTGTTCATGTTGGACAACTTTAGGATTTCTGTATCTGGTATGTGGTCATGCCAGTGCACCCTATGACTACTCCTTAGACAGCGTAGATGGAAGGAGTTTAGCTTTTGATGTGGTGGGAATATACGGTCCAGGACTCGCTTATATATGAGTGACGGGAGAACTACAGTGCTGTAGACTTTCAGTTTTGTGGATGTGCTGAGTCCTCTCCGTTGCTACACCAATCCTTGAAGTCTGCGAAACGCAGCACTGGTACGTGCCACACGGAGGTCTACCTCATCATTTAGGTTGGCGTTTGCTGATATGGTGCTTCCCAGATACCGGGTAGTAAAGTAAAAGTAAAGTTCCCTTTCAGACCTTTTGGTCTAGAGGGCAGATGATGTAAAGGTCATCTGTTTCTGTGGCCTACGGTTAACGACCAACCGCCTTTACTTTTCCCCAACTAATTCATGTACCCATTAGAGCTGGGTGGACTCAGAAGCGCCCGAATATCCCGAAAGGAATAATCCCAGGATTCGAGCCCGGAACCCCCGGTGACTGATTTTTGGTTTGATTTTGTTTAATTTAGGTGAGATTTTAATACTAAACCAGCCAAGTGGGTTTTGAGTTTAAACCCCCCCTACCATGTGTGTTAGCAGTTAAATCCCTCTCTTCTATAAAACAAAAATGCAAACGACAATTCCCAAATTTAAAGAGCACAGCTGAGGAAGATTTTGATTTTAAAACCCCCTCCGAAATTTAGGATAAAACCCCTTCTACAATATAAAAAAAGCAAACTACGCATTCAAAATGCTTTGAGCGTAGCCAAAGTGGGTTTAATTAAGATTAAACTACCCTTCAGCTGGGTTTGAAGCTAAAAAATACCTTTTTAATATTAAAAAAGCAAATTACACACTCTAAAATCTATGAGCGTAACCAAAAGGGTTTTGAGTTTAAACCCCCCCTTCAGCGGGGTTTGAAGCTAAAAATATACCACTTCAATATTTTTTTTAAAAAAAGCAAATTACACACTCAAAATGCTATGAGCGTAGCCAAAGGGAGCTTTAAGTTTAAACCCCCCTTCAGCGTGTTTTATGCTTAAAAAACCAACCTCTTCAATATTAAAAGAAATAATTTTTCATACTAAAATTCTTTGAGCGTGGCCACAGCCAATGGGGGTTTGAGTTTAAATCCCTTCCTCCAAATGTTTTTTTTTTAGCTTAAAAACTTCTCCAGATGGTTTTGAGTTGAAAATCCCCCTACAGAGAGTTTTGAAGTTGAAAACCAATCAGTTCAATAGTATTCTATGCAAACTACTGTCACCAAATTCTGAGCGTAGCTTGTTGATATGGTGCGCAAAGGTGCACGCGTTCAATATAATACAGTATTCTCCGCCATGACACTAATGGTTGTTGTTTGTTTATTGCTGACTGTGAACCTAGATCATAATTAACATGGTGGCAGCGGTGTATTAATGATCAGAGGTAATCATTAATCAGTATATAAAGGTTTATTGTTTGCAATAATAAGTAGACAACAATTACAGGGCTACGCCGTGCGATGGCAGCTAGAAATTTCTTTCCTGTACCCGAGCCGATCAAGGTAGAATGTAACATGGCCGCTAATTGGCAAAAGTTTCATCGGAGCTGGCGAAACTATGAGTTAGCCACTAAATTGTCGGAAGAACCAGAGGAGGTCAGAGTGGCCACCTTTCTAACAATTATAGGAACAAAAGCGATGGACATATATGAAGGTCTTGAAATTGAGAAGGGAAAAGAAAGAAAGAAGAAATAGTGAACAAATTTGAAAGTTTTTGCATTGGAAAAACGAATGAAACTTATGAGCGCTATGTTTTCAATACTCGTGAACAGCAAGAAGGCGAGGACATTGAAAAGTACATAACAAATCTGAGAAGACTAGCAAAAAACGTGTAGGTTTGAACGCCTGGAAGATAGCTTGATTAGAGACAGAGTAGTTCTTGGTGTTAGACATGAATGCCTCAAAATGAAATTGTTACAAGATAGTAATGTCACATTGGAAAGGTGCAGAGACATTTGCAGAGCATACGAGACCGCCAACAAACAGTTGAGACAAATACAAGCCGACACTCCAATCATTGAGAAAGTATCAACACCCTCAAGAACAAACATTCAGAGAGGTAAATATTGGGATTGTGGAAGGAAAAGTGTCAGTGTGCAAGGGGAGACATCATTTTGCCGTTATGTGCAAAAAGTAAATTCGGCAGGTGTCAGATGATATGTCTAACGATGAAAGACAGCTGCAATCGGACACAAGAGATGATGGTAAAAAAATAAATGGTTGGTATCTTTGGAGAACCGCAAAACGAAAAGGATGACAACAGTTATGACAGTGAATGGTCACCGTGTAAGGTTTCAAATGGATAGTGGAGCTGATGTAAATACCATCCAGGAAAAATACGTAAATAAGAATCAGAAAAGGCAACGCAAAGATTACTAATGTGGAATAAGACTGAAATGAGCCCCATAGGGAAAGCCACTCTAACGACGAGAAATGAGAAAACTAACGAAACATTTGAGGTGGAATATATAGTTGTACCAAATAATCTAGCATGCCTTCTAGGTCATGAAACTTTAACAAGAATGAAGTTAATCAAAGTCAATAAAGATAGGTTCATAACATCAGTAGTTTAAAACCCCCAAACAGATGATTTTGATGACAAAACATCCCATTTCGATATAAAATCTAAAGCAAACTACAGTCACCTAATTCCAAGAGCATAGTCAAGAGAGGTTGCACATTTCTACCATTGGCTGGGCAACATTAATAAAGTGCAGTGCATAGTCATCTGCCGAAATTGAAAAACACTAAATGTGGCTCAACAAAGATGGCTGAGACGGATTTTAGGAGTCAGTTATAGAAATCGGGTCTCAATCAAGGAAATCCTATGCAGAACTGGGAGTCGATCCCTTAGTAAGTTAGTGACAGAGCATCGCATGAAGTTTGCGGGTCATGTTCTCCGACAAAATGAATTACGCATAATAAGAGTTCCGATGACATCCTAGTACAACTTGGTGCCACACTTTGATGAAGGTCCTCAGAGCAGGTGGCAAGATGCTTCAGACATTGCCAGTGAAGAATTTTTATGGAAACAGCTTGCTGCCCAATGCGCCGAACGGTGCAGGAGAATTTAAGTCAGTAAGAATAGCACATTCGGTTTTTAGAAATAAAACTTTTTAACAGTAGGAAAATGCATTTGTTGATTTTCAATACCGGAAATAGTGCTAGGCGGCGGGGCTCCGCCCCGCTTGGGGAGCTCCCAGAGTTTCCCCAGAACCCTTTGCTGACAAGGGCGGGGAGTCTACAATTTTCCCACTAAGACCAGGAAGAGCCTATTCTAGGGTACAATAAACGTCTTCAGAAAGAATGAATGGTCAGAATGTATTAAAGATTAATTATGTACCTACATATAAGTATGTATACAGTATATATATATATATATATTGCGGGGGGGGGGGGGAGAAAAATCCTGGCTACGCCCATGGTAGGACGTATTTATTGACTGTGGCCTTTTGTTTGATTAAAACTTCCTACGAATTGTTCAACAGTATTTGAGCTTCTTTACTTGTTAAAACTAGATGTGCTTATTTGTGTCTTGTTGGTTAATTGCACTGAAATATACCCGCACAAGAAACCCAGACATCTCCAGAGTAATCTGTCGAAATCAGACAGGCATCAATTAACTACAGGGTAGATGGGCATCATCACAACATATAATATGACACATAGGCGTAGCCAGGGGTGGGAATTCAAACCATCAGTTGCCTCAGACCTCATTGTCTGAAAGAGAAATTTTACTTAGGCCTACTGCCCCAGTGCAGCTTAGGAGGGGAGTTGAGCTTAGAATCCCCTAGATTTTAAAGCTAAAACTCCATTAAGTGCAGTAAATGCCTGATTTGTTTTTTATTTTTATTTTTTTAAACCGGAAGAGTAGAAATGCAATGTAGATAACACAGAATATGCATTTTAAAGCATAAAATACCAGAAATAATGCTTGCATCCGGGGCTCTTAGCGCTCCCCAAGACTCCCTAGCTGTAAATGGCTGTGTGTACTGTCCTTTCCACTAACTAAAGCAAGTGCCTATTCCAGGGTACAAAAAACGTCCGTAAGAAGGATATAATAATTGCTCCATACACTCAAATATTATATATATATATATATCATGGGCGTAGCCAGGATTTTTTTCGGGGGGTGGTGGATTCCCCCCCCCCCCCCCCGGCGAAATTTTTTTTATATGTATTTATGTGTGTGTGTGTACATAATCTTTATTGCATTCTGACGCTTCATTCTTTCGGAAGACGTTTATTGTACCCTAGAATAGGTTCTTCCATGAGTTAGTGGGAAAATTGTAGATTCCCCGCCATTACCGAAGCCCCGCCGCCAAGCACTATTTCTGATATTGAAAGCCAATAAAATGCATATTCTGAGGTATCTACAGTGCATTTTACTGCTATTAAAAAGTTTTATTTCAAAAACCTTATGTGCTATACTTTCTGACTTAGACCCTCCCGCGCCGTTTGGCGCATTAGCCGTCAAGCTGTTTCCATAAATTGTAGATTTCCTGCCAATACTAGCAATGGGGTCTGGGGTAGCGCTAGGAGCTCCCACAGCGCGGGTCGAAGCCCCGCCGCCAAGCACTATTTCTGGTATTGAAAGACAACAAAATGCATTTTCCTGCTATTAAAAAGTTTTATTTCAAAAACCTAATGTGCTATTCTTACTGACTTAGACCCTTCCGCGCCGTTCGGAGCATTTGACGTCAAGCTGTTTCCATAAAAATCTGTCACTGGTAATGTCTGAAGCCTTTTCCCACCTCCATGAGGACCTCAATGAGTGAGTGGAGTCAAGTTGTACTAGGATATCATTGCAACTCTTCTTATACGTAATTCATTTTGTCGGAGAACATGTCTCGCAAACCTCATGCGTCGCTCTCTCATAATCTCACTAAAGGGTCGACTCCCAGTTCGGCATAGGATTTCCTTGATTTAAACTGACTCCTAAAATCTGTCTTAGCCATCTTTGTTGAGCCACATTTAATGTTTTTCAATTTCGGCAGATGACTATTCACTGCATTTTATTAAGGGAGCCCTGCCACTGGTAAAAATGTGTAATCTCTCTTGAATACGCTCTTGGAATTAAGTGACTGTAGTTTGCTTTAGATTTTATATCGAAAAGAGAAGTTTTATCGTCAAAATCAACTGTTGGGGGTTTTCCACCTCAAAATGCTCTGTAAGGAGGATCTTAAACTCAAAACCATCGGGAGGGGTTTTAAACTTTTAAAAAACGCCATCTGTAGAAGAGGGGTTTAAACTCAAAACCCCCGATTGGATTGGCTACGCTCAAAAAATTTTAGTGTGTAATTTGCTTCTTTTTTTTTTATATTGAAGAGGTATTTTTTAGCATCAAATCCATCTAAATGGGAGTTTAAACTCAAAATCCTTTTGGCAACGCTCATAGCATTTTGAGTGCGTAATTTGCTTTTTTTCTTCAACTGAAGATGTATTTTTTTAGCCTCAAAACCCCCTGGGGGGGGGGGGGGGGTTAAACTCAAAACACCTTTGGCTACGCTTATAGATTTTAGATTGAGTAATTTGCTTTTATTTATATTGGAGAGTTACTTTTTAGCTTCAAACTCCACTGTATGGGAATTTAAACTCAAAACCCCTTCATACCATTTTGAGTGTATAATTTGCTTTGTTTTTATTATTAAAGAGGTATTTTTTTTTACCTTCAAACCCAGCTGAAGTGAGGTTTAAACTCAAAACTTAAAGTCAAAACCCATTTAGCTACGCTCATAACATTTTGTGTGCGTAATTAGCTTTTTTTTATATTGAAGAGGGGTTTATCGTAAATTTTGGAGGGGGGTTTAAAATCAAAATCTTCCTTAACTGTGCTCTTGGAATTAGAGGATTTTCGTTTGCATTTTTTTTTTTGTTTTGTTTTATAGAAGAGGGGGAGTTAACTGCAAAAACCCTAAGTAGGGGGTTTAAAACTCAAAACCCCTGGTAGGGGTTTTTTAGACTCAAAACCCCTGGTAGGGTTTTTAAACTCGAACCCCCCTGGTAGGGGTTTTTAAACTCAAAACCTCCTGGTAGGGGGTTTTAAACCCAAAACCCCATTGGTAAGATCGTCTAAGTCTTAGACGATCTTACGGTACGTACTGTCACAAAAAAAGCATGTTGTGTGTGTGTATATATATATAGACATGTTTATGTGGTCCGATTTATAAATCTATGATAATGCCCGGGCTGCCCCTGATCATGATCAAAACAAAAGACTGGTTTCGTCATAGCTTTCAAAATAAAGATGATGGCTGCCTGGTCGTTCAGATTTATCGATGGTCCCAGGTTCAAACCCTGCCCGTTCCCATCCCCCGTCGTCCTGCTGGAGGTTTGGACTAGGAAGTAATTATCTTCAACTCAGAATGAACATCCGAAACATGTAAAACATTTTACAAAACAAACAAACATAAAGGCTCTTTAAACAAATATTGTGGGGTGTTCGCAAATATCAGGAAAAAAAAAGGGGGGGGGGGGGGGTGTTCAAAAGACGAAAAGCTTGACTTCTAGTAGAGTCAAGCTAGGCGGAAGTAAAAAAACGAGAGATAATTTAGTGATCTCTTTTTCTGTTGTTTTTTTTTTTTGTTGTTTTTTTCTCACTCTGGCTGCTCTTGCACTTGGAAATTTACTTAATTTAGATCTGATCTGTTATTGAATACTTTAGACAATGGCGTATTTAATGCATCTATAATCTATATGACTATCTTATCTTATATAATACATACGTCCAGAATCTATAAATTCTATGTAATAATATATTCGGTTCTCTATTAGATCTAGGACTAGGGAGGTAATCTAGACTAGATCAATATTGAAAGTACAAAGATTGGTCAATATAATTTATATTAGAATCTAAACTTTAGATTAGATCTGAGTATCTATCTATAAAGCCTTAACTTAAACTTAAAGTTTTGGAGTAACTTCTGTATCATATAAGATAAGAAAAAGGCTTCAAACTTGGCTTGGGAAACTCCTGATTCAGTGATTGATGGCCTATAATTATATGAGCCTTATGATGCTATTAGTGGACTATATTTGACTATAATTATTGACTATTGCCAGTATTGGGAATAGTAATGCTAGATGGTTAGTATGCGTAAGGACTTCACTTTTTTTTTTCATGACTAGATCTAGATTCTAAATTTTACAATAGATAGATTTTAATAGATAGTTTACATGCATTATTACATAGTTATAATAAGTTATATTGTTATATAATAGTATAGAATCTAGATCTATAGTATAACGTTACTTTATTAAAAATTATTCTATATAAATATTAATGAGTAATGTTTAGAATATTTTATATACCTTGGGAGTGTAGTCACTGTATCAGGTGGAACAGATGAAGACAATAAACATATAAATCTAGCGCGTCAGACATTTAAACAGCTAAAACCAACCTGGAAATCTCCTCACATCTCAAACAAGACTAAAATAAGAATCTTTAACTCTAATGTCAAGGCTGTCCTACTGTATGGTTCTGAAACATGGAGAACAACTGAAGCGACAACAACAAAAAAGTACAGAGCTTCATCAGCAGATGCCTGAGAAATATCCTAGATATAATAAATACACTCCTACAGCAAAGTAGAAAACACCAAACTGTGGGAGATGAGTGGGCAGAAAAATATAGAGGTGCAGATCTTAGAGAGGAAGTGGAGATAGATTGGTCACACCCTTAGAAAAGATAGCAACAACAGAGCTAGGCAGGCCTTAGAGTTCCCCCAGGGAACAAGACATAGAGGAGGACCAAATAAAACATGGCGATGCAGTGTACTAGAAGTAGCCGAGATGACCGTAAAGAGCAGGGAAGTCATAAAAAAAAAGACTAGTAAGAGACTTTGGAGAGTGTCGTATTTTTGCTGAGGCCCTATGTTCCATGAGGAACCCAAAGGAATGATGATGATGAATGTGTAGAATAGAGCACTTTCGACTCAGGAAGCTCTAAATTGGAACCAGTGAAATCTGCCCATGTGGAGTGTCACCAGAAAATGCTGACCATGTCCTTCAAAACTGTTCTTTTTAACATGAGGCCTGTACAAGACACTGGCCCAAAAACAGCCCAATAAAAAGAAAACTATATGAAGAGCTCCCAGATTTGGAAACCTCTGCGCAGTTCATCTCATGTATTGGTCTAGTTATCTGAACGTTCCAACATAAAAATGAGAATAAGGATGAAGAATAATAATCGTAATCATGATTTAAATATATCTAATGTAGCATTGCCAATGCTGTATGTATAATTTATTTAATATATATATATCAATATACATTTACAATATTACAAATAAACAAAATTTATCCAAAGCAACTGTTTCCCACATTGTTACAAACTTTTTTTGACATAAATACAACTTCATACTTTCCTATCCTGGCAATCCAGTCTCCCATGATAATGAGGATATCTTTTTTTCAGAACTTCTTTAGATAAAGTGCAGTCATCTATTTCATTGGAGTTGCTCTTTAGTACCTTGCTTTATAGTCGGACATTGAGGCATACACTTGAATTATTGTTTTATCATGTTAGCTGTAGCCCCAACTCGAATGGCAATTATCATGCTGTTGACAGGTGAATAGCTTAATATATTGCAATTAGATTTCTCTTTGTAGACTATAAAAACATTATCAGGTTGATGGTTCTTTAAAGCGTCACTCTACCAGGTCTTGTGACTTTCTCTTTGGTCCTACCCGGGCATTTATTTCCCCAGTATCCATCATATCTGGTGGGCATTTCCCTGTCCACCACCTGATATCTTTTGAGACACTTGATGAAATGTTAATACTCGCTGATTACAACACACAATTTTTTACTTATTTTTTCATATTTGTTGCTTTTTCAAAAACTTTTTAAAACCAATTATACACATATACAAAAAAAAAATCAAATTAGCTTTATTTAACTTTTTTTTTTCTTTTACATCAGGACAATTAAATTAATGAGCAGACATTGAGATCCACTAAAAGTTCCATGATGGCTGATACAAGTCATGACGCTACTCTTGCTCTGAGCTATACATTAAAACAATTGAAAGATGAAATGGATGAAACAGATTTGTTTGCACAGCAATGTGAAGAACAAGACTTTAAGGTGTCAAACATAAAAATAGAGAAGGTTGAAGAAGAAAAATCAGCCCTGTGTAGGCAGCAATCAGAAAGCTGTCCCTGTGCTCAAACCACAGATCCAAACTTTGGACATCAGGTATTTTATTATTACCCCTTTGTTTCATTTAAGAATTCATCCTGTGTACCAAACTACTATGATTGTGTAAACTATGTTGCAGTATCCATCGTAAAATAACATGTTTTAAAATGTATACTTTCTCCACTATACATTCTCTACATTGCAACTTTTAAAGTGCATATATTTATTGTCTAGCTCACCTAAGGGGATGAACACTATTTAGATTTTCAACTCCAATCACAATTCAGACTAGCAAAACTTGCCCTTAAGGAGTGTCATAAGAGAAGGATAATGCTCTTCAAAGCTTGATACTTGATTAAAAGCAATAATAATTATAATCTTTATTATCCATGAGGAAATTTGCCTTACAATTTGTGCATTACACCAAACAAAACATTATAAATGTAGAAAACAAAAATATACATTCACATCAGACTCACTCACTCAGGACACACTTTAAAAGACACATTGTATGAACTGTTTAATCTGCAAACTAAAACACAGTTCATCAAAGAAATAGGCATTTTAAAATTTTGCTGATAATATATACATTTTCACATGGAAATGGATATCAACAAGATAACCAGCACAAAAAGAATATCATTCCAGAAACTCATTCAAAATCAAAATGGATTCTACATGTTTAAGAACAAGACAAAAATGTTCAGATTTGTGGAAAATAGAGTACATTCTGCACAATGCTTCCATCCATCCATCCCAGTGGCACTACAGCCCATGGCCTGCTTCAACACATCCTTGCATTCAGATCACTTCTGGGCCTTTCGTCTCCATGCCCTAACCCCAAGCTGTTGCAGGTCTGCTTCCATATCATCAATCCATCGCATTCGGGGTCTGCCTTTGGGTCGCCTGCCTTTTGGTTTTTGCCTGTATACGATTTTCGCTCCTCTGTTATCTGACATTCTTTCAAGGTGACCTGCCCAACGTAGTCTGTTCTTTTTTTATATCGTTCACTATATGTTGGGTCTTCATACAATCGATATATCTCATGGTTAGTGCGTGTCCTTCACCCTGTGTCATCCTGTATGGCACCATAGATTTTCCTAAGAACTGCATAATGCTTAGGCAAAGTAGAAATTTCTATCAAATGCTGGATTTCCTACTTTGTTGTTAATAATATATGTACACATACACAATTTCTAATTTTTCATTAATGTTACAATTTTTGTCTTACAGGAAAGTACTGTAAAGCAAGAGATAGAGATGAATTATTTTACAACTAGTAATAGACCATGGACCTTTGCTTCAAAACTACTGGAAGTGTCAATGAAGGCAGACAACAGTCTTTGTCCTGTACCTATCATATTGCCTGGACATGTCACCGAAATGTCTGTGAGTCAGGTAAATATTAACTTCCTACGAACAAGATAAAAAAATTCTTACTTATTGCTATTTTTGTAAATGTAGTAGTTTGTATGACAGAACTTAACTTAGCAATACATTTCACAAAAAATCTAAAACCGTTTGCATTAATGTGTTAAAAACACTTGGCAATAGTCATCTCCCTTACTAAATAACATCCAATGTTTGTTACTATTAATAATGAATAGTTGTAAAAATGGTGTTTTTTTTTTGTTTTTAAAAACTGCTTGTATAATTTATATCAAAAGTTTGTTTTTAAAAACTGCTTGCATAGTTTATATCAAAAGTTAAATTTTTCGCTTTCAGAAGAGAAAAAAGTATCTGTTGCATCAGAACTTTGAAAGATCTAAAATATGATGTCGGATTTTCAATATCTTTTTTAGTTTACGAGATCTAGACGGAACTGACGGACGGACAGACCACACAAAACTAATGCCGTCTATTCCCCTTTCGGGGGCCGCTAAAAAATGGCCAGTATGATTATCATACCAACATTTAGGTTATTATCATGATACACTATCAACTCAGCCATACTACAATGGGCAAAATATATTCTTAGATATGTTCAAGTAGGATAACTAAAACATATTTTCATGCTACGCAAAGATAATGTAAAGATGTCACTGGATTTCATATTATCTCATTATATGCTAAAGAAACACAATTGCTGCTTCCCTCTAAGACCAAAATATCATTCCATTTATCATTCCTCAGCACAGATTTCTTTCTCATCTACTTATAAGCACCTGTTTTACAGATTTAATACAGACATGAATGTAATCCCCTTGTTAAATAATTCAAAACCCCATTGTTTCATTTAAGAATTCATATTGTGTGCCACACTATTACAGTCCACTATACTATGTTACAGAACCCAGCTGGCTTAGGAGCAAAACTGTTGTCATTTAATAGGGAACCATCAGTAACAGTTTGAGAAACATTGAAGTAGACATTTGAGATGGATGTTTAAGAACTTGTTATATAGTTGTCTGCCACATATATCGTATCTCAATAACAATTATATATTTTACCTCAAATGCAATTATTTTTAAAAAGCAAAAAAAAGCAACTGTAAATGGAATAAAATATTCAAATGTCAAGTTTTGTGTTAATATAGTAAAGAAAAAATATGATGGTCTGAGGGGACCACTGGCATTTCATTATTTGACTCCCATAAAGGTTTTAACTTGCAGGTTGAGAACTGCTGCTTTAGTGGGGTATATTTCTTCATTTTTTTTCTTAAAGAAAATCAGTAATATTCTTTTTGCATATGGCTGTTCAGATTATTCTTAATACTTGAACAAAAAAAAGGGAATTGATTTTAAAATTTTTATAAGCCCATTTAATTAAACCCCCTTTTAGTCTTTGACATTGTCTTCTCATTAAAGCTTTTTATTTCAAGCTGTCTCACTATTACGCTTTGTTACATGCTGCTTTCTTATTCTTAGGATTCAACATTCTTTCCAGAATCTCTTAGCATTAGTCTTTTTTTGCATTTAATTTATGCAAGTATAGAAAAATTTGATGTAATAATTCTTGGTTATTGCATAAATGGGACCTATTCGAATCATATTAATATATTTTTAATGTTTATTATTTAGACCAATGAGATTAATGTTAGCTTATAGTAGAAGACATTTTGCATCAATGGCCAGATTTAAAGAAAAAAAATCTTTATTTTTACTTGATAGTTTTGATGAGACAAATGACCTATGAGTCTATAATGAATAAACCATACATATTTTTTTACTCAATAAATTTATGATGTGTGAATATTTATTCATTTTTACAAAGCTTATATCAACTCACTCTGTCTGTCTTGTACAATTTTCGTACATGTTATTTCTTCCACAACCAATCTCGAATCAAGTTGAAATTTTGCACAACTATTTCATGTACCAGTACCTGACAAAGCAAGAATCAATAAAACAAAATTAACCAATTATTTGATTAATTATTTGTAATTAATTATTTTATTTGCTATCGAACAGGGGAAAGAAATTGTTCTTGACAGATGTAGTGGCCTAAGCTGAATTAGTCCCCTTTATATTTTGTGTAGAGAATTAGGCCTTAAAAGTTGGAAACCGGCAATAGATAGCTATGAAACCTCATAAGCACTTCCCTGACACAGTATTATGTGTGTATTAACTGAAGCCCTCAAGTTCAAGCTGTACAACTTTTTAAAAAATAAAATACATTTGAAATGCTATCACAGTAAGAAAAGATCCCCTACACCTCACCCCCCTCTTCTCTCTTTTCAAAAACAAGTGTAGGGTCATATTGCATTGAGAAAGCTAAAAGCCTGTAATTGTGCTAAACAAAAATAGTTGGTGAAAGTATTTCTAATACCACATTTATTATTGTTAGTCTAGATCTATTATATTAATTTTATTACAGATCTGATCCAAACTAATTGATACAATTAAACTTAGTTTAAACTTTTTTAAAAAAGTATTTTTTTTTATTTCTTACTTTTTTTTTTTTATTCTCGCAGATACACAAATCAAAAAGAGAAATGGATTCAGAAAGTTGCATGTTTGTGACAATCAAAAAGGAGAACAAGAAACAAAACTATTCCTACGAGGCTATTTTAGACAAAGAAATCCAACATTCTTCTTGTACCCAGTATAAAATATATCCAAAAGAATACTCTGACTCTTCATGTTTAAAACAACACCAGCAAATTCATACTGGTGAAAAAAAGCAACAACTAATTCCAACTGGTGAAAAACCTTTTAAATGTCAAGTATGTCTAAAAGAATTTTCTCACCCTAAAAGTTTAAAAACCCACCAGCTTATTCATGCTGGTGAAAATCCTTTCAAATGTCAAATATGTCTTAAAGAATTTGCTCAGTCGCATAATTTAAAAGAACACCTGTTAATTCATACTGGTGAAAAACCTTTCAAATGTCAAATATGTCTTAAAGAATTTGCTCAGTCTCGAAATTTAAAAAGGCATCAGCAATTACATACTGGAGAAAAACCTATCAAATGTAAAATATGTCTAAAGGAATTTTCTCAGGCTTGTACTTTAAAAGAACACCAGCTAATTCATACTAATGAAAAACCTTTCAAATGTCAGATTTGTCTAAAAGATTTTTCTCAGTCTAAATATTTAAAAAAGCATCAGCGAGTTCATACTGGTGAAAAACCTTTCAAATGTCAAATATGTTCTAAAGAATTTTCTCAGTCTCAAAATTTAAAAACCCACCAGCAAATTCATACTGGTGAAAAACCTTTCAAATGTCAAATATGTCTTAAAGTTTTTTCTCTGTCTCAAAGTTTCAAAAGGCATCAGCTAATTCATACTGGTGAAAAAACTTTCAAATGTCAGATATGTCTAAAAGAATTTTTTCATTCCAAATATTTAAAAGAACACCAGGTAATTCATACTACCGGTAATGAAAAACCTTTCAAATGTCAGATTTGTCTTAAAGAATTTTCTCAGTTTAAATATTTAAAAAAGCATCAGCGAATTCATACTGGTGAAAAACTTTTCAAATGTCAAATATGTTCTAAAGACTTCTCTCAATCTCAAAATTTAAAAACCCACCAGCTTATTCATAGTGGTGAAAAACCTTTCAAATGTCAAATATGTCTTAAAGAATTTTTTCAGTCCAAAAATTTAAAAGAACACCAGAGAGTTCACACTGGTGAAAAATCTTATAAATGTCAAATGTGTCCTAAAGAATATTCTCACTCTCAAAGTTTAAAAAAGCATCAACTAATTCATACTGGTAAAAAAAACTTTCAAAGGTCAAGTATGTCTAAAAGAAATAGATCTTCTGGTTCTGATTGAATTAATCACTAATTGACTTAAGCTGAATTGAATAATTATGTCCAAAGAATTACAGGTGACACAGTATGTTAGGAGTGAATTTAGATATAAAAAAAAGGTGTCAGGAGTCATCAAGAGCAGGAAAATAGAATAATTGGCACAGTATAGGAGTCGTTTTTTTTTTTACTGCTTTCCATTTGTCATGCAGGGATGTTCTGCTTTGGAAGTAAATCTTTTCCAACTGCAGTAGTGGTGTAGGCAGGGCCGGACTTAATCCACTGCAACCAAATAGGCTTAAGTGGTCCCCTCAACTTCATAGGCTTCAACTTTTAGGTGTAAATTATTAAATAAAACCATTATTACTTATTACACAGTTCTGAACATCTGAAGTTATTAAAATGTCTTGAAAATTCATAAAATAGACGTAGTTGTCAATTTTACATTATCTGTCCCCTAATGAAAGATAAACTACTAAGAATATTTTTAACATTATCTGTAACTGTGGCATCTGGTAAAAGAAGCTTCTCACGCCTCAAAATAATCTAGCATAACTTGAGATAGATTGAACACTTTGGCATTTCTTGCTATTGATTGTGATCTATTTAGGAAACAGAATTTTGATATGGCTTCGCTACACGCAACGGTCGTAAAGTACAGTATAATTAATTAAATGTTCGTGATTTTTGTACTTAGTAAAGAGTGAATAAAATTCAAAAATGAATTTATTTTCTAATACGGAATCTTAATTGTTACTTATTTTCCTTATCCCTACCCAGACATACATACATACGCCTTACTTGCTGCTTTATATTATAGATACGGTATAAGCTAAGTTTCCGTGTTTTTCATTTTGTTTATTGTCAGTAGTTGTAAATATTATTTTAGAAAATATTGTCAAGAAAATGGTCACTAGGAGATTTGGGTTTGAATGAAAGTGAAAGAAATCGAAGCAACTTGTCAGAGCCATAGACATACATAAATATAGACTGGAAAAAGGAAATAACTTCATGTAACTTGAAAACATGTATATCTATTGTTGTCGGATTTCCGAATTCTGAAAAGTTGCATGATCTTCAGTCTTAGAGATTAAACAAAACTAACTACACTGCTCATAAATGCTGTATAATGAAGTACACAAAAATTGCAAGTCACATATTTTCGTTTCATGAAACTCTTTTTATCTGCCAGTCTATATTTATTTATGTCTATGGTCATAGCACAAGTAGGCTATTATCAAATAGATTCTCGAAAAACTGAAATATCAATGATACATTTTAGCACTTGATACATTTTCATGTACCGTCCATTGAAATTGGGACTTATTTTACTGTGGCATTGATACTGTTCATGTTGGACAACTTTAGGATTTCTGTATCTGGTATGTGGTCATGCCAGTGCACCCTATGACTACTCCTTAGACAGCGTAGATGGAAGGAGTTTAGCTTTTGATGTGGTGGGAATATACGGTCCAGGACTCGCTTATATATGAGTGACGGGAGAACTACAGTGCTGTAGACTTTCAGTTTTGTGGATGTGCTGAGTCCTCTCCGTTGCTACACCAATCCTTGAAGTCTGCGAAACGCAGCACTGGTACGTGCCACACGGAGGTCTACCTCATCATTTAGGTTGGCGTTTGCTGATATGGTGCTTCCCAGATACCGGGTAGTAAAGTAAAAGTAAAGTTCCCTTTCAGACCTTTTGGTCTAGAGGGCAGATGATGTAAAGGTCATCTGTTTCTGTGGCCTACGGTTAACGACCAACCGCCTTTACTTTTCCCCAACTAATTCATGTACCCATTAGAGCTGGGTGGACTCAGAAGCGCCCGAATATCCCGAAAGGAATAATCCCAGGATTCGAGCCCGGAACCCCCGGTGACTGATTTTTGGTTTGATTTTGTTTAATTTAGGTGAGATTTTAATACTAAACCAGCCAAGTGGGTTTTGAGTTTAAACCCCCCCCTACCATGTGTGTTAGCAGTTAAATCCCTCTCTTCTATAAAACAAAAATGCAAACGACAATTCCCAAATTTAAAGAGCACAGCTGAGGAAGATTTTGATTTTAAAACCCCCTCCGAAATTTAGGATAAAACCCCTTCTACAATATAAAAAAAGCAAACTACGCATTCAAAATGCTTTGAGCGTAGCCAAAGTGGGTTTAATTAAGATTAAACTACCCTTCAGCTGGGTTTGAAGCTAAAAAATACCTTTTTAATATTAAAAAAGCAAATTACACACTCTAAAATCTATGAGCGTAACCAAAAGGGTTTTGAGTTTAAACCCCCCCTTCAGCGGGGTTTGAAGCTAAAAATATACCACTTCAATATTTTTTTTAAAAAAAGCAAATTACACACTCAAAATGCTATGAGCGTAGCCAAAGGGAGCTTTAAGTTTAAACCCCCCTTCAGCGTGTTTTATGCTTAAAAAACCAACCTCTTCAATATTAAAAGAAATAATTTTTCATACTAAAATTCTTTGAGCGTGGCCACAGCCAATGGGGGTTTGAGTTTAAATCCCTTCCTCCAAATGTTTTTTTTTTAGCTTAAAAACTTCTCCAGATGGTTTTGAGTTGAAAATCCCCCTACAGAGAGTTTTGAAGTTGAAAACCAATCAGTTCAATAGTATTCTATGCAAACTACTGTCACCAAATTCTGAGCGTAGCTTGTTGATATGGTGCGCAAAGGTGCACGCGTTCAATATAATACAGTATTCTCCGCCATGACACTAATGGTTGTTGTTTGTTTATTGCTGACTGTGAACCTAGATCATAATTAACATGGTGGCAGCGGTGTATTAATGATCAGAGGTAATCATTAATCAGTATATAAAGGTTTATTGTTTGCAATAATAAGTAGACAACAATTACAGGGCTACGCCGTGCGATGGCAGCTAGAAATTTCTTTCCTGTACCCGAGCCGATCAAGGTAGAATGTAACATGGCCGCTAATTGGCAAAAGTTTCATCGGAGCTGGCGAAACTATGAGTTAGCCACTAAATTGTCGGAAGAACCAGAGGAGGTCAGAGTGGCCACCTTTCTAACAATTATAGGAACAAAAGCGATGGACATATATGAAGGTCTTGAAATTGAGAAGGGAAAAGAAAGAAAGAAGAAATAGTGAACAAATTTGAAAGTTTTTGCATTGGAAAAACGAATGAAACTTATGAGCGCTATGTTTTCAATACTCGTGAACAGCAAGAAGGCGAGGACATTGAAAAGTACATAACAAATCTGAGAAGACTAGCAAAAAACGTGTAGGTTTGAACGCCTGGAAGATAGCTTGATTAGAGACAGAGTAGTTCTTGGTGTTAGACATGAATGCCTCAAAATGAAATTGTTACAAGATAGTAATGTCACATTGGAAAGGTGCAGAGACATTTGCAGAGCATACGAGACCGCCAACAAACAGTTGAGACAAATACAAGCCGACACTCCAATCATTGAGAAAGTATCAACACCCTCAAGAACAAACATTCAGAGAGGTAAATATTGGGATTGTGGAAGGAAAAGTGTCAGTGTGCAAGGGGAGACATCATTTTGCCGTTATGTGCAAAAAGTAAATTCGGCAGGTGTCAGATGATATGTCTAACGATGAAAGACAGCTGCAATCGGACACAAGAGATGATGGTAAAAAAATAAATGGTTGGTATCTTTGGAGAACCGCAAAACGAAAAGGATGACAACAGTTATGACAGTGAATGGTCACCGTGTAAGGTTTCAAATGGATAGTGGAGCTGATGTAAATACCATCCAGGAAAAATACGTAAATAAGAATCAGAAAAGGCAACGCAAAGATTACTAATGTGGAATAAGACTGAAATGAGCCCCATAGGGAAAGCCACTCTAACGACGAGAAATGAGAAAACTAACGAAACATTTGAGGTGGAATATATAGTTGTACCAAATAATCTAGCATGCCTTCTAGGTCATGAAACTTTAACAAGAATGAAGTTAATCAAAGTCAATAAAGATAGGTTCATAACATCAGTAGTTTAAAACCCCCAAACAGATGATTTTGATGACAAAACATCCCATTTCGATATAAAATCTAAAGCAAACTACAGTCACCTAATTCCAAGAGCATAGTCAAGAGAGGTTGCACATTTCTACCATTGGCTGGGCAACATTAATAAAGTGCAGTGCATAGTCATCTGCCGAAATTGAAAAACACTAAATGTGGCTCAACAAAGATGGCTGAGACGGATTTTAGGAGTCAGTTATAGAAATCGGGTCTCAATCAAGGAAATCCTATGCAGAACTGGGAGTCGATCCCTTAGTAAGTTAGTGACAGAGCATCGCATGAAGTTTGCGGGTCATGTTCTCCGACAAAATGAATTACGCATAATAAGAGTTCCGATGACATCCTAGTACAACTTGGTGCCACACTTTGATGAAGGTCCTCAGAGCAGGTGGCAAGATGCTTCAGACATTGCCAGTGAAGAATTTTTATGGAAACAGCTTGCTGCCCAATGCGCCGAACGGTGCAGGAGAATTTAAGTCAGTAAGAATAGCACATTCGGTTTTTAGAAATAAAACTTTTTAACAGTAGGAAAATGCATTTGTTGATTTTCAATACCGGAAATAGTGCTAGGCGGCGGGGCTCCGCCCCGCTTGGGGAGCTCCCAGAGTTTCCCCAGAACCCTTTGCTGACAAGGGCGGGGAGTCTACAATTTTCCCACTAAGACCAGGAAGAGCCTATTCTAGGGTACAATAAACGTCTTCAGAAAGAATGAATGGTCAGAATGTATTAAAGATTAATTATGTACCTACATATAAGTATGTATACAGTATATATATATATATATATTGCGGGGGGGGGGGGGGGAGAAAAATCCTGGCTACGCCCATGGTAGGACGTATTTATTGACTGTGGCCTTTTGTTTGATTAAAACTTCCTACGAATTGTTCAACAGTATTTGAGCTTCTTTACTTGTTAAAACTAGATGTGCTTATTTGTGTCTTGTTGGTTAATTGCACTGAAATATACCCGCACAAGAAACCCAGACATCTCCAGAGTAATCTGTCGAAATCAGACAGGCATCAATTAACTACAGGGTAGATGGGCATCATCACAACATATAATATGACACATAGGCGTAGCCAGGGGTGGGAATTCAAACCATCAGTTGCCTCAGACCTCATTGTCTGAAAGAGAAATTTTACTTAGGCCTACTGCCCCAGTGCAGCTTAGGAGGGGAGTTGAGCTTAGAATCCCCTAGATTTTAAAGCTAAAACTCCATTAAGTGCAGTAAATGCCTGATTTGTTTTTTATTTTTATTTTTTTAAACCGGAAGAGTAGAAATGCAATGTAGATAACACAGAATATGCATTTTAAAGCATAAAATACCAGAAATAATGCTTGCATCCGGGGCTCTTAGCGCTCCCCAAGACTCCCTAGCTGTAAATGGCTGTGTGTACTGTCCTTTCCACTAACTAAAGCAAGTGCCTATTCCAGGGTACAAAAAACGTCCGTAAGAAGGATATAATAATTGCTCCATACACTCAAATATTATATATATATATATATATCATGGGCGTAGCCAGGATTTTTTTCGGGGGGTGGTGGATTCCCCCCCCCCCCCCCGGCGAAATTTTTTTTTATATGTATTTATGTGTGTGTGTGTACATAATCTTTATTGCATTCTGACGCTTCATTCTTTCGGAAGACGTTTATTGTACCCTAGAATAGGTTCTTCCATGAGTTAGTGGGAAAATTGTAGATTCCCCGCCATTACCGAAGCCCCGCCGCCAAGCACTATTTCTGATATTGAAAGCCAATAAAATGCATATTCTGAGGTATCTACAGTGCATTTTACTGCTATTAAAAAGTTTTATTTCAAAAACCTTATGTGCTATACTTTCTGACTTAGACCCTCCCGCGCCGTTTGGCGCATTAGCCGTCAAGCTGTTTCCATAAATTGTAGATTTCCTGCCAATACTAGCAATGGGGTCTGGGGTAGCGCTAGGAGCTCCCACAGCGCGGGTCGAAGCCCCGCCGCCAAGCACTATTTCTGGTATTGAAAGACAACAAAATGCATTTTCCTGCTATTAAAAAGTTTTATTTCAAAAACCTAATGTGCTATTCTTACTGACTTAGACCCTTCCGCGCCGTTCGGAGCATTTGACGTCAAGCTGTTTCCATAAAAATCTGTCACTGGTAATGTCTGAAGCCTTTTCCCACCTGCCATGAGGACCTCAATGAGTGAGTGGAGTCAAGTTGTACTAGGATATCATTGCAACTCTTCTTATACGTAATTCATTTTGTCGGAGAACATGTCTCGCAAACCTCATGCGTCGCTCTCTCATAATCTCACTAAAGGGTCGACTCCCAGTTCGGCATAGGATTTCCTTGATTTAAACTGACTCCTAAAATCTGTCTTAGCCATCTTTGTTGAGCCACATTTAATGTTTTTCAATTTCGGCAGATGACTATTCACTGCATTTTATTAAGGGAGCCCTGCCACTGGTAAAAATGTGTAATCTCTCTTGAATACGCTCTTGGAATTAAGTGACTGTAGTTTGCTTTAGATTTTATATCGAAAAGAGAAGTTTTATCGTCAAAATCAACTGTTGGGGGTTTTCCACCTCAAAATGCTCTGTAAGGAGGATCTTAAACTCAAAACCATCGGGAGGGGTTTTAAACTTTTAAAAAACGCCATCTGTAGAAGAGGGGTTTAAACTCAAAACCCCCGATTGGATTGGCTACGCTCAAAAAATTTTAGTGTGTAATTTGCTTCTTTTTTTTTTATATTGAAGAGGTATTTTTTAGCATCAAATCCATCTAAATGGGAGTTTAAACTCAAAATCCTTTTGGCAACGCTCATAGCATTTTGAGTGCGTAATTTGCTTTTTTTCTTCAACTGAAGATGTATTTTTTTAGCCTCAAAACCCCCTGGGGGGGGGGGGTTAAACTCAAAACACCTTTGGCTACGCTTATAGATTTTAGATTGAGTAATTTGCTTTTATTTATATTGGAGAGTTACTTTTTAGCTTCAAACTCCACTGTATGGGAATTTAAACTCAAAAACCCCTTCATACCATTTTGAGTGTATAATTTGCTTTGTTTTTATTATTAAAGAGGTATTTTTTTTTTACCTTCAAACCCAGCTGAAGTGAGGTTTAAACTCAAAACTTAAAGTCAAAACCCATTTAGCTACGCTCATAACATTTTGTGTGCGTAATTAGCTTTTTTTTATATTGAAGAGGGGTTTATCGTAAATTTTGGAGGGGGGTTTAAAATCAAAATCTTCCTTAACTGTGCTCTTGGAATTAGAGGATTTTCGTTTGCATTTTTTTTTTTGTTTTGTTTTATAGAAGAGGGGGAGTTAACTGCAAAAACCCTAAGTAGGGGGTTTAAAACTCAAAACCCCTGGTAGGGGTTTTTTAGACTCAAAACCCCTGGTAGGGTTTTTAAACTCGAACCCCCCTGGTAGGGGTTTTTAAACTCAAAACCTCCTGGTAGGGGGTTTTAAACCCAAAACCCCATTGGTAAGATCGTCCTAAGTCTTAGACGATCTTACGGTACGTACTGTCACAAAAAAAGCATGTTGTGTGTGTGTATATATATATAGACATGTTTATGTGGTCCGATTTATAAATCTATGATAATGCCCGGGCCGCCCCTGATCATGATCAAAACAAAAGACTGGTTTCGTCATAGCTTTCAAAATAAAGATGATGGCTGCCTGGTCGTTCAGATTTATCGATGGTCCCAGGTTCAAACCCTGCCCGTTCCCATCCCCCGTCGTCCTGCTGGAGGTTTGGACTAGGAAGTAATTATCTTCAACTCAGAATGAACATCCGAAACATGTAAAACATTTTACAAAACAAACAAACATAAAGGCTCTTTTAACAAATATTGTGGGGTGTTCGCAAATATCAGGAAAAAAAAAAAAAGGGGGGGGGTGTTCAAAAGACGAAAAGCTTGACTTCTAGTAGAGTCAAGCTAGGCGGAAGTAAAAAAACGAGAGATTATTTAGTGATCTCTTTTTCTGTTGTTTTTTTTTGTTGTTTTTTTCTCACTCTGGCTGCTCTTGCACTTGGAAATTTACTTAATTTAGATCTGATCTGTTATTGAATACTTTAGACAATGGCGTATTTAATGCATCTATAATCTATATGACTATCTTATCTTATATAATACATACGTCCAGAATCTATAAATTCTAATTCTATGTAATAATATATTCGGTTCTCTATTAGATCTAGGACTAGGGAGGTAATCTAGACTAGATCAATATTGAAAGTACAAAGATTGGTCAATATAATTTATATTAGAATCTAAACTTTAGATTAGAACTGAGTATCTATCTATAAAGCCTTAACTTAAACTTAAAGTTTTGGAGTAACTTCTGTATCATATAAGATAAGAAAAAGGCTTCAAACTTGGCTTGGGAAACTCCTGATTCAGTGATTGATGGCCTATAATTATATGAGCCTTATGATGCTATTAGTGGACTATATTTGACTATAATTATTGACTATTGCCAGTATTGGGAATAGTAATGCTAGATGGTTTGTATGCGTAAGGACTTCACTTTTTTTTTTTCATGAGTAGATCTAGATTCTAAATTTTACAATAGATAGATTTTAATAGATAGTTTACATACATTATTACATAGTTAAAATAAGTTATATTGTTATATAATAGTATAGAATCTAGATCTATAGTATACCGTTACTTTATTAAATATTATTCTATATAAATATTAATGAGTAATGTTTAGAATATTTTATATACCTTGGGAGTGTAGTCACTGTATCAGGTGGAACAGATGAAGACAATAAACATATAAATCTAGCACGTCAGACATTTAAACAGCTAAAACCAACCTGGAAATCTCCTCACATCTCAAACAAGAATAAAATAAGAATCTTTAACTCTAATGTCAAGGCTGTCCTACTGTATGGTTCTGTAACGTGGAGAACAACTGAAGCGACAACAATAAAAAAGTACAGAGCTTCATCAGCAGATGCCTGAGAAATATCCTAGATATAATAAATACACTCCTACAGCAAAGTAGAAAACACCAAACTGTGGGAGATGAGTGGGCAGAAATATATAGAGGTGCAGATCTTAGAGAGGAAGTGGAGATGGATTGGTCACACACTTAGAAAAGATAGCAACAACAGAGCTAGGCAGGCCTTAGAGTGGAACCCCCAGGGAACAAGACATAGAGGAAGACCAAATAAAACATGGCGATGAAGTGTACTAGAAGAAGCCGAGATGACCGTAAAGAGCTATGAAGCCATAAAAAAAACTAGCAAGAGACTTTGGAGAGTGTCGTGTTTTTGCTGAGGCCCCATGTTCCATGAGGAACCCAAAGGAATAATGATGATGAATGTGTAGAAAAGAGCACTTTCGACTCAGGACAAGAACAACAGAATGAGACAACATTTGTACCGGAAGCTCTAAATTGGAACCAGTGAAATCTGCCCATGTGGAGTGTCACCAGAGAATGCTGACCATGTCCTTCAAAACGTTCTCTTTACCATGAGGCCTGTACAAGACACTGGCCCAAAAACAGCCCAATAGAAAGAAATCTATATGAAGAGCTCCCTGATTTGGAAACATCTGCGCAGTTCATCTCATGTATTGGTCTAGTCATCTGAACGTTCCAACATAAAAATGAGGATGAAGAATAATAATCGTAATCATAATTTAAATATCTAATGTAGCATTGCTAATGCTGTATGTATAATTTATTTAATATATATATATATCAATATACATTTACAATATATTACAAATAAACAAAATTTATCCGAAGCAACTGTTTTCCACATTGTTACAAAATTTTTATGACATAAATATAGAACTTCATCCTTTCCTATCCTGGCAATCCAGTCTCCCATGATAATGAGGATATCTTTTTTTCAGAACTTCTTTAGATAAAGTGCAGTCATCTATTTCATTGTAGATGCTCTTTAGTACCTTGCTTTATAGTCGGACATTGAGGCATACACTTGAATTATTATTTATCATGGTAGCTCGAATGGCAATTATCATGCTGAACAGCTTATATATATTGCAATTAGATTTCTCTTTGTGGACTATAAATCAATACCAGGTTGATGGTTCTTTTAATCACAACTCTACCAGGTGACTTTTTCTCTGGTCCTCCCCAGGTATTTATTTAGCCGGTATTCCCCATATCTGGTGGGCATTCCCCTGTCCACCAACTGATACCTGGCAAGACGCTTAATGAAATGTTTATACTCGCTGACTACAACACACAATTTAGATATTTGTTGCTTTTTCAAACACTTTTTAAAACAAATTATGCACATATCAAAAAAAAATTCAAATTAGCTTTATTCAACTTTTTTTTTCTTTTACATCAGGACAATTAGATTAATGAGAAGACATTGAGATCCACTAAAAGTTCCATTATGGCTGACACAAGTCATGACGCTACTCTTGCTCTGAGCTATACATTAAAACAAATGAAAGATGAAATGGATGTAACAGATTTGTTTGCACAGCAATGTGAAGAACAAGACTTTAAGGTGTCAAACATAGAAATAGAGAAGGTTGAAGAAGAAAAATCAGCCCTGTGTAGGCAGCAATCAGAAAGCTGTCCCTGTGCTCAAACCTCAGATTCAAACTTGGGCTACCAGGTAGTATTTTATTATTACCCCTTTGTTTCATTTAAGAATTCATCCTGTGTACCTAACTATTATGATCTTGTAAACCAGCGGTTCTCAATCTTTTTAAGTCCGCGACTTCCCCCCAATACAATTTCCCTCTAGGTGGCCACCCCCAACTGAAAAAAGTTGTTTTGATTATAGGCCTAGGCCTAGGTAAATGGGATTTAGCTTGTATTATAAAATCGTTATCAAAATGTACATATCTGATATTAGTGATATCCATGATGTTAATTCCATTGTTAGAGTCTGATCATAACAAATACTTTATTTAGTTTTAAATAAATTTGTGCTTAAATTACAAAAAAGTGCAGTAAATGGCAGATTTGTTTTTTTAATTTTTTAAAGCGGAAGAGTAGAAATGCAATGTAGATAATGCAGAATATGCATTTTTTAAAGCATAAAATACCAGAAATAATGCTTGGATCCAGGGCTCTTAGCGCTCACTAATCTTTAAACTCGCCATTATTTGCAACATCTGTGGATTCATCAAACTGTATGCAGACATCATTTCATTGAATTACTTGATTGTTAATTTCAAAAGACATTTGAACCATTTTCCTGTAGACAGTATCAATAGATATGGAAATTGCACTAAATTTGTCAACATATTCAGCTCCAATCAGAACTCAAGCAATGTACTTGGCCGCTGACAATAACTCTTTGTTAATGGTGTGAATAAGAAGCTTTAAGTGCTGCTGTGTTTTAATTATAGTACTTGATATTTGAGTGAAAGTCTTGATTGCTTGACTCCACCAACCTTCAAAACTAGAACACTGAATGTCCTTATCGGCAAAGTTCGGACGTTTGTTCAGCCTCATGCCTTCGGCAGATAGAACTTCATTACAAATGACTCCTTCTTCTGTCCGCGTTCATGGATTGTTCCTTAATGATTAAATTCCTTCAATAACATGGACTATAATTCGATGGCATATTATTAAATACATATTCTTCATGACGTCAATTAGATCCTCATCATAGCTTTTAAAAATATTTTTGATCCTGCAATTGTATTATGACGCATTTAATGGACAATAATTTCAATAGTTGAACAACTTTATTCCGCAACAGCAAAGATGTGGTCTGCAACATCTATTTTTGAAAGACAATTATTAAAAAAAAAAAAAAAAAAATGAAGAAGATACTACTAATGAAAAAACATGTTTACCTCTAAACATTGATGTTACTTACATTCACTAACAGTGCCCTCTGTATTCTCTAGCAATATGTCCTTGTTCTTAGATCTATATTTGTCACTTTTTATTTTTTATTTTATTGATACTTTAAGATCATTTCATAATTTTTTTTATAATAATGTAATCTGAGCATTCTCTCTTAGTTATAGTACCATACATATAAATCAACTATTGTACAAATATGCTTTTTGCAAGATGTTAGAAACGAAAAAAAAAAAAACTTGAAAAAAATGAAAAATAGCCCCCCCCCCCCCCCCCCCCCCCCCCCCCCCCCCCCCCCCCCCCCCCAAAAAAAAATTTCTGATGAAATCCCCTGTTAACTATGTTGCAGTACCCACACAAAATGGCATCTGTTTCAAAATGTATACTTTCTTTACTATACATTCTCTACATTGCAACTTTTTAAAGTAAATATTTATTGTCTAGCTTACCTAAGGTGATGAAAACTATTTAGATTTTCAACTCCAATCACAATTCAGACTAGCAAAACTTGCCCTTAAGGAATGTCATAAGAGAAGGATGATGCTCTTCAAAGTTTGATACTTGATAAAAGTTACAAGGTATCGGGCCTAGGACATCCATTAAAGGACACATTGTTTGAACTGTTTAATCTGCAAACTAATACAATTTCATCAAAGAAATAGGCATTTTAAAATTTCCTGATAATTCATCATACATATTTTCACATGGAAATGGATATCAACAAGATAACCAGCACAAAAAGAATATCTTTGCAGAGATGCATTCATAATCAAAATGGATTCTACACTTTTAAGAACAAGACAAAACTGTTCTGATTTGTGGAAAATAGAGTACATTCTGCACAATGCTTAGGCAAAGTAGAAAGTTCTATACAATGCTGGATTTCCTACTTTGTTGTTAATATATACACATTTTTGTTTAAATTTTTCATTTTTTATTAATGTTATAATTTTGTCTCAAAGGAAAGTACTGTAAAGCAAGAAATTGAAATGGATGATTTTACAACTAGTAATAAGCCATGGACCTTTGCTCCACAACTACAGGAAGTGTCAATCAAGGCAGACAACAGTCTTTGTCCTGTACCTATCATAATGCCTGGACACGCCACTGTCACCGAAATGTCTGTGAGTCAGGTAAATATTAACTTCCTACAAACAAGATCAGAAATCCTTACTTATTGCTAATTTTATACTAAGATAACTATAAAAAGATGCCAATAACACTATTTACTATGTATATACTGGATATCTAAAAAGTATACATTTGATGAGGTCCTGATTCTTTTAATTACTTAGCTTGCAAATAATTCCTACTTTTTAAAAAAGTAACCTAAACATTCAAATTTTATTAAAAAATTTAGTGAGATTTTTTATAAGTCAAATGTCCCTTTAAGACCTTGCAATCTATAGTGCAGATGTTGTAATGGTCATCTGTTTCTATGTCCAGCACAAGGACCAATTGCCTTTACTATCCTTAACTATTGTCAGGTGTCCATTAGAGTAGGGCGGATACAATTGTGTCCTAAAAATCCCAGTCTTCACCAAGATTCAGATGCATGACACCTCGTGAAGCCAAGCATTTTACTGCTCAGCTACTATGCCCCATCTAAAAGTAAAGAAAAAAAATGGCCAGTATGATGATCAAACCAACAACATTCAGGTTATTACCATGACACTCTATCAACTCAGCCATACTACAATGGACAAAATATACTCTAAGATGTGTTCAAGTAGGATAACTAGAACATATTATCATGTTACGCCAAGATAATGTAAAGATATCACTGGATATCATGTTGTCTCAGTATACACTAAAGAAACTCCCCTCTAAGACCAAATGATCATTCTACCCACCATTCCTCATTCTCTTCCAGCACAGATATCCTGCTCATCTTCATTATCATTACATATAAGCGCCTCTTTACATATTAAAAATTAGATATGATGCTACCCAATTGAAATTATTCCATCTGTGTAATACCACTTTGTTTCATTAGAGAATTTATATTGTGCCAAACTATTACGGTCCACTATACTATGGTACATAACATTGAACATTTGAGATGGATGTTTAAGAACTCATTTACAGTTGTCTGCCACATATATCTTATCTCCAATAGCAATACAATTATAAAGGGAGAGTAACCCTTGAGGGATTATGGACACGACATGACCTAATGTGTGCAGAAGTGCCAAAATACAAATACATTATATATTTTACCTCAAATACAATTATTGATCTTACCTTAAATACAATTATATTTTTTAAAAAAAAAGCATCTATAAATGTAATAAAATGTGCATATTGTCAAGTTTTGTTAATATAGTGGGAAAAAAAATTATTATGGTCTTAGGGGACCACTGGCATTTCATTATTTCACTCCATAGGGTTGCGACTTACAGGTTGAGAACTGCTGCTATAGTAGGATATATTTCTTCATTGTTCACAAGCAAATAAATAATACTCAATTATATAATAAAAAATTGAATTTTGATCATCAAATCAAAATATACTTGCATTCTTTTTTAATGAGAAATTTGTGGTCAATCTTACAGTCAATTCTAGAGTGTAGCCCTTTCAGTCTTCGATCTATAAGGCAGATGATGTAAAGATTATCTGTTTCTGTAGCCCATGGTTATGAGGGTGTCTATATATATGAGTTATTCCTAGTTCCTAAATTAAAGTTTTTGTATTTTGAATTAAAGGATGTTTATTATTTGAATTTCAAAAGATATTTAGAGTCTGTATAAGAATCATGGCATCACAGGATGTTCTTTGAGTGTTTATTAAAGATCAGATATGAAAATCTTCAATAAATCAAGTACTAAAAGAGCATTGTCTGATCTACACAACGCTATAGTAGCCTCAAGTCATCTTCACACTTTAACATATAAGATCACACTGTGACATTCTGACACCTCAAGCATCCTGTGACCAGACATGTTGCATCAATGGCCAGATTAAAAAAAAATAAATCTTTATTCTTACTTTATAGTTTTGATGAGACCAATAGCCTATGAGTCTATAATGAATAAAGCATACATATTTTTTTACTCAATAAATTTATGATGTGTAAATATATATATATTTTTTTTTACAAAGCTTATATAAACTCACTGTGTCTGTCTGTCATGTACAATTCTGGTACACATTATTTCTTCCACACTAAATCTTGGATCTAGTTGAAATTGTGAACAAATACTTCATGTACCTGACAAAGCAAAAATCGATTTTTAAAAAATCAAAAAATTAGTTGATTAATTATTTTGTTTGCTATCGAACAGGGGAAAGAAATTGTTCTAGACAGATGTGGTGGCCTAAGCTGTGTTAGTCCCCTTTATACTTTGTGTAGAGAATTAGGCCTTAAAAGTTTGAAACCAGCAATAGATAGCTATGAAACCTCATAAGCACTTCCCTTACACAGTATTCTGTGTGTATTAGCTAAAGCCCTCAAGTTCAAACTGTACAACTTTTTTAAAAAATAAAATACATTTGAAAAGCTATCACACAAAGATATCCCCTTCAACCACCCCTTTTCCAGTGCTTTTCAAAAACATGTGTAGGGTCATATTGCATTGAGAAAGCTAAAAGCCTGTAATTGTGCTAAACAAAAATAGTTAGTTAAAGTATTTCTAATCCCACATTTATTATTGTTAGTCTATATCTATTATATTAATTTTATTACACATCTGATCCAAAGTAATTGATAGAATTAAACTTAGTTTAAACTTTTTTTAAAAAGCATTTTTTATATCTTTCTTATTTTTTTTTATTTCCGCAGATACAGGAAATCCAATCAAAAAGAGAAATGGATTCAGAAAGTTGTGCATTTTCGACAATCAAAAAGGAGGACAAGAAACTAAGCCATCCCAACGAGGCTATTTTAGGCGAAGAAATCCATCTTTCATCTTGTTCTCAAAAAGAAAATCCCCAGTGTAAATTATGCCTAAAAGAATACTCTGACTCTTCATGTTTAAAACAACACCAGAGAATTCATACTGGGGAAAAATGTTTTCAATGTCCAACATGTCTAAAAGAATTTTCTCACTCTTCTAATTTAAAAAAGCATCAGCTAATTCATACTGGTGAAAAACCTTTCAAATGTAAAATATGTCTTAAAATTTTTTCTCAGTCTCGAATTTTAAAAAAGCACCAACTAATTCATACTGGTGAAAAACCTTTCAAATGTCAAATATGTCCTGAAGAATTTTCTCAGGCTTGTAATTTAAAAGAACATGAGAGAATTCATTCTGGTGAAAAACCTTTTAAATGTCAAATATGTCCTAAAGAATTTTCTCACTCTCAAAATTTAAAAAAGCATCGGCTAATTCATACTGGTGAAAAACCTTTCAAATGTCAAATATGTCCTAAAGAATATTTTCATTCTCAAAATTTAAAAGAGCACCAGCTAATTCATTCTGGTGAGAACAAATGTCATATATGTCTAAAAGAGTTTTCTCAATCTTATCAATTAAAAGAACACCTGAGAATTCATACTGGTGAAAAGCCTTTTAAATGTCAAATATGTTCTAAAGAATTTTCTTACTCTCAAAATTTAAAAAAGCATCAGCTAATTCATACTGGTGAAAAAACTTTGAAATGTCAGATATGTCCTAAAGAATATTTTCATTCTCAAAACTTAAAAGAACACCAGCTAGTTCATACTGGTGAAAAACCTTTCAAATGTCAAGTATGTCTAAAAGAATTTTCAAAGTCTTATTATTTAAAAAAACACAATAGAATTCATACTGGTGAAAAACCTTTTAAATGTCAAATATGTCTAAAAGAATTTTCTCACTCTCAAAATTTTAAAAAGCATCAGCGAGTTCATACTGGTGAAAAACCTTTCAAATGTCAAATATGTTCTAAAGAATTTTCTCAGTCTACAACTTTAAATAAGCATCGGCTAATTCATACTGGTGAAAAACCTTTCAAATGTCAAATATGTCCTAAAGAATTTTCTCAGTCTCATAATTTAAAAGAACACCTGTTAATTCATACTGGTGAAAAAACTTTCAAATGTCAAGTATGTCTTAAAGAATTTGCTCAGTCTCGAAATTTAAAAAAGCACCAGCGATTACATACTGGTGAAAAACCTTTCAAATGTCAAATATGTCTAAAGGAATTTGCTCAGGCTTGTAATTTAAAAGAACACCAGCTTATTCATACAGGTGAAAAAACTTTCAAATGTCAGATATGTCTAAAAGAATTTTTTCAGTCCAAAAATTTAAAAGAACACCAGCTAATTCATACAAATGAAAAACCTTTTAAATGTCAGATTTGTCTAAAAGAATTTTCTCAGTCTAAATATTTAAAAAAGCATGAGCGAGTTCATACTAGTGAAAAACCTTTCAAATGTCAAGTGTGTCTAAAAGAATTTCTTCAGTCTTATTATTTAAAAAAGCATCAACGAATTCATACTGATGAGAAATCCTTGTCAAGGTCCTATCAATTAAATAGATCTTATGTTTCTGATTGAATTAATCATTAATTAATTTATGCTGTTTAATAATTATGTCTATAAGAATTACTGGTGATACACAGTATGTCAGAAGTGAATTTCCTAGATGTTTAGATATAAAAAAAAAAAAAAGGTGTCAGCAGTCATCAACAGCAGGAAAATAGAATAATTGGCAACACAGTATAGGAGTCAATTTTTTTACTTCTTTAAATTTGTCAAGCAGGGATGTCTGGCTTTGCAAGTAAAATCTTTTCCAACTGTAGTAGTGGTGTAGCAATGGTTCATTGGGGCCCACATAAGAGTTTTAAGAAAAAAACAAGGTGTGAATAAATATGTTTATCACTTTTCTTATACAGTTTCTTACCGTTTTTCTGTGTATGTGTGTTATTGTGTTGTTTCTTTTTCTGGCAAAAATTTTAAAAAAGGTTAATTTGGCGCTAATTGTTGGGGTAAACAGTTGTGTATTGGTGAAAAATTATTAGTTGGGATATATTTGATTTTGTGTGCTAAAGAATTAAATATTTTATAAAAAGTTAAAATCAGTTGCATTGGCTAAAAAGAAATTAAATAATCCAAATTATATTATAACAAAGAAGCGAGAAAAAAAACACCGTTATTTTGAAAGACAACCAAGATGCATTTCTTATTCCATATGCTAGGACACATTTGTACAGGTGCTTTCTTATTAAAGAATGAAATGTGCTGTCTAAAGCAGCCATATTCGCGAATTAACATGATTGATACATAAAATGCTTAGGACATAATTATCTTAGATTTTAAAGTACGTCAGTAATCTATAAGTAATACCGGTTATCGCAATGATAACTTGGCTGAGATAAAATAATACTCATTGGAAATAAACTACATTGATCAAAAAGTAATTCAACACTAAAAATCCATAGGGAACAACTGAAATAATTTCTAAAATTATAATAGTACTGGGTAATCTGTTTTTTTAGCTGCCAGGTCGGGTGCGTTTGTTAGGCAGAAAATACTCCTCTAAAAAAAAAAAAAGTCGTAAATGTACCTTACCTACGTTAGGACTTTTTTTTTTTTTAACTTTTTTCTAAAGTTTCCTTAAAATATCCTAGACGTTATATCAAATTTTATATTAACTTCAAAACATTGACCCATGTCAGAATAAGGAACTGCTTTCATCCGGTTTATTGTAATGCGGTGACGGTGCGTTGGTGGTGACGTTTGGGTCCCTCACTCCCATTTTCTTTTTTTACTCTTAATTTAATTAAACCTTTGATTTTATTACCTTTTTATACTTTTTTTTTAAAGTTATCATCTTTTTTTTTTCTATTACCAGAAATGTAGATTTAGACTTCAAATTAGATATGTAACCAGCAAAGGAAACATCATATTCAGTGACTTAGGGAAACGTTCAAGATGTTGACTTTTGAGCTACTTATTATCACGTGACTGAATTTTGGGAGGAGTTTTATAAAAAAAAATAATTTTTTTTTAAGATTGAGCGAAAATTACATTTATCATGGAATAGTGTCTTTCACTTTAATGGCTGCTTTGTCGCCTGCACTGGACAGTCGTGCGGATGGTCTCAGGTTTTATATCATCCAATGTTGTTTTCTAACAGTATCGTCAAAACATACAAAAACAAAACGGTACTAGGCCTAACTAATGACGTCACTTCATCAACAAGCTGGCCGTACATACAGACAACATGAAAGACTGAGAAAGGTGGATGATGTAAAGAAGGAGCACATTGAATAAGTTGACAATTACTGACTGAAAGTAATTCATTGCATATGGAACGTTAGTTTTATCTTAAGCACACAACCTTTCATTTAATGGTCATCGCGAAGCGCAGTGTATTGTTTAGGTGAAACAAGTAACAACGACCATGTCTTAGCAGTATATACATTCTTAAGAAAAAAACAAGCCCTTACTTCGACCCACAGATTCAAAATAATAGACCTGTTGGGAAATGCAATTTCAGCAAAAATGCTAAAGGAGATCCTATCTACGCCATTTTTCTCTTTTATGATGACAGCATTCAAAGAGAATTAAAAATTTATTAAATTTGCATTTTTTTTTTCTCAAAAATGTTTTGTGAATTCCGATGACGAACTACACATTGTAATTTGTAGGCTTTCATATTTGTGAAAACCAGAAGTCTTCAGGATTGACTGAACAAATACTCTTAAGTAATAAAATATCCCCATCTTTCTTTAAATTACTTACGTTGCCAAGGATACATGCAAGCTACTGGATTTATTTGTCACACAAAATAGTTGTCATATGGAAAGGGGGGGGGGGGGCATTGACATAGCCTATTCTTGAACCCTAACCCTACCTTGCTACGCCACTGCTATATGGGTTGATAACTTGATATTAAATATACTTGCATGAAATATGCTAACTGTGCCTTGAATTCACTCTTAAAACTAATATATCAAGAATGTCTAGTGAAAGTAGACCAGAGGAATTTTCAAATTCTCCCCCCCCCCCCCCACCACCCTGGCTACGCGACTGCCTACAAGCAAATGTTTGTTTAATAAAAATGGATTTAGGTCTCAAAGATAGAGGCACATTTCTTATTCCATACGCTAAAACAAAATTCCTACAAGTGCTCCTTATTCTATAGTATCATTAGAGAATGGAATGGGTTGCATGAATCAGCCAGGAAAACCAACGATTTAGCAGTGTAAGTCTTTGATTAGCATGCATGACTAGATAGACCCATGAAATGTGTAGGATGTAATTATCTTCTTTTTTTTTTAAAGCAACGTCTGTAATTTTAAGATAAGTAAGATAAGCGAAAGTCTACACATAGTGCATGGGAGACAGAAGAAATAAAGTGGCTGTGTTGAGGTTCCAATCGGACAGTACACACTTAATACAAGAATTTGGTTCTAGATTTTGACACAAATGACAGGAAGACCTAAACGCCAAAGAGATTGTGTAAAAACCATTGACTAAATATATGTAATATATAGTCTATGGTAAAAACAAAGCCTATTGGATAACTGAAAAGAGCATCACGGATGTTTCAGCTTCTCTTGTTATATAGATTAGTGCCATGAATATGAGAGCTAGACTAAGAATAACAAATATTTTGAAAGATAGGCCTAATAATAAGGATTGTCTTCGAGTCAGAAGATTAATGATGAATGCAGTATTTCACAAAAGGCTACGCATATATGTTAGAAGACCATTGGTGCTTCATTTTGGTGAAATTTCCAAACGTTTTGACTAGTCTAGAGATCACAAATCGGCCATGAAGCACAGTCGTGCTTGGATTGAACTACAAAAATTCGGTTTATGAAATCTGTACGAATATACATATTCGGAAATTGCGCTATCCGAATTTAACATATTTGTTGATACAGTAAGGTTTTTAATTCACTGCATATTTTTTTTTTAAATCTTAATTTGTTATTTCATTTGGGGGCATATTCACTTCGCCTAGGGCCTCCAGTTACCTAAGGCCGGCCCTGATTCATCGTTCAATTATCCTTTTCCTTTGCTATCCATGCATGGGGATTTGCTTCTGTATTCGTGTTATCATAGCAACCAGTTATTTGAATACTTGAAACTAGACAGAAATTGACATGGTTACGTGTTTGTCCTTGAGAAAAACCACTTTACATGCAATTGTATCAGTCCTGACACAGACTTCACAATTTGAAACTTCTCTCAATGACTGTCTGAGAACATTGCAGGAAATGATTACCGGAAATGAGTACATGAGTAGGGCTATTAGAGCATGGAATGGGTTGCCTGAGTCAGCCAGGAAAACCAATGACTTGGCAGAATTTAAGCCATTGGTTAACATGCAAGACTAGATTGACCTAGAAAAACGCGTAGGACTTAACCATCTTCAATTTTTGAAGTAAACATCTGTATTTTATAAGATATGATAAATAGGCCTACCAGCGAACGAATTAGACCTAAAGCTAAGAGTTCAGTAGAGGGTGAGAGGAGATAAAGAGAAATGAGAGAGAACACGAGAAATAAAGAGGTAATGAATCAATTATCATTATCTTTAAAAATTTCTCTCAAATTGACAACTGGTTTCATTAGTAGGCACTGAAAGATGTGCAACGTCTGAATACGTAAATACTGCCGAGGCAAAGTTCTACTAAGAAAAGGTCACTCAAAAGTTTTCTATACAGGTTTATGTACGTCCTGGCTTAGATGTTGTCTGTTGGATGTTGGATGTTGTCTGTTGGATGTTGTCTGTTGAATGTTGGATGTTGTGTTGTCTTACTTTAACACTACTCCACTTGACGCGAGTTCGAAAATATCCAAGGGACATGACAATTAACACTAATATACTTAACTCTTTCTCTCCTAACCGACGATACAAACGTTGATTCCATCAGAATGTGGTAAATAATTACGGAGAGAAAGAATTAATAGATACTAATGAAAAATTCAACTGGTATTTATTTACAGATGGGGATGATCGTCTATTCTCACTATCCGTCGTGCACCTATCAGTCTCTATCAATATCCTTCTCTCTCTAAGACCTAGCCATATTCTTCTCCTTTCACGTACCCGTAATCTGCAACGTCATTCGTCTGTCTGACTACGTCACTACTTTTACCATCGCTAAAAACAATGCGCAATATATATATATATTTACAAAACTAGCATAACCTCTAAACTAAACTAGGTCACTACTCTTAATAAAATTTTAATCTAAAATTTTTATTTTCCGTAGAATATCAGCTATTAACACGCTCTAAGAATCTAAGGATTTTTTTAAAAGTGTCTTTTTTTTTTTTTTTTTTAGCTTGAAACAAGAAAAGTTTTGTTCATGTAAAATCTGGGACACTATTTATCTAGATATATAAGTATAAATAATGGACGAATTGTCATTGAAAGAGGTTCTATCCAAGTCAAAACTGCCAACAGATCTTGTGTGATGCCCCAACGATCGAACAGACTAAGAGACAGATGAAGGTGAAGTAAAGTAAAGTAAGGAAAGTTTCCCTTTCAGACCTTGCGATATATGGGGCAGAACAGATGATGTAAAGGTCATAAGCCTAGTGTCTACTCTGGAGTCTCAAGAGTCAATGACACAAGCCTTACGACTATTACACATTCGGTGAAGTCTTTTTTTTTAAAGTTGAAACAAGCCGTTGTTTTTTAAAGTAGTTATAAGAAGTAATGTTGTTTTTTTTAATCCTTATCTATGTAACATAATTTAATTTTTAGATCTAGATCTAGTATGCCTAAATAAGGGTACTCTCGTCTCATAATTATTATTTTGCAACTTTTAGATAGGCCTACATAATCCAGAAAGATCTAGATAATCAATCTATTTAAATGTACATAATAAGGCTTGACTTTGAGTCTGAAGATCAGTGAGGAATGCAGTATTTCTCGTGGCTGCTCAGCCCCAACTGTGATTTTGCCACATCCATGGCAAGCATAACCATTGTCGTCAGGTGGTCGATTTAGATTTTCTTTTCGCCGTCTGCGTCTGTTTTCGGCAGCAGATTTTCTTTTGGTTTCAATTGTATATCCCGCGGCCTTTGTGAGTGACCTCCAGCTGTCTCGTTCTGAGGCTGCATGCAACCAGGTGCTCTCTTCTATGTCAGCCAAGGCAAGTTGGCGCCTAAGCTGGTCTTTGAAGCGTTTCCGTGGGGCGCCTCTGTTACGTCGACCACCTTTTAGCTCACCAAAAAAGACTGCCTTTGGCATACGTTCGTCTCCCATACGTGATACGTGCCCTACCCAGTGCAACTGTCGCACAATAAGAAGTCCCTATATACTGTCCATACCGGCGTTTGCAAGGTCATCGCTGTTTGTAGTGCGGTCTTGACACCGTATGTCCATGATGGAGCGCAAGCCCCTTTGGTGAAAGCGTTCAAGTAGTCTTAGTTGTTTTTTGTATAGTGTCCATGTCTCAGATCCATATAAAAGGGTTGTACATAAGATGATTAAAATCAACAGACATGAACTATTTCGATCTAGGATTTTTGAAACATTATCTCAATGGAAACAAACAGGAAATGCCTTTGTTTCATATATTTGCGTGAATTTATAGTTCTGTGATTAATAGCCCATTCTAAAGAAAATCCGACAAATGATTTTGCAATATTTCTAAACTTTGAAAACTAAAGATCATTACTTTTTTAAGACAGAAAAGATTGATTTGGCGACTTCCCTTACAGCTTGAAAAAGAGTTACGTACATAAAAATCTATATATATAGGTCTGTGAATCGATTAATTGCGGGTAAGAATTTATTTCCGATTTCCTATGGTACCACCCCTGTTAAACCTTTTAAATACTTGTAAACATTTCCTTTGGATAGCAATTTAACCTGGATAATTTGTCTAGGCCTCTTTCAAACCCAGATCTGAAATAGTATTGCAATGTAGAGCAACACGCAAAATCTAAAATATTTTTTTTAAAGGCGAAAGAACTTCACAACTATACTGTCAATAATGTAGAAGTTATTCCCTTTTTATATCAATTTTTTTTAAAAAGTTACCGATAGGGTACTTAATGACTAATTTTTAAAAAAAAATTAATTCATGTTTTGTTTTGACCATATCTGTGAATGATGAAGGATTAATTTCGCTTCGTTGATATCAAGCAAAATAATTGGTTACCAATAATTAATTGATTAATTGGTTAATTTTTTTTTTTTATTGATTCATGTAATTCCTTCGCCAATGAATGGTTGTGCTAAGCCTCAACTTGACCCGAGAATGTTGAAGAAATTACGTGCTCAAGTTCTTTACCAGATAGACAATAAAAAATTGGGGGTGACGGAAAAATGTCGTCCATGAATCAGTTGTAAAGTTGTCTAGAAATTTAGAAAAGAAGGACTCCTACCCACCCCCAACCCACTTCTAGAACATGGCAAGACTGGTTTTTACCAAACATTAAAAACTTTAGCCTCCTTCAAATATATAAGTGGGAACCTTTTTTTTTTTTTAAATTCTATATGTAAGAAAATATCTTCTGGATCTATGTATATTATATATATATAGAGAGAGAGAGACTCGTCGTTTGTATGGGTGTGTGTTGAGTTTAAATTGTGGTGTCTGGATCTAGATCTTAGGCTAGGGAATTCTCTTTCACCTGGTTCTTAGTCTAATAGAAAAGACTGCCGTCTAGAAAAAGGCATAAATAAACATATAGCCTACTCCAGCATACACACACGATCGAAAGGTCCATACATATGTTGTACACTTTATGGCTTCATTTACGTGAAAGATTTTTTTTTTCAACTTTACTTAGGTTTTAAAAGTTTGTTTAAGAATTATTTTATAGAATTAATATTTTGAATGTCACTTGGCAAACACCCTCACATTTCAATACTGTGACTTTTATTGTAACTCATCAATTTTCTTTATCGTTTGCTAACAACATTCCAGGCCTTGCACTTGACAGCATTGAAAAGTAAGTTGTTATTGGTAGGTAAAAGTGGATATTTTAGAGCCTATATCTCTTTGTCAATCTATTTTGTGTAACCTTTCAAAATGGCACAATAATAAACTTTTTCATAAAAGATTTCTTTTTATTTAAAGTTTTTATAAATAACTTCGACATCTCAGCGCTTAGAAGTAATACAATATCACATCTCAAGGAACTAATACAATATCACAGTAGAGAACTAATACAATATCACAGTAGAGAACTAATACAATATCACAGTAGAGAACTAATACAATATCACATCACAAGGAACTAATACAATATCACAGTAGAGAACTAATACAATATCACACCAGAGAACTAATACAATATCAAATCACAGAGAACTAATTCAATATCAAATCACAGAGAACTAATACAGTATCATAGCAGACGTGCAGGGATCTAATACAACATCAAATTACTTGGAACTAATACAAGAAAATCACAGCAGAGAACTAATACAATATATCGCTGATAACTAATACAATATCACACCAGAGAACTAATACATTGAATCACTTAGAACTAATACCATATCTCATCGCAAAGAACCAATAAAGTATCCTAGCAGACGAGCAAGGATCTAAAACAGCATCAAATTACTTGGAACTAATACAACATAATCACATCAGAGAACTAATACAATATATCAGAGAACTAATACAATATATCACTGAGAACTAATACAATATCACAATAGAGAACTAATACAATATCACACCAGAGAACTAATACATTAGATCTCTTAGAACTAATACCATATCTCATCTCAAAGAACCAATACAATATCTTAGCAGACGAGCAAGGATCCAAAACAGCATCAAATTACTTGGAACTAATACAACAAAATCACAGCACAGAACTAATACAATATATCACAGAGAACTAAAACAATATCATATCACAGACAACTAATACAATACATCACAGAGAACTAATACAATATATCACAGAGAACTAATACAATATATCGCTGAGAACTAATACGATATATCGCTGAGAACTAATACAATATCATATCGCTGAGAACTAATACAATACACCACAGAGAACTAATACACCATATCAGAGAACTAATACAATATATCACAGAGAACTAATACAATATATCAGAGAACTAATACAATATATCACAGAGAACTAAAACAATATCGTATCATAGAGAATTAATACAATACATCACAGAGAACTAATACAATATATCACAGAGAACTAATACAATATATCAGAAAACTAATACAATATATCACAGAGAACTAAAACAATATCATATCACAGAGAACTAAAACAATATCATGTCATAGAGATCTAATGCAATACATCACATAGAACTAATACAATATATCACAGAGAACTAATACAATATATCACAGAGAACTAATACAATATATCACAGAGAACTAATACAGTATCATATCACTGAGAACTAATACAATACATCACAGAGAACTAATACAATACATCACAGAGAACTAATACAATATATCACATAGAACTAATACAATATCATATCACAGAGAACTAATACAATACATCACAGAAAACTAATACAATATATCACGGAGAACTAATACAATATATCAGAGAACTAATACAATATATCACAGAGAACTAAAACAATATCATATCACAGAGAACTAAAACAATATTATATTACAGATAACTAATACAATACATCACAGAGAACTAATACAATACATCACAGAGAACTAATACAATATATCACGGGAAACTAAAACAATATCATATCACAGAGAACTAATACATTATCATATCATAGAGAACTTATTGGCAATGTCTTCGATTCCGAAGATTAAGGATGAATGCAGTGTTTCATGTGACTACGCAAACCCAGTTGCGACCTGCATATTTTCCCACATTTCACGTAGACAAAACCGTTGTCCGCTGGCGATCTATTTATATTTTCTTTCCGTCTTCTGGGCCTGTTTTCAATAAGGGCTATTCTTTGAGTCTCAATTGTGTGTCCAGCAGCCTTTGTGAGAGCTCTCCAACTACCTTCGCCTCATGATGGGTATACTGGCAAGACTACATTACAAATAACTATTTTCTGCAGGAGGTTGGTGTGGACAGTAGAGAAACACTAATTACCATTCGACAGCTGCGCTGGGTCGGACGCTTATTCCGCATGGGAAACGATCGCATGCTGAAAGCTATCTTCTTTGGCGAGCTTAAAGGAGGACGGCATAAGAGGTGCGCCACTTAAGCGCTATAAAGATCAACTCAGACGCCAATTCGCCCTTACTGGCATAGAGAAAAGTAGATGGCAGCTGATGGCCTCTAACAGCAACATCACAGCATGTAAAACTAGTACAACATATCAGCACTTAAAACATGTACAACATCACATCACTTTAAAATATAACATCACAGCACTTAAAACTAGTACATCAAAGCACTTAAAACAAGTACAATATCACATCATGTAAAACTAGTAGAAAATCACAGCACTTAAAACAAGATCAATATCACAGCACTTAAAACTAGTACAACATCACAGCACTTAAAACAAGATCAATATCACAGCACTTAAAACAAGATCAATATCACAGCACTTAAGACAAGATCAATATCACAGCACTTAAAACAAGATCAATATCACAGCACTTAAATCTAGTACAACATCACAGCAGTTAAAACTAGTACAACATCACAGCACTTAAAACTAGTACAACATCACAACAGTTAAAACTAGTACAACATCACAGCACTTAAAACTAGTACAACATCACAGCACTTAAAACTAGTACAACATCACAGCACTTAAAACTAGTACAACATCACAACAGTTAAAACTAGTACAACATCACAGCACTTAAAACTAGTACAACATCACAGCACTTAAAACTAGTACAACATCACAGCACTTAAAATTAGTACAACATCACAGCAGTTAAAACTAGTACAACATCACAACAGTTAAAACTAGTACAACATCACAGCACTTAAAACTAGTACAACATCACAGCACTTAAAACTAGTACAACATCACAGCACTTAAAACTAGTACAACATCACAGCAGTTAAAACTAGTACAACATCACAGCAGTTAAAACTAGTACAACATCACAGCAGTTAAAACTAGTACAACATCACAGCACTTAAAACTAGTACAACATCACAGCACTTAAAACTTGTACAACATCACAGCAGTTAAAACTAGTACAACATCACAGCAGTTAAAACTAGTACAACATCACAGCACTTAAAACTAGTACAACATCACAGCACTTAAACCTAGTACAACATCACACCACTTAAAACTAGTACAATATCACAGCAGAGAACTAATACATAATTTCATATTTTTGAATAAATCAATAACATTGACAAATACATTTTAATTACATAGTAGATTATGTAATGAAATCAAATAGAATTTACGGGTGAGTCAAAATTCATAGACACATTAATTTGAATTTGTTATATGGTAATGTGAAATATCAAAGAAATCATCTTAAAATTAATCTGATATCCTTGTCGTTGGTTTTAGTTTAGAAAATATCGATACTGGAATAACTCAAACGTAAATAAATTTCTTCCAAAAAAGTTTAAACCTGGCTTTTGTTTTGACTCGCTAGTGATACTGGGTATTTCTCATTGCAGTATCGACTCGAAAGAAATGCAGAATCGACATCGATTTCACACGAAAATATTCTCAAGCAATTTCAAATTTAGCACGGGGAAAATGGGAAATTCGCTTGAAGGCACAGAGTTAGCCCTACGCAGGAAATAGGTCTTCTTTCTTAAGCATACATAGACTTCCTTCTCAAAACTGGAACACACATTTGAAGTAAAGTGCAAAACATCTGGAGCATAAATTTTTACATGTGGTTCCTGACATCTGGGGTATACAACTTTACATGTGGTGACTGACATTTGGAGCATACAACTTTACATGTGGTGACTGACATCTGGAGCATACAACTTTACATGTGGTGACTGACATTTGAAGCATACAACTTCACATGTGGTGACTGACATCTGGAGCATACAACTTTACATGTGGTGACTGACATCGGGAGTATACAGCTTAACATATGGTAACTGACATCGGGAGTATACAACTTAACATATGATAACTGACATCGGGAGTATACAACTTAAGATGTGGTAACTGAAATCGGGAGTATACAACTTTATATGTGGTAACTGATATCGGGAGTATACAACTTAACATGTGGTAACTGACATCTGGAGCATACAACTTAACATATGGTAACAGACATCGGGAGTATACAACTTGACTGACATCTGGAGCACACAACTTTACATGTGGTGACTGACATCTGGAGCATAAATTTTTACATGTGGTTCCTGACATCTGGAGCATACAACTTTACATGTGGTGACTGACATCTGGAGCATACAACTTTACATGTGGTGACTGACATCTGGAGCATACATCTTTACATGTGGTGACTGACATCGGGAGTATACAGCTTAACATGTGGTAACTGACATCGGGAGTATACAACTTGACTGACATCTGGAGCACACAACTTTACATGTGGTGACTGACATCTGGAGCATAAATTTTTACATGTGGTTCCTGACATCTGGAGCATACAACTTTACATGTGGTGACTGACATTTGGAGCATACAACTTTACATGTGGTGACTGACATCTGGAGCATACAACTTTACATGTGGTGACTGACATTTGGAGCATACAACTTCACATGTGGTGACTGACATCTGGAGCATACAACTTTACATGTGGTGACTGACATTTGGAGCATACAACTTTACATGTGGTGACTGACATCTGGAGCATACAACTTAACATATGGTAACTGACATCGGGAGTATACAACTTGACTGACATCTGGAGCATACAACTTTACATGTGGTGACTGACATCTGGAGCATACAGCTTACATGTGGTGACTGACATTTGGAGCATACAACTTTTCAATTTCAGTCTCACATCTTGTGAAAGATTGTGGGAGATTGAATTTTTCGCACTTTATCAGACATTTTAAAAGCAAGCCATTCTTTTCTTTAGTGATTATGTTACCTTTTAACAATATGCATAGAAGTTCATTTTATTGAAGCCTCTTGTTTGTACAGTTTGGTTGAGTCAGTGGAAACTGCTTTTTGGACAGTATAGCCAAAGTAACAGAAAACTTACGTTTACGAAAAGTTACGTCTTTCTTTTTGGTCCTAGCATGAATCAATAAAGCTCACTTGCTTCAAGTACTTATTGATTGATGCTTTTTTCAGACTTGTGAAGAATCAAATTGTTAATTATTTTTCTTTGTTTGGCTGTTATTTATCGATTACTATTGATTCTCTATCAACATTGCCTGTGACTAAGTTCAGAGAAACTCGGTGTTGTATCTCGCTTGAAACCGAAATATTCATATTTTTGAAAGCAAATGTAAAACTCACACACCCATACACATCTTGCTATGATTGAACCAAATTTCAAAAGTGAGACGTAATTAGTAAATTAGACAAATTAGATGGCCCATACAAGAGGCACATTAAGCCCAAAAAAAGAGGCAAAGAAAAGAAAAGAGGCCTAAGGCCCAAGGATTCCTATGATGATAAAGCTAAAATTGAAAAGCGCAAATTCTGAGGTTTCCTTTAAAAAAAAAAAAATATTAGACAAATCGTCCTTATGCCACAAAGGTAAAGATATACAGTGTCTAGTTCTGCGCATTCACACACACACACACACAAAGTAAGATATACAGACTAGTTGAGCGCATTCACACACACACAAATTAAGATATACAGACTAGTTGAGCGCATTCACACACACACAAAATAAGTTGTCAGGAACAATGTTATTCTTACCGTATAAATGACAGGGGGGTTACTTGAAAAGAGAAGATAATTCGCCTACGTCCTACGCGGATCCCTGTCAGTCATGTAAATCTGTGACTTAAAATCTCCCAAGTCGTTGGCCACCCATGACATGTTCTAATAGCTCTAGGGAAGATGGAATATTTATTTTGCACTGAAAACATGGTGACACTTTAATTTCTCTCATAGCGACATCAAGTATGAGTTTACTAGAGCTTAATGTCAAAATAGGTCTATGCAAGTCTAAGAATATCTTCTAAATGGCACTCAATTCGAAATTAGATTCTGCAAATCAATTTTTTTTTCGTAATGTGAAGCGCCAAACTCTGCATTGGTTTGGCTAATGTCATTCTTAATTTCGTCCGACTCAGTTTCATATTTGTCTCCAAGAAAGCCAATGTTTTTTCACAAAAATTTTTTGTTTAGTTTTCTTTTTTCGTTGGAATCAAAACTACGAGGACGACCTTGTATTATGTCTGTGTACTTGTATTTGAATTTCATTGTCTTCCTACCAACACTCTAACCAGTTTCTCATTAACAAGCTGAGTCATTAGCGGTATGCCACATCATTGCAACGGAAACACGTTTTTGGTGATATATATGTTCACAACACAATGAGAACAAAACGGGAATATCCAAAGAATAAATTTACCGGAAGCTTAGGGTTTCTAGGGCTGTCTAGATCATTGTGACATTCTCATTGGCTGCCTAATACAGTTTATTGCGAGTAACTGACAAAGAGTTATTATTAATACAGGGGGAAACGTAGCGTTACTTCATTGGCAACGAACCCCTTAATTTAGAGAGAAACTTTATGTTTTCTTGTGGATCACAAGGTCTAAGAGAGAATTATACGCCATCTGTTAAAAAAATGAACTACCAAATCTAGAGGCGAAGTGCATATATGTCCGAAATCGAGACCAATCGTTTTAGAAGGCCTGAACGCTGGGCAGAAACGTCACAGCATGTGGCCAGTTAACACTAATAAATAGATCGTTGTTACGTTATACAGACCTATTGGTCTAAACTGCCAACATGATCTGACGTTTACAGGTCAGTGTTGAGGCCTTCTATAATGATTGGTCTCGGTCCAATGAAGCGGCCACAAAAATGACGTCATGTGACAAGGCTAGAAGAATTTCCGAAAGGTAAAAATAGAGATTATGGGAAACATACTATTGTTGAGTATCTAAGTATCCAGACTATATTACTCACTCATCTCATATAAAGCTCATCCTTCGTGGTAGAAGATTCTCACAAGCTCTTTGAGCTAGAGCTCCAAGATGGCCGTGAAGCTCAATATTCTCTTCGGAAAGCCAACCACACACAATGCACTAGTAGGTTGGGGTCCATTGCAGTGTCGTCTGCTCTTTCTCTTAGTTTTTATTTTTTAAATAGACCTTCTTACTTAGCTGATAGCTGTCCTGGTGGTTGTCCTCTTTGTTGTAGTTATAATGTTTTTTGTTTGGTGTAATGCACAAATTGTAAGACAAATTTCCATACGGACAATAAAGATTATTATTATTATTCATGAGCTGATGATGATATACTAATTCGGATCAATAAAGCTAGGTTTGCCTTTTTAACTCTTCACACAATTTGGCGCTCTAAGGCACTATTTCTACATAACAAGATACGAATCTATAATACAAACGTTAAGTCTGTCCTATACGGTTCAGAAACTTGGAGAGTCACTAAAACAAATATGGAAAAGCTCCAGACCTTTGTTAACAGATGCCTACGCCGGATATTAGAAATTAGGTGGCCAGAAAAGATAACTACTGTCGATTTGTGGAAGAGAACTAGACAAAAGCCCGTAGCCCAAGACATCACAAAACGAAAATGGAGCTGGATAGGACACACCCTGCGAAAACCAGCTACCAATGTTGCAAGACAGGCAGGCTGTGTTTCACAATCTTCTTGTCCAAAAGTACCTCATTCATCCGAGGAATAAATGAGTCATTCATGGTTATACCTCACACTAAATGGAACATTTCACAGGATGTAGTCATACATCACTAGATCTCGCCGAAAACATACATTATACACTGCACAAGCAACGATGTTGGGACATATTTGGCAAGTTTCTTTGTATACCTGTAGTCTACATTGTAGGTTTTGTTGATAAGAGGTTGAGAATCACTAGAGCATTTAAACACATGTGTGTGTGTGTGTATTAATATCAGTCTGTAAATATGCGTTTATGTCTACACACAAAATGATTACGTGTGTCTGTGAGTTTTGCTGTGTAAGTTGGACGGGGACATTCCATTTTTGAAGTAACGTCTGTATTATATAAGATAAGATAAGAAGACAGCATGCGACCGAGAAAGCATAAAAGTGACAGAAGTGACGCCCCGTCTCCCTGTCCAGCCTTTTTATATATGATGTCTATCTATCAATAGGTTCCGTAAGGTTGTTATTGCTGAAAGTGGTAATGCATTTAAGCCATCCACTATATATTACATGCTTCAACGGAAGTAAATAGCCTCAAATAACCAGTCCAACTACTGGCCTTCACATGTGGCTCAAATAGTGGGTCCGGCGGAACTAACTTGAGGGGCAAAGGGGAGTAACTGACGCCTAAACCAGTAATCTTCGAACAGGAGAAGCTCATTAGACTTGGTTGGCTATCCATGTAGCTAGGAAAATGAAACTCTGAATTCAAATTCAGCTATACCCAAACACGAAAAAGGCTTCGGAGGTCAACCCTGAAAAAAAAAGGAGTCAACCACAGTGCTCCACCCAGGCAAAGCTTGCGATACAGTGCTCCACACATGCAAAGCCTGCGACCACAGTGCTCCACCCAGGCAGAGTCTGCGACCACAGTGCTCCGCCCGAGCAAAGCTTGCGACCACAGTGCTCCACCCAGACAAAGCTTGCGACCACAGTGCTCCGCCCAGGCAAAGCTTGCGACCACAGTGCTCCACCCAGGCAAAGCTTGCGACCACAGTGCTCCACCCAGGCAAAGCTTGCAACCACAGTGCTCCGCCCAGGCAAAGCCTGCGACCACAGTACTCCGTCCAATCAAAGCCTGCGACCACAGTGCTCCACCCAGGCAGAGCCTGCGACGCCGCCAACTGGATCGACACTTTCGTTTCCTTTGGATACATCGATTCCATGGAGAGGGGGGGGGGAACTGCTGCGTGGGAAAGATCGTTCCGGCCAAAGTCAATGCCCAGGCTTTCATCGTCTATGAGAATGCTATGAGATGATCCATAGTCGCTTTGCGAATGAAGGAGGCCATATAGATCTAATCTAATAGATTAGAGAGATGCTGGCAGTTATAAGTAATGGATTAATGCATTAACTTTACACTTTGCTATCTCAATATTTGAGGCCAGCACATTTGTTCATATTTTTTATTAATTTATAGTACGATATCGAGATGCTGAGTATCTGACAACTAAAATTATAATAAAGTAACTCTAGTCCCACTTTACAGACCGTGCGGTCTAATAGGGCAGATGATGTAAAGGTCATCAGTTTCTGAAGCCCACGGTTAACGTAGGACGTAATCATCTTCTTTTTTGAAGTAACGTCTGTATTATATAAGATAAGATAACGAGGTGTCATGTGACATGTACAACGACCGACCCGCTTTTACTTTTCAGCCGCTTAAGTCCGTTACTATCATAAATTAACTCTGATTGGAAACTAATCGTTCATATTAGTTCATTATAGTAATAACCTATTGATTATAATTCACCAGGCGACCAGCAGTAATGAATGCAATTTTCGAAAACTTTCATTGATTTATTTCATGATATATATAAGGATTTCTACAAGTTTCTTTTATAGAAAATCAATGCCCAACCAGCAATCCCTTTACCAGATTAAGGAATAAAAACTGTGCATTGAATCTCTGTGTAACAGCTGCTGTTTACACAGAGGGTCAAAAGTTTATACGTGAAAACCAAACACTGCAAAGTCGCAGGATGACTACCATCAGATAAGGAACACGTATTCGAAATGAAGCTCATTGAGGTAGTCCTAAGCCAATTCAGAACCGCCTCAATTTCAAAAGACTAGATGATCTCTAAGTGAACTATTAACATACGTCTCAAGCTCAGCGACCCTGTGGTTACATCTGCAGCTTGTAAGTAGAATTCCAGGCCGATCAACGTTATCTTTCGACTGGACAAGCTATTTGTTTTTTAAATTAAATATTAAATATTACGCAAAATGCAGGGACCCCCAAAGAGGTCAAGCCCCCAGGGTCTCCAAAAATGGAAAATTCCTAGCTACGTCCCTGTCCTTGACATTTTTTTTTTAGAATGAAAGAAATTAATCGTTAAAATCTTCAATATTTTCTGACTGTCCAGACTCTCCAAGTACCGAATCGACAGGTCACGTGAGGTAAGGCGAAACCAACAGTTATAGAAGACCTACAGACCTGTGATGTGGCAACGAGCTATTGGTCTAAACTGCCCACAGGCTGAGACGTTGCAAGTGAGTGTTGAGGCTTTCCATCGAATGGTCTCGGGTAAGCCATATTCTCTTGATCTTGGTTTCTGACTAGTGCTTTTAAATGAGTACATTTGAACCGCTCAACATTCTCTCACGTGGAGTTTGATGGCGATGAACATCCAATTATATTTCTTGACATTGAAAACAAGAATGAGCTCGATTCAACAAGAATACGTAGTGTCTGAATAATTGAGCATCAAATGTGAAATAATTTCATTCATCATTTAAATATGCATGATTTCGAAACTATCCGTTGGCTGGCAAAAAGGAGGAACTCTTCAATACTGTGAGGAGACGAACGCTGGGCTGGCTCAGTCATATAGTAAGACATGACTCATTGTCAATGTCATCCTTCCAGAGACAGTGGGGGGGGGGGGGGGGGGGGGAGAGCACAAAGTAAGAGTCAATCAGAGAAAAGCTGGATGGACGTAAACAATAAAAAATGGACTGGCTTCTATCTTGATTGCCTGCTAAGAACAGCTGCTGACTGGAAAAAATGGGGGATTTCTTTACGCGAACCTTCGACTTAATGAAATACTCAGAAAGACTCAAGGATAGAGGCACTTTTCTTATTCCATACGCAAGAACAAATTCGTACAAGTTCTTCTTCCCTTGTGCCATTAGAGAATGGAATGGGTTGCCTAAATCAGCCAGGAAGACCAAAGACTTGGCAGAGTTTAGGTCATAGATTAACATCTATGACTAGACTGACACATGAAAAGCGTAGGATCATCGGACGTAATAATCTTCTTCTTTTTTTTGTAAATAACGTCTGTAAAATATAAGATAAGATAAGATAAGATGATTCTCGACTGTGATACATTTAAAACTCTAAATATAAATGCAACAGCGGACTATCAAACCTGTTCAGCCAGAAGTAGGCCATTACGTGCGAGAATCCTCGTTTTCACGAATTCTTATCTATCGAATCCAATGAATCGAATCTTTAATCTTCGATCCAACGAGATACTCTTGTATTTGTTACATGTTTCGTATAGTAATGCCGCTTATTTCTTCAAGACATTACATTTGATGGTGTTTTTTTTTAAGCCAAGAAGAAATATATAGAGAAATACATGACTTTCAGTGGTACAGTTTGAGAGAGAGAGACAGACAGAGAGACAGACAGAGAGACAGAGATACGAAACATTGCATACTCACATAGAGGGAAGAGAAAGAGAGAGAGAGAGAGAGACTGTGTATACTCACGGTGTAACACACTGCGAGAAGAGAGAGACAGAGAGTAGTGAAACATCGCTACGTGAGAAAGAGAGAGAGAGAGAGAGACAAGAAAGATAATCAAGGTGATGATAATATTGTTTCCAGGAACCTGGCCACGTAGTGAGTGTACTCCGAATCTTAGAACCAGATGATTTAAGACGAAGGCTATTAATAGACAGAGCATTGTGCCCCGTCAGGGTCAAGGTCTTGAGCTAAGCCGATAACTAGGTCACAGCTGATCGGGAGGCTGTTGGGTGTATGACGACAACGCAGCATCTTCTAGATCTATAAACACACCCGCAGCTAATAGTTTAACTCAATAGTGTAGCAGCATGGAGAAAGAACTTTTTTAGCGGTAACCAAAAGGGAAAAAGCCTGTGTTGTGCAGCCCGTTAGTCACGATTAGTCCTACTATTTGCATCTCAAAAACCAAAAGCGCTATATAAAATGTTAATATCACCCCATTCTGTCGCGTGCTAAAATTAGGTGCAATGGTCCACTTTTGATCTTCTAAAAGAGAACAGTATACATACATACATACATACATACAGTGTTGTTTTTTTTTTGTGACGGTACGCACAGGTACGGCGTACCGGCACCTTTGTCAATGTGGAGAAAAAAGTATTACGTTTCTTGTATTTTAAAGTTAATTATTACAAACATACATACATACACCAGGACCGGATTTAGACTCGGTAAGGCCCTAAGCTATATGAGATATTGGGGTCCTTGTAATCAACATAAGGCAAATTTATTCCTAGAGTTTGTGTTGCCTTCAGGTAAATAAGGCACTGGCTTACATACGCACAAACCTTTCCGAGGACAGCAAGACCTGCGTACTACAGGCAGTAAACACAAGGTGCGTGTTATTATTTCAAAGGGAAATGAAAAACATTTTAGCAACATTTCCTGTAAAATACTTGCGCTGCCTTCGAAGGATCTTGAAAATAATAATGGAAAGAAAGAGTGGGCGATACTGAGGTCCTCGCGAAAACGGGCCTTCCAAGCATCTTTACAGCCCTTAGGCAACGCCGCCTACACTGGCTTGGACATGTTCGCAGGATGGAGGACAATCGCATCTCGAAAATCCTTCTGTACGGCAACTGGAGTCTGGCTGAAGAAAACCTTGTCGCCCCTACATATCTACGTCTATTTATCAGTCAAAAAAACAGAAAGCAATTTTGGAATACACTCTCACTCCGTTCCCTACCTTGAGTTTAAAATTCCTCTCCGGGTGGGGGTGGGGGGTGGGTTGAGGTTGAACCCCCCCCCCCCCCCCCCCCGTCTGTAAATTATAGTCAATCAAGTAAAATATTGTTACGTATTTCTGAATTTCTGGCTAAATGTACAAGCAGACACACAAATAAAAACACTGCAAAGAACTTGACAACTCAGCTTTCAGCTTCATATAACTTTATTGACTCTATGAATTCGTCACTGTAACATGTAGCGTAGAAGACAGTACAATATCTGGCAGTTCACACTTCGTTGCAATTCATCTCTTCACTTCGTTGCAATTCATCTCTTCTCAACTTGCATCGAGCCGTATTCCGCTCTACTCAGCTGTTCCGAGTCGTACTCAACTCTACCGAATCGGAGCCGTACACGTCTTACATCGACTGAAACGGCTCAAGTCCACTGTAGTTCGCTGTATAGACCTTAACGACTGTAGTCCACCCCAGTTAACTCTACCCTAGTTAACTTGCATCGAGTCGTACACATCTCTCTTCCACTGTCTCGCACAATAGACAACAGTAACGACGACTGAACCGACGACTGACTTTCACATTAACTCTCTGTCTTATATAGAGTCCCTAATCGCTTCTCTAATGTTGCTCAAACACTGCTTGTACCTTCTGGAACATCACATGAGGACACGTCACATATAGTCTTTGTTTATACACGTAGATTCCAGAGAACACTCGCTGCTGTGTCATCTCGCCGGTGTCACGAGTTGACCTCTACCTGTCACTGTTCATTTGTAACAATATGTCTAAATTGAATACCTTGATATATGTACCACATACACTTAAACAATGCACTTTAATTTTGACAATCTTTATTTTTGAATTATCTCTAACCCTGACGGACAGGGCCTATTTTATCTAGTACTTGTAGTAGAGTTTAGAACTTTAAATCTAGATTCATAATCAGGGCCGGATTTACGTTGGGGGAGGCGGCGGTACAGCCCAGGGACCTCCACAAAAATGGCCTCTACAAAAGAGAGAAAAAAATATATGTTTTGTTTTATTCCCATTTTTATAAGCAAAACTTGAAATCCTACAGTTGGCAGCATTGTCGTGGTTAAAACATATCCGCTTCTAGTTTGTTTATATTCTCGTAATAGAAACCAAATACGTTGCTTAAACCCTAAAAAGTTACATTTCTTTTTAGCTAAAATATACACGTTAAATAATAATTATTTCTTAAACGAAAAAAAAATTAATTTTACAAGGAATTTCTTTTATATTATGGCATGGCTGCCCATTTAGATATTAGTTGTTTTTTTTAAATTATTAATTTATTAAAGCTTTCGAAAAAGTGTACGGGCCTCCTCAAAAACACTGCCATGGGGCCTCTACATACCTAAATCCGGCCTCGATTATACGGAAGGTCTTCGTTCGTGAAGATTGAAGGAAGAATGTTGTATTTCATGTGGCTACGCAGAGACTTAACTGTGACATGTGACGGTGTGACCTGTATATATAAACACGATGTGACGATATTGCCTATTGTCCTAGTAAACGCAATCATGTTGTCACGTATTACAAATTGAATTCTACTTTTAAATGGCTCGCCTAGGGGAACGTGACAATAGAAAAAGGTAGTTGTGTCACTTATCTTAAGTCTGAATTTAATCAAAGACTTACAATGAATAACAAAAAAAAATGACTCAAGAAATCGGAAGGTAAAATATCAACTTAATGTTTAATCATAATATAACTTAATACAAAATGGAAGGGTTGACCAAAACCCTTTTACAAAAATGGCATGTAAAAATATTACAATACAAGAGTTTGAAAATATAATTACAAATACAAGCAAGGCCTTGAAAAAAAGAAAAATCTTAACTTACACGATCAAGTGGTATACCACGCACGGGTCACGCAATGTCTCCGCTATTCTGTCTCACGGCTGTCTCCGTATGTCTGTCCGTCAACGTTACGCGAGCGGTCTTTATATAATCTACCGCGCGTCGATATCTAGTAATTTCTCGAACAGAAAGTCATCAACACCCAGATCTAGAACGCTCTACAAAGAGACAGAAGAAAAGAAAAGAAAAAACCACCCTCCTTTCAACCAGAGGTACACACATAGGTCAAGGACCGGTCACTGTCTGTGTGGCTTGACTCTTGAAGAATAAAATAAAAAAAACTTATTACACAAGGGGGCAGACAACCTACAGGTCAAGAAAAAAAAATAGTATCTAGGCATTGTTACCTAGATACGTAACACCTCCCTCCTAAAAATAAAAAGTTTACATTTCCACGAAATGGAAATCTTTTTAGAATAATTACAAAAATGATATTTACATTACAGAATGTATTTATCATGATATATATAAAAAAAATATATACATCAAAATACTTTTTACAATCTAGATAAGGCATCGGCGATAACATTTTCGCTGCCTTTTATGTTTTTAAGATCTAGGTTGTACTCTTGTAAAAATAAACTCCACCTGAGAAGTCGTTGATTCTTGCCAGACATTTTGTGGATAAATGTAAGGGGATTGTGGTCAGTAAATACAACCAGTGGCCATCTGGACCCACTGATATAAAAATCAAAGTGTTGTATAGAAAGAATCAACCCAAGACATTCTTTTTCCACAGTAGAATAATTTATTTTGATGTCTATTAAATTTCTTGGAAAAGAAACAAATAGGGTGCTCTACTTGGAAATTATCTTCTTGGTAAAGGACTGACCCAACACCTGTGTCACTGGCGTCAATAGCTAACCTAAAAGGTTTTCCGAAGTCAGGAGCCATCAAAATAGGGGAGCTAGATAATATCTGCTTAATTTGGTTAAAGGCTTTCTGACATTCATCCGTCCAAGTAAATCGGACGTTCTTTCTCAGGAGGTTTGTTAAAGGACTGGCAATGACAGAAAAATTTTCGCAAAATTTTCTATAATATCCAGACATTCCCAAAAATCTTCGGAGTTGTTTCCGATCAGCAGGAATAGGGAAAGCTTGGATAGCTTCTACTTTGGCCATTACAGGTTTCACCTGGCCTTGTCCTACAATATGGCCTAAGTATTGGATGGAAGCCTGGCAAAAATCACTCTTACTCAGGTTTACAGTAATTTTTGCATGTAAAAGTTTAGTAAAAAGACAATGCAGTTGTTTACAATGGCTAGAAAAATCTTGACTAAAAATTACTACATCGTCTATGTATGCGTGGCAATTCTCCATGTCAGCAAGCAGGGCATTTATCATTCTCTGGAAAGTGGCAGGAGCATTCTTCATGCCAAATGGCATCACTTTGTATTGGTACAGACCATCAGGGGTGACAAAGGCGGAGATTTCCTTTGCCCTATCAGTCAGGGGAACCTGCCAATAACCTGAAAGTAGGTCTATTTTGGTGATGTACTTAGCGTCACCAATACGATCTATGAGATCGTCTATCCTAGGGATAGGAAACGAATCGGTCTTTGTTACAGCATTTACCTTACGGTAGTCTGTACAAAAACGATAAGTCTTGTCCTGTTTAGGTATCAAGACACATGGGGAGCTCCAGCTACTGGAACTTGGTTCAATGAGGTCATTTTCAAGCATATACTTGATTTCTGACCTAAGTATGGCAAGTTTTTCAGGGTTAACCCTGTAAGGATGCTGCTTGACTGGAGTAGCGTCGCCAACATCTACATCATGCATTATAACATTAGTCTGTTTTGGTACATCAGAAAAAATGTCAGTAAATTCATTAATGAGTTTCATGATAACTGGCCTTTCTGTCGAAGACAGATGAGACAGTTTTACATCCAAATTCTGTAATACAAAAGAATTAGGTATTTTGTATTGTCCAAATTTCTCCTTTACAATATCATCATCAATAGGAGAAACATGGCTATTTGAACAACTTTTGACTGTATTTAAAACACAATTACTCTTCTCTGAGTGATCTGGCCGAGATACATAAGGCTTCAGCATGTTTATATGACATAGCTGAGTCTTTTTCCTACGGTCAGGAGTTTTGATTGTGTAATTGAGGTCACTAATTTTGGTCTCAATTTCATAGGGACCAAAGTATCTGGCTTGCAAGGGTTGACCTGGTATGGGCAAAAATACAAGCACCTTATCCCCGGGAGAAAATTCTCTAACACGGGCCTTTCTATCATACCAGCGTTTCATGCTGGATTGGGTGTTTTGTAAGTTATTTTTGGCCAGAACACAAGCATCATAAAGTCTAGTTTTAAACTTACTTACATAGTCTAAAAGTCCTTCAGTGGCTGTTGGTGACAACAAAGTCTCTTTTATACATTTCAAGGGACCGCGCACCGAATGGCCAAAGACTAAGTCAAAAGGGCTGAATCCCAACGATTCCTGGACGGATTCACGGGTTGCAAACAGCAGCATGTGGATTCCTTCGTCCCAGTCTTTTTCGTGCTCAAAGCAATAGGTTCGGATCATGTTCTTGAGAGTCTGATGGAATCGCTCAAGAGCGCCTTGCGACTCGGCATGATACGCACTCGACATGCAGTGTTTGATGCCCAACTGAGTCATGACTTGCTTGAAAAGATTGGCCGTGAAATTCGTTCCTTGGTCCGATTGGATGGACTTTGGTAGACCAAATAGAGTAAAGAACTTGATTAAGGCCTTTACAATGTTCGATGCTTTTATGTTCCTTAGAGGAATAGCCTCAGGAAAACGAGTTGAAGCACACATAATGGTCAACAGGTATTGGTTGCCAGCTTTTGTCCTTGGGAGAGGACCAACACAGTCAATAAGTACTCTGCTGAAAGGTTCTTCAAAGGCTGGAATCGGCTTCAGAGGAGCAACAGGGATCTTTTGATTTGGCTTGCCAACCATCTGACAGGCATGACAAGATCGGCAGTACTGGATGACATCTTTCTTCAAACGTGGCCAGAAGAAGTGTGACATAATCTTGTGGTATGTCTTGTGGATGCCGAGATGACCTGACATTGGTGTGTCATGAGCCAGATTCATGATGTACGCTCGGTATCTCTCTGGTAACACGATTTGATGGCATATTCTCCATTCTTCTTCGTTGGATGCGTCTGGAGGTTTCCATTTCCTGAAGAGCATATCATCTTGGATGTAGTAGCACGTTGATGCTAGCTCTGCCTCTTGTGATGTCATTGCGGTTTCTCGGAGTTTGGCGAGCTCTGGATCCTTCTTTTGGTCCTCAATCAACTGTTTTCGAGTTGATGCCGGCTTTTCAGAATTTGGCGTTGGTTCTTCTTCAAGAGAAGCAAAGAATGTGGTGCTCAAGTCCACATCATCGTGGTTACTGTTGGCTTTGATAACGTTCTCTTCTTGAGATGCTTTCAACCTCATTGCCCTTGTTACTGCACACGCTGGATATAACTCTAGGTCTTCCTCGGGTGTGGCAGATAAGTCGGGTTTTTGAGTGACGATGGGTTCGGCTATCACCTTTCCACCTGCTAAGTCATTGCCTAACAGCAACGAGATGCCTTCCAATGGTAATGTTGGTCGGACACCTACAACAACCGGTCCAGTAATGAGATTTGACTTTATGTCGATTAGATGTAGAGGCACATCTATACATCCAATCTCTACGCCTCGTAACAGGATGCTCTTACCAGTCGATGATGATTTGGACAAGGGCAAGATACCCTCTAAAAGTAACGATTGTGAGGCACCTGTGTCTCTCAAAATGGTGATAGGTCGTAGACTTGTAGAATCACCGGGTAGTGATACGAATCCTTCCGAAATGAAAGGCTTAAAATCCTCTAATAAAACATCAATTTTGGTTGATGCAGACTGGACTTGGGTCGAACTCTCGCTGGAGTCATTGACATCTCTAGGAGACGCAGTGGAAAAACTCTTTCTTGAGTCAGTAGAACATCTTTTGGATGTATTTGGAGAACTCTTGATGGAGTCATTAGAACATCGGGGTGATGTCTTATGGGAACTCTTGATAGAGTCATGGGAACATCGGGATGATGTATTATGGGAACTCTGGATAGAGTCATTGGAACATCGGGGTGATGTATTATGGGAACTCTGGATAGAGTCATTGGAACATCGGGGTGATGTATTATGGGAACTCTGGATAGAGTCATTGGAACATCGGGGTGATGTATTTGAAAAACTCTTGGTTGAGTCATTGGAACATCGGCTTGATGTATTTGAAAAACTCTTGTTTGAGTCATTGGAACATCGGCTTGATGTATTTGAAAAACTCTTGATTGAGTCATTGGAACATCGTAAAGATGAATTTGAAAAACTCTTGTTTGAGTCATTGGAACATCGGCTTGATGTATTTGAAAAACTCTTGTTTGAGTCATTGGAACATCGTGGAGACATTTTCGGAGAGTCTTGTACAGTCAATACATTTGAAACAGGTGGTGTCGAGGTATTCTTGATATGACTTGATGATGAGGGAGTAAACCTCGCCGACCACTGTACTGTGCAAGCGCTGACTTTTGAAGGAGCTTTTTCGTTTCTCTTCCTCAATTTCCAGCAATCGTCAATTTTATGGCCTTCTCGTTTGCAGTAGGAACAAGTAGCTTTACTTGTAGTAGGTTTTCTGTCATTTGTACTGCTGTTCTTGATGGAGTTGCTAGCAATGGACTCAGGCTGTTTGACTTGTTTTGGCTTGACATCCGTCGTATACTTGGCAAATTGATGTGATATTATATAATCGTCTGCCAACACTGCAGCCTTGTGCACATCTTCCTCGCCACGATCAGCTATATGCGTACGGACGTCCAGCCGCACACAACTCTTGAACTCTTCCATCAGCATTAGGTTCTTGAATTTTGCAAAGTCGGTGCCGATTTCCCTGGAAGTGAGCCATTTCTCAAAGCGTCGCTCCTTTTCCCGCAGGAATTCTACATGGGTTTGGCCATCTGATTTGCGACAATCCCTGAACTGCTTTCGGTAAGCTTCCGGAACAAGTTCATATGCCTTAAGAATTAAGGCCTTAACAACATTATAATCTTTTTGTTGTTCAATGGTCAAAGAACAAAATACCTCTGCAGCTCTACCAGTCAAAACTGTTTGCAGCAAAGTGGGCCACAAAGTTTCAGGTACATTAAAATTTTTCACAGCAAGTTCAAATTGTGGAAAATAATTGTCAATTGTGGCTTCATTAAAGCGTGGAATTATTTTCAAAAATTTTGTTGCTTCAGCAGTATGACTGGCAGGGGAAGAATCTGGTCTTACATTAGCAGCTAACTCTAATTTTTTTAACTCTATTTGTAATTTCATTTCCATTTCTTTCTGCTCTCTAGCCGCTGCAAGCTCTAATTCTTTTTGTTTAATTTCTTGCTCTCTAGCCGCTGCAAGCTCTAATTCTTTTTGTTTAATTTCTTGCTCTCTTAAAGCTAACTGGGCTTCTATTTCCATTTGTTTTAATTTTATCTGAAGTTCTACATCTGATTTACCCTCATCGGGTCTAAGGGTTTCTAAAAGGTCTTCAGAAAACACTTCCTCGTCTACATAATGGATTACAATGTTATCTCTGATTTCTTGTTTAAGGGCATTTGATTTTATTTTTAACCCTAAATGTTTAGAAATAAGGACCAGTTCCTTCCTAGTAAAAGCATCAAGCTCTTCCACAGAGGGATTTGCAAGAAAAACCTGAATATCCATGACTAACTAACAACTATTACAAGCAAAAAAATATGTATACAATGTAAATATACAGTACAAAATCAGTACAACAAAAAACCTTAAGAGAGTTTGGTCAATACTATTGATACTTTACTTCCGACTCTTTGAACAAAAAAAAAATTTTGTTAAAGTCAACTTCGCCTTTACAAAATTACTCAAGTAAGATGAAAATAGGTTCAGAAAAATATCCGGGACGAAAGCCCTCAAACTTCTTTTGTCACGTATTACAAATTGAATTCTACTTTTAAATGGCTCGCCTAGGGGAACGTGACAATAGAAAAAGGTAGTTGTGTCACTTATCTTAAGTCTGAATTTAATCAAAGACTTACAATGAATAACAAAAAAAAATGACTCAAGAAATCGGAAGGTAAAATATCAACTTAATGTTTAATCATAATATAACTCAATACAAAATGGAAGGGTTGACCAAAACCCTTTTACAAAAATGGCATGTAAAAATATTACAATACAAGAGTTTGAAAATATAATTACAAATACAAGCAAGGCCTTGAAAAAAAGAAAAATCTTAACTTACACGATCAAGTGGTATACCACGCACGGGTCACGCAATGTCTCCGCTATTCTGTCTCACGGCTGTCTCCGTATGTCTGTCCGTCAACGTTACGCGAGCGGTCTTTATATAATCTACCGCGCGTCGATATCTAGTAATTTCTCGAACAGAAAGTCATCAACACCCAGATCTAGAACGCTCTACAAAGAGACAGAAGAAAAGAAAAGAAAAAACCACCCTCCTTTCAACCAGAGGTACACACATAGGTCAAGGACCGGTCACTGTCTGTGTGGCTTGACTCTTGAAGAATAAAATAAAAAAAACTTATTACACAAGGGGGCAGACAACCTACAGGTCAAGAAAAAAAAATAGTATCTAGGCATTGTTACCTAGATACGTAACAATGTCATAAATCTAACTACGTCTGTTATCTGTAATAATGATGAAGGGATGCAGCAAACAATCCAATATCTGCAAAAGTCTGACTGCTGCTAATGGACCTCATTCATCAATCGCAAACAAACAACATTTAGCCTCGTGGTGCTCTATCTCTTATATATATAATTTACGATCTCATGTTGAATTCCTGATGGTTGTCACGTGACAGTTTTTCCCGTTGTTTCATCAATAAGATCACGTGACTAGATGTTTGTTTACGATTGGTGAATGAGGTCCATTCCAAGAAAAACCCGTTTTCCAGGAAGCGTTGGACGTGGTACATGTAGGTCGCTGCGTGAGTCTCTCCTACACAGGCACACAGTCTATACGTTGTGTGTCGTCTGCTAGAATTGGGAAGTTTTCACACTGTATCCAGTGTAGTTCCGCTATCATTCCTGTTTTGTTTTGTCAGGCGGAAATAATATTGAGTCTATAGATCTAAATCTAGTGTAAATTCTAAATAACTATTTATCTCCAGATCCAGATCTTTTATAATTTTGTTTGCTTATTATCTTTATAATTTAATTAATAGACTAAGTATACTATATCTACTATTACTAGATATAGATTTAGTTCTTTAAATCTTCACGTTTTATCGTGTGGATTTTCAAATTGCAGTTGGCAAATCGTCTGTGTGTTTCTAATCTTACTGTGACAAGGTCAGTATATAGAGCTAAGTCTAGATTTATAATAGACTACTATCTTGTTACGTTATAGATCTATATTACAGGCGTTACTTTAAAAAAAAAAAGATAACTACGAACTGCGCATTTTATGTGTCCATCTAGTCATGCATGTTAATCAATGACTTAAACTCTGCCAAGTCTTTGGTTTCCTGGCTGACTAAGGCAACCCATTGCATTCTCTAATGGCACTAGGGAAGAAGGAGCACTTGTACGAATTTGTTCTACGCCTTGATCTAGATCTATCTATATATATACAACAATATCTTCTCGATCAGGCCTTCTGCAATCACTACTTAACAACACAACAGCTATTCTAAAACAAGAACTAAACAAGAGCTTCAAGTAACAAAGTGGCGAATTAATTACAAATACATCGACAGCCAATTCAACACAATTGGCTACATCAATTCAAATGCTTTCTTGAACTTAACAGAACTGCCTTAATTAACTTTACAAGTCTCTCTAGCTCGTACAGCTACATTTTCGAGGACTCAAAGGTACCACAGTCCTTATGCCTTGCTGTTCTGGACTCAACTGTCTATTGTTACACACTTTGTCTCTCGACCGTCTAGGCTTTTGATCACATGACCACAACACAGGTCATACTTGCGTGAACTAGCAGTACTGTCCCTTGTCTATCGACAGCCGTTGACCTGTGTGATTGGCCTGAGTCGTGTGTATCAGTAGGCCGCACACACATTAACCCTTTCAGTCCGCCACTAGAGTTACAACAATATATATATACTAATATAGATCTAGATAATTCTAGACCCCGATTTATTTAGATCTAGATCTATTCTATATCTGTTATTATTATATCTAGACTAGTTATATATGTACAAGTACAGATCTACATCTATATAGAAATCTAGATCTAGCTCTGTACAGGGCCGGGTGTGGAATATTATTATATTTGCGTTACACAAATAACAAACTAGTGTTAAAGAGGGAAGACATATTAGGAACTCCATTTATTATGTAAACACAAGCAGTGTTGCACTGACGCGCTAGTGTGCAAATGTAAATGGCCGGGTAAGGCGTCAGGCGGGGCTGAAGGGAGGGCGGGTGCGACCACTGCCCCGGAGACTCCACAAAAAAGAGATATATTTAAAAAAAAATAATTCAATTTTGACGAGTCAGAAACTTTTACTCTTCCCGTTTAGATCTCAGAAACAAGAAGAAAAATGAAAATCGGACATCGTGATATTTTATATTATTCAAAGTTCCGATGCAATGGTTACTTTTTTTCTTTTCCGAAAGTGAACCATTTTATTTTTAAAATTATCTATGCAAACTGATTTTCAAATATAAATTAATTAAACCACCACTTTTTAATGAAAAATAAGAACACACAGAAATGAATATGATGCGAACAGCATAGTGCACTATTAGCCAGTAGTAGACCTACTAATCCTGATCATATACTTGTGTTGGCCCCATTAGGTACCCAAACGGCCACTTTGTTTTTGTTTTTTTTCTTCCTTTTTGTCCTAATCGTCTCCTCCAACCTTCAATGAAGTCCTGTAGGGAATCAGGCGCCGTTATCCCGTTGATTGTTAGAAAGGCTTTTATCCAACAACCAGGCCTGGACATGGGGTTCCTCACCCCGTGTCCTGTCTGGGGGCTCCCAGTAGTAGCAGCCATAATGACTGGGCAGGAGCGGACCATACCACGTACACGGCGTACCGCCCCCGGTACTATTTAGTCCACACGCTATAAGTGGTCAGGTGCAGTCTCATATTCCTATAATGTTACCGCCACTGTTCCGTGCGGGAACCTCCACTCCAGCTAATCCTGTCACTGATGACGGCCCCCTTTGTGGAACGGCGTGGCGGACTTTTTGGACTGGGGTGCGGGCTATTTGTTCCATCCCTACCCCAAGTGAGATGAAAAAAAAAAAAAAGCTCACCCAAGGAATCCTGCAGGGGCCTGGTTCGCTACTCGTACTTAGCCTATCTAATTCCACTACTAGACGTTTCCACGGAGGTGCCACGCTGAGGCGACGGGTAGCTGGGATCCTCCGCGTCTCCTCTTAACAACCGTTTCCACCCGAGAGCCACGGTGAGGCGGAGAAGCATTGCTCGGGAAATCTGTAACCTCTGAAGACTGTGGTCCACCATTTTATTGCTGACTTTTGTCCGTGTCAAAACGTCTTACTTAAAGAGGTTAACCAATGACTTAAATTCTGCCAAGTCACTGGTTTTCCTATCTAGCTCAGGCAACCCATTCCATGCTCTAATAGCACTAGGGAATAAGGAGGATTTGTACAAATTTGTCCTAGCATATGGAACGAAGAATTAGCCTTAATCTCATCACAGATTCGTGAGCTATGTACCTCAAATGTCCCATATGGCCTATGCTGCCTCCTTCTGTACAAGACTTTATTTAATTTGCATATTTTTTCTAGGATGAAAAGTGGGGACAGAATAAAAGAAGAATGCATTCCTCAACTCTAGATGCAGAAATAAAACTTCAACGTCGCTTTTTGTATAACAGAAATTGTTGAACCTATGCGTTTTTTACTTAGAGAAAAAAAATGGCGTTTTTGACGAAGTTCAGATAACAGCACTCCAGTAGGCCCCGTTGCCTAAATTTCTTGTGCCCAAAACTAGATTTTATGACCATTCATTTGGATTTTAAGCATATTGTTGGTTAAAAAATGTAAAGTTCCCCTTTCAGACCTTGTGGTCTATACGGCAGATGATGTAAAAGTCATCTGTTTCTGTGGCCTACGGTTAATGTCACGTGATCAGCACAACGACCAACCGCCTTTACTTTTCCCTAACTAATGTCAGGTACCCATTAGAGCTGGGTGGACTCAGAGGCGTCCGAAGATCCCGAAATTAAAAATCCCAGTCTTCACCAGGATTCGAACCCCGGTCCCCGGTTTGGAAGCCAAGCGCTTTACCGCTCAGCCACCGCGCCACTCCATCGTTGGTTAAATGAGGCGCTTTTAGCGGATAGGCACCACTGGTTTGAGAAACACTGGAGTATGGTAAGAACATTTTTCTCATTAAACGTGTGTGCTTGATTGAGGGAGGGGGGGGGGAGTGTTAACATTGCTCGTTAGGCAGAGAAGATAATTAGGTGTATGTGTTCAGTTCAGGACACATAGGCCGTCAGTTGGGCAATAAGGCTGCACTTATATGGTCAAGATCAGCGGTAAAGTGTGTTAACCGGTGTTAACTTGCAAATGATTGGATAACCTGGGTCTTTTTGTCTACATCAGTCTCCTTGTTGCGACTAGTAAGGGAGATAGAGTATTACGTAGTTGTCTGAGGTCATTATTATGGTAAGATAGGGGTTTTTTTGCTTATGAGGATATCAGTTGTTGTTTTTTTTTTGCTTAAGAGGCTTATCATAAAATTATTTCTGAGCCCAACTTTAATACATTGACTCTAGCGCTCTCCGACCCCTCAACTTTTGCAGCTGTTGGAAATTTAGTTAATGTTGCAGCAGATGGAAACTTAGTTTAGGCTGCAGCTTTTGGAAACTTAGTTTATGTTGCAGCAGATGGAAACTTAGTTTAGGCTGCAGCTGTTGGAAACTTAGTTTATGTTGCAGCTGTTGGAAACTTAGTTTAGGCTGCAGCTGTATAAAACTTAGTTTACATTGCAGCTGTTGGAAACATAGTTTTGGCTGCAGCTGTTGGAAACTTAGTTTACATTGCAGCTGTTGGAAACATAGTTTAGGCTGAAGCTGTTAAAAACTTGGTTTACATTGCAGCTGTTGGAAACTTAGTTTTGGCTGCAGCTGTTGGAAACATAGTTTTGACTGCAGCTGTTGGAAGCTTAGTTTATGCTGCAGCTGTTGGAAACTTAGTTTTGGCTACAGCTGTTGGAAACTTAGTCTACATTGCAGCTGTTGGAAACATAGTTTTGGCTGCAGCTGTTGGAAACTTAGTTTAGGCTGCAGCTGTTGGAAACTTAGTTTATGTTGCAGCTGTTGGAAACATAGTTTTGGCTGCAGCTGTTGGAAACTTAGTTTTGGCTGCAGCTGTTGGAAACTTAGTTTATGTTGCAGCTGTTGGAAACGTAGTTTAAATTGCAGCTGTTGGAAACTTAGATTATGCAGCAGCTGTTGGAAACTTAGTTTACATTGCAGCTGGAGTAACAATGCTACTTTCAACAATATTTGCATTTGCTCAGTATATTTGGCCTGTTTACCATGCTCACGTCTAATTAACTGTCTAATCAGCATATTATGCACATCGTTAAGTGGGGCGGCGTAAGTGGGGCAGTCTCAAGGTTGGGATATGTCAATTGCATGTGTTAAATTTGATGTCTAGACTCTAGACAGTCAAGCGGGCTTGTCTTTCTATAACATTCGTGGCAAAGATGCTGTTTGTTGACTGCTAGTATTGATGAAGGAACTCCGGCATCGGCTAATGTGATCCTATTTCAGAGTCACTTTCCAGCCTGCAAGCTCTCGAGAGCTTAGAGACGTGGCCTACCCCATTGTCAAAAACATTGGCGTGCGAGGATCGCCTCAAAAGGAAACATAATGTACGTAGGCAATGGATTCCCTCACGTTGTAGGATCAGAGAAAACGAGAGGGTGGACAGTTTGGCGAAGCTAGGGACGCTTCTAGGCCCACCAGAGGAGCCGCAAACATACGAGAGTGCAATAGCAAGGATTTGTGAATGGATCAAGTCCAAGTGGTTCGAAAGCTGGGACCAGTGTAGCACAGGACGGGAGGTCTTGAAGGTTCTCGAACGCTCAAAAGCCAAAACAGAAGGACGAATGGTGGTAGCTATACAGAAAGGATCAGGCAATTTTGGCAAGATTTCGTACAGGATAGGAGCCTACTTCGCTAGGATCGGAGAATATCAGATGTCGACACTGTCACTTGGAAGACACATCCCTAGCCACACAACTTTAATCTCACTATCTTCCTGGCAGATATCATTTATTTCATACTAAAATTATGCAATCAGTTCTGAACGACTTTAGTAATATAGTGAGTTCCATTTTTCATTACATCTGTCTTTCAAATATGGTGTTGCTGTGCTGGGTAGGAAAGTATCCCCGCAGCGCCATATGTCGACTGGAGCAACAAAAGGTTTCTGAAACATCTATTTCAAGGTTATTTCTACTCAATTATGTGTGCATCCCTTTAAAATTAAAAAAAAAAGAACGCTTTAGCGGAGCACCGCAACCTGGGAACTAATGGTACAGTAAGGTTAAGTCAGTGAGCTGGGATCACTCAGACAAGGTCAAGATGATATATTTTCGTGGCCACTTGCGTTTTGAGTAGTGTTGAGCTACAAGATGTGAACGCTAAGTCGGTTGTGTTTTGCTTCTATTCAGTTGTTAGCTTCTGGAGGTGTTCAATTCTGCTTAAAAGTTTGAGTTCAAGATTAGGTAAGAAAAATAGTCTGGTATTCATAATGATCACGTTCAGGGTAATAAGAAGTTTTTAAAAAAATTGATTTTAAATTTGATTTTACAATGCTAAAAAATCCCTCAATTTATTACATGGTTTAACTAGATTATAAAGAGGGTTTGGTTTGTTGTTTTTTTTTTCCATGGACGAAAACTGTATAGACCTTCGACTTGTTTTGATTGTCTAATGGACCTCATTCACCAATAGTAAACAAACAACATTTAGTCACGTGATCTTATTGATAAAACAACGAAAAAAAAACCCTGTCATGTGACAACCATCATGAATTAAACATAAGATCGTAAATTATATAGAAGAGATAGAGCGAAGAATCATTTGGCGTTGCCTCTAAAATTCCATTTCCTTTTGTCTATTTTTTAGGGCCTTTCGGTAGTGGTAGGGACATTAAACATACTCTAGGGCCTACTAGTATAATTTATAGGAACCTGTTGCGCTAAGTTGTGCTTGAGTATATACCCTTCCAGTTGCTATGATAGATGTAGCGGATTCTTTGTTCTTATAGAAACACAAAACAAAACCTTCAGAAGGGAAGAAAAAAAAAACAACCAAACTTTTCGATGAAATAAACCCAACAAAAATAATTGTATGTTTTCCTTAACAAAAATAAGCTCCACGTGAAATATATTTTTTTAATCCAAAGTAGAAAAATGAATTGAATGAACCTAATCAATGAATCTCGACACTATGTTCACGTTTCTTTTTATACTAATTCACGAGTCTTGTATCTCCCGCATAGCTTATATTTTAGGGGGCGCACAAGATGTTTTTTTTTAAATTTTATTCCAGCTGTACAAGTCATTTGGTTACTAGAATAGTGCATAAATAACATCCTTTTTTTTTTTGCCTTCTTATCTATGTTGGAAAATTCAGTGAATTCTAATAATTGCATTCTCTTGTGTTTTAAACAATGTTCAAGGTCAGGCCACCCGCGCAGTGCCAACTCGGTGTGCGACAGAGCCTAAATTATAGTTTTTTTTTAAAGTATACTTGGACTGTGTATCGCGCCTTGATACGTTCCTCTTTAATCGCTGTGCTATTACAAATATTTTATGATTTCTTATCAGAAAGTAGCTAGTGACCTAGACTTTAATAATCCTTCTATGTTGTTTACGTTGAATCCTAAGAGTATCAGTGGTTCTCAACATTTGTGTTTCATGTAGTTAGCAGTAGGCCTACTGTCACAACCAAGCACATATTCACCTGGGCTTAACGATTTTTACCTTAACACGCCTGCATTTTCCTTTTTGATTTACCTTCTTGTCTGCCTCGATAGAGAACAGCATCGGACAGATAACGTTCACTTAAGCCTATTTTGTGATAATTGTTGGTCTCTTTTTTGGATTGTTATATAGCTGATGAAGGCCTCGTGGCCAAAACGTCATTTGTTTTACTTGGTCCCACATAGTCACTTGTATGCATGTTCTATACAGTCGTTCACCCCTGAAGCAGTGTATCTTTGTTTTTTGAGTTTTTAATTTACCAGCTATTAGAATAGTTATGAGTATCCCAACCTGGCGTGATTGATTAAACAACTACTGTTATCCTGACTGATTAAGGAAACCCGTTCCATGCTCTAATAGCACTAGGGAAGAAGGTACATTGTTACGAATTCTTCCTAGCATATGGAATAAGAAATGTGCCTTTATCCGTGTATCTGGGTATTTTATTAAATTGTGTTTAAGTTTTGTAGGTTATGGTTTAGTGTATTTATATTATTGCAACTTCACTTTTTAGTGATTGTGTATTAACCTAGTCGTACATGTTCGTATAGAGATCTCTGCACTCCTATATCAAAGTCATTGGTTTCCTTGGGTTATTTAGGGAACCCTTCGCATGCGATACTTGTGCTAATTACCCTTTGGTTAGCAGCTAGGTCTGCGTAGCGGCGTAATACACACACAGCACTCATTCTTAATTGACACAAAAGGGAAAAATACTTTTTAAAAAAAAACCCACAAAGGTTATATTAAGTGTAATTGTATCAGTTAGTTTTGGATCAGTCGTGTAATTGTATATATGATCGAACTAAACAGAATAAATCTGTGCGATTAGTAATATTTACCATATTGTTTGTGTTTAGCTTTTAGCTTTCTCAATGCGCTATGATCTTATCACTTGTCTGGACCAGGTGGGAAAGGGGAAGGGAAGGGGGGGTATCTTGGTGAAGGTTTAAAATTAAATGATCTTTTTTTTTAATGCAAAAAAAAATAATTGTTAACCCAGGGCTCACAAGTCGTCCTCAAGGGGGCTAATTCAACTTACCGGTATACCACATCTGTCAAGTACGATTTCTTTCCCTTGTTCAATATACCTTACAAAATAATTAATTAGCAATAGATGTTTAACTAATTGATTAATTTTTTTAATGGATTCTTGTGTTGTCAGGCAATAGAAACTTTGCAAAATTTCACCTTACTCCGAGATAGGGTGTGGGAAAAATGACGTGTACAAACTTTTTACCAGACAGAGTGAGTTGATATAACTAATATAAGCTTCGTTATTATTATTATAAGTATTCGAGTTGAGTTTATTTGCCTTTGTGCTGGAACTGTAATGAGAAAGAATGACATCGTCTGCTGTCCATCAGCAGAAAGTGTTAAGCAGAAAGTATTACCCTTCTATCTCTTAATGACAACGCTAGCACACCGCCTGTGTAAATAGCCTATTGTAGATATACAATACCCACTTGAGTAGTAATTGGATTTGAGCTGTGTGTCGACCTAACTAGCTAGCACTGACTTACCAGACCACTTGTTACCACCGTGGGGTATTGTGTTGTCATCTGCACTATTATTAAACATCGATACTGACACCAGGCAACGAATATTTCGGTCGATACTTTGCAAGCGACCTGTGGGAATGCGGAAGTTTTCTTACTTCTTACTGTGTTTTATTATGTCATATTCACTGCGTGCCTTTTTTTTTTTCCTCTTCGTCTCACCGACGTCTCTTCTCTAGATTGAATGACCTAGTTTATAGACTTAGAAAAACCTGGGCGTGGTTGATGTTTACCTTGCTGAGAATATTGTCAATAGAACTATTATGAATGGAATCACCAGAGCTCAGGTCATGTTAGTATTAATAAACACAACTTCGAGTTGATATTGATTTGGGAGTGAGAAATAGCTACTTACGACGTCAATCTATTCATTCACTCAGCAACTGTCTTTTGTTGGACTTTCTGTCGTTCGATTTCTTTATATTTTCGATCACTAGATCATTCAAATTGTTATTCAGTCGATCAGTGTCTTTTTTTTCTGTCTGTCTGTCTGTCTGCATTAATCGTCCGGTTATTTAATGACAGACATGTCCCCGGACAGTTTGTATTTGTATTTGCTGTTTGTATCTCTATAGAACATATATGTTCACAAAGCACAATGGATCTAGGTACATCATAAATAGAATGGTCTTAAATTCAGTCGTGACTAGCAAAACGCACTTTTAAATAGTACACATCCCTGGGAAGTGCTTGAAAACAGAATGCACTTTTAAAAATTACACATCCCTGGGAAGTGCTTGAAAACAAAATGCCCTTTTAATAAGTACACATCCCTGGGAAGTGCTTGAAAACAAAATGCACTTTTAATAAGTACACATCCCTGGGAAGTGCTTGAAAAAAAAATGCACTTTTAAAAAGTACACATCCCTGGGAAGTGCTTGAAAACAAAATGCCCTTTTAATAAGTACACATCCCTGGGAAGTGCTTGAAAACAAAATGCCCTTTTAATAAGTACACATCCCTGGGAAGTGCTTGAAAACAAAATGCACTTTTAATAAGGTACACATCCCTTGGAAGTGCTATGATCAAGGTTCGAAACAGCGACACACTGGGCGCCCTTTTGATTTCTCTTTGAGCTTATCCTTTGTTACTATTAGTATTTGTCCACCCCAACTCAACCTTGACGCTAAGAAAGGTGTCTAGATTCAATCAACTAGAAAACCCCTTAGATGGGAGAGAGTAGCGTCCCTCCAGAGAAGCGTGTCTGATACGTCTTGCATTTACAGAGTAATGAATCGAACCTAAAAGTAGATCTAATCGATCGACATTTATGAAAGCCACCGTCACGCTTGCCTATAGATCTATAAGTATTTGTCTAGAAATAAAATTTCCCGAGGAAATCTTCCTTCTGGTTAAAGGCAAAGGTTGGTGGTATCTCTTTGCTCTTGCGCAGTGCAAGTGGATTCGATAGGGTTTGGAAAACAATTGATATTGCATTGGATGTCAGAGTGCCTTGGTGGGCTAAGGTGAAGTTGACAATATCACGAAATGAAAGAGGTCATGATGATGATTTTGTCGTAGTGATTGATCATGGCACAATGACACACGCTGGGACTCCAACAGACTTTCGTGTCAGTTGGCCTTTGACCAGTCGGTTGATTTTTTGTTCTGATTTAATAATGAATGTCATCATTTCACTATGTGACAAGTCATAACACGAGCCCGCGTGGCCAGCATAATTTTATATCACGCTAACAGGCCATTGAATCTTTCGCTGCATTGTTCAGTCTACTTTTGGCTTCAAAAAGCCTTAACAAGAAAGAAGCTCCCTTAGCAAAAATGAGGAATGCAGTATTTCCCGTAGCTGCGCAGCCCCAGCTGTGACCTACATATTTTGCCAAATTTTCTTTTTGCAGGGCAAGCTTAACCATTGTCCGCAGTTGGTCGATTTAGATTTTCTTTTCTCCGTCTGCGTTTGTCCTCGGCAGCGGATTTTCTTTTGGTCTCAAATGTGTATCCCGCGGCCTTCGTGAGTGACCTCCAGCTGTCTCGTTCTGAGGCCGCATGCAACCAGGTGCTCTCTTATATGTCAGCCAAGGAAAGTTGACGCCTAAGCTGAGCTTGAAGCTCCGTGGTGCACCTCTGTTATGTCGACTACCTTTTAGTTCACCAAAAAAGACTGCTTTTGGCATACGTTCGTCTCCCATACGGGAGACGTGCCTCACCCAGCGTAACTGTAGGACCATAAGATGTCCCTCTATACTGTCCATACCGGCGTTCGCAAGGACAACGCTGATTGTAGTGCGGTCTTGCCACCGTATGTCCATGATGGAGCGCAAGCATCTTTGGTGGAAGCGCTCAAGAAGTCTTAGTTATTTGCTGTATAGTGTCCATGACTAGGTGCCATATAGAAGGGTTTAGAGAACCACCGCCTGGTAGACATTGATTTTTGTAGGCAGGCGGAGCGATTTGTTCCGTCAAACTCTTGCCTGAAGGCGTCCAAAAGCGCTACTGGCCCTGGCCAGACGGTTATCAACTTCCCTAGAAAGTGAGGCGCCATTTGACACTATACTACCTAGATATGTGAAGTGGTCTACCACGTTAAGGGGCTGTCCGTTTACGGTGATCCTTGGTGCTGAGTATGTTTTATTGGGTGACTTCTGGAACATGACTTCTGTTTTCCCGAGGTTTATAGATAGACCGAAAGAGGCGGCAGCGTATGCAAATTCGTTTACCGCGTTCTGGAGATCATGTTCATTGTGAGCTAGCAGGGCGCAATCATCGGCATAGAGAAGCTCCGTTATGACCATCTCCTTTGTTTTGTATGGGATAGTAGACGTCGAAGATTGAACACATTGCCGTCAGAACGAAACCGGATGTAGATGCATTCGTGCAATCGCTGTCTCATTTGACCCAGCATCACGCCAAAAAGATAGCGAATAGAGTAGGAGCAAGTACACAGCCCTGGTTCACGCCATTTTCTATTGGGAAGTGATCAGAAAGGGCTTCATTGTGTCTGATCTGGCCTCTTTGTCCCACGTGAAACTGCTTGAGAATGGATAGGAACGTAGGTGGGCATCTCAGCCTAGCCAAAATCCTCCACAAACCATCGTGACTGACCATGTCGAAAGCCTTGGTGAGGTCCACAAAGTCAGGGTATAGGTTTAGGTTCTGCTCTTTGCTTTTTTCTTGTAATTGTCGTAGAGCAAATCTTATTTTATATTATACAGACGTTACTTCAAAAAAAGAAGATAATTACGTCCTACGCGTCATGCAAATGTCATGTCAGATGTACCTCTGCCGGCTCTGAAGCCACATTGGCTTTCAGATAAGACCTCGTCCACTAAAGACTGGTTTAGTTGGTTGAGCAAGACTCGTGCAAAGATCTTGCCTGCTAATGACTGCCTCGATAGTTGGAGCAGTTAGACTTGTCACCTTTTTTGTGTAGGGATATGATTACGGAGTCTCGAAGTTCGGGTGGGACCACGCACTTCTCCTAGCATAGAGCGAACAAGTCTGTTAGCCTCTCGGTTAGAGCGACACCACCCATTTTAAATATTTCAGCAGGAAGTCCATCAGAGCCAGGTGCCTTGTGTTTTTTTTTAGTTTAAATATTGCTGTCTCAATTTCCTCAAATGTCGGTGTGTCGTCGAGCTCCTCTCTCATAGTTTTCTGAGGGACATTTGCCTGCGATTCCTCCGATACGTGCCTTTAACACCAAACAGCATACTGTAGTGTTCTGTCCAGCGATTTAGTATGTCCGCCTTGCTAGTTAATAGGGTAGAACCATCGGATGATCTTAACTGTGCTGTAGTCTAGTAAGATGGGCTATAGGCACATCGAAGCGACTCATAGAAAGAGCGCGTGTCACCAGTGTCAGCATGTCTCTGCATGTTTACGGACAGCTCAAGCCACCAATTATTTTTTAGTTCCCTGACATTGGACCCTAACAGGAAGCTTTATAGAGAGTTCTGGCTATAAAATAACTTACAGCTCTAATTTTTAGATTGTGTTGGAATATCGTTTTTTTTTAAAGCTATCAATATATTGTTATACTTTAGCTAGTATTGTTTCTGGAAGCAACTAGTCTCTACTTTTACTGTGTTTCAAGTAGGGTTGCTGTGTTGCTTTCAATGCTGTCATAAAAACAAGTCAAAAAAAATATTTGAATAAAATGTATTTGGCATATCTAGCCCGAGGAGGTAATGGTAAACATTGCTATTTACATTCCGCGTCACCATCTTGCTACGTCAGGAGGTAAAAAAAAAAAAAAAAAAACACCGCCAGAGGGCCATTTTTTTAATGACGTCATCAGAGTTTATTAATTATTACCATCAAGAAATGAAAACATCTATCAATAGCGTCCAGGTGTAAAAAAAAAGATGCAGATTAGCTGTGTGTGCGAGAGAGGGAGGGAGGGAGTGGTTTAACATTAGTCTAGTGACAGTCTAGTCGTGTAAAGGGCCTCTTTTTTTTTTACCCCCACATTTTTTTTTGTTTCTAGTTCACATTTAACCTTGGAGGGGGGGGTATTTAGAAACGTAAATACCCCCTATCAAGAGCCCAATTTCTTCCGACGCCAGTGGTCACGTTGGGTGGGCGTGATGGGGGGGGGGGTCGGGCTGGACAATGTAAGGGCTCTCATCCTCTCTAGTTCGTCATTGTTTGTGTTCAAAACAGTGTTTCCCAAACGTGTCCCCTAACGGAACACTTCGCACATTCGGAATATTTAGCGGAACACTTTGCTTATATTTTTTTTTTAGAGAGATTAATTCACATGGTGGCCTACTAATTAATTATTCCAGTAGTTCGTGGAACAGCCATTCAGGCCTCCGCGGAACACAGTTTGGGAAACACTGCTTTTAAAAAGATGAAACAAGGAGATTCCTACAGTATGATTATTTTTGGGAGGTAAACCCGGAAAACAGGGTATGGACGTGGGCTGCAGAAGCAATTTGGTTACGGTCACTGTAACTCCACCCCCCCCCCCCCCATTAGCTCAGCTCGGATGACATGACAACCTTCCCAGCATGCTTAGGCTCAAGGTTAAGGTGTAAAACAAACTCGAATTAATGGCACGATTTTTAACAACGCATTTATCAACTCACTCTTGTCAGTCTGTATGGTACAAACTAAACTAATAGCTAATACAATAATTAATTACCACTAATTAATTGACTAATTAGGTATTTTTTGTTTATTGTTTCATGTTTTGTTAGGTACTATTAAATGTTTAAAGTATCAACTTGATCTGATAATGTGTGAGTGAGAAATAGCGTTATCAATTATTTAAGGGAACTAAACCCAACAAATTTAGCCATATATGTGAATTCTGAAGTATTAGTTTCCCTTGTTGCTATTAAACAAAATAATGATTTACCAGTAATTAATGGTGTAATTAGGTACTTTCTTTGTTATTGATTCATGTCTTTTCTATTTCAGTGAATATCTTTAGAGTACTGAAAGGGTCCTTCGAATCAGCAAGGAAAACAAATGACTTAGTAGAGTTTTAGTCTCTTATCAACATGCACGACAATATTTAACACATTGGTAGGACGTGATTATCTTATCTTTTGGAAGAGCGCCTGAAATGTACAAATTAATGAAAGATAATTCGTTTCTACGGGTTGCGATGTGTCAATGGACGCACTCTAGTGTGTGACGTAACACAGCTAACACACTTCAATGCGTCAAACTAGATATAAAATCTGTACTGTTTCATATTTAGTAGACATAGCTATGACCTAAATAGTGGGGATATAAACTATGCACTGTATATCAACACATTGCAATGTGCCATATCCGATAGACACACCACAAGAACTTGGCATTACTTTATTTATCTTTGTTATGGAATCGAACGAGCTACGATACCTGTTTTTTTTTGGCGTGGATCGACTACGACGGCCGGTATCAGTTTCAACATCTCCCTTACGTAAGGCGTTGGTATAGCGGGAACTGCAGGGGGTTTTGAGATACGTTTTTAAAGGTAAGTTTGCATAGTGGAAATACAAAATGTTTTGGACTATCAACACAAAATGTCTGTTTCAGCTCTATTAACTCTTTCTCTGCGTAATTATTTCCACGTTTCGATAATAGTATTTCATTTCGCTCATTTGTATTTCACTATCAGGTTTTTGGTTGAAAATTCAATCACTTTTTTTGTTTGTTATCAGAAAATGTGTTATTTTGGTATTGAATTATAGGAGAATGCATATGCTCTTTTTACACAACACCAATTGGAGTTTATAAATCCCAAAAAATTACTTTAGTTTAATGGGGTTCAAATCAACGTAGGCATCATCAATTAGGTGAGAAAGAGTTAATATGTGCTCGCGAAGGTGTTGACTTGGTTTCGTTACATAATGTAAAACAAATTATATGCTTTAATGTAAATATGTGGCGACCCTTTTTTACTATGTCATTGAGGTGGAATTTGAAGTTTTAGAGTAGAAATGGGAATCGGATGTACCCGATAGAGCTCGGGTTCGGTTCGGTTAGATTTAAGTTCGCGTTCTGTTCGGTCAGATCTAAATTTCGGTTCGATGTTATGAAATTAGGTCAAAGCAAACCTAAGAACATGTAATATTGAATTTATTTAGTGAACACTGAAATCGAATCTTGATATTATGAAAAGGTAAAACACAAAATAATGTGCGACGTACTAGCTATTCCAGCATGAAGCATTAAAATTTCTGCAGGTCAAAGTTCACAGAACATCGAAACAGTAAATGTGATGACTAATGATTAGTAATGATCTGACGTTGAACACAAATAATGGATGCTTAAAGTAGTATGCTGTCAGTTTAAACATCAGGACTGCATGTTGTATTTGAGAAACGTCCGCTTTTCTAATGTTTTGGGATGTTGCCTATCCCATAGATCACTCAGTGTCGCTCCACAAAGGCGGCCTTAGAGGGTGCGAATGGGGCAACTCCTTTGCCTAAGGGGTCCCCGCGATAAGAGATTCCCTTGTCACCGTCAGCTTCGGAACCCAGACCAAATCTCCTAAAGGCGGACTTGTTACTGTATGGTTTGGACGCCTTTCCTATATTACAATGAAAGCTCTTTGTTGGTTTCCAAACACCGTATTGCCAGTACCTACGTACGGAATTATGTTTTGAAACACAAAAAAGGCTTACATAGTCGGAAGAGCCCGTTAGCGTGATGTTGTACGGTGTATATATATATATATAGTCTATGCTTAAGGTTCCCGGACTTGTGGCTGGAACGGACAACAACTTTATACTAATCTATGTCATCGGTCGTAAGGTAAAAAAAAAATCTCTTTCCAAATTGGCAAGGCATTGCAGTTAGTCATGAGCAGTGCCAAGTAAAAGTGCATGTATAGTGTCCTTACTACCAGCATTAGGCGAAGAAGTCATAGTCTAAAGTCTGAAAGTAGATCATATGATTCAGTGTCACCTTAACTCTTTTTGGAAAGAGACTCATGAACCGAATGACCGAATTCACCAAAATTTCCTTATGCACACTGAGTGCTTTGATACGACCTGGTGTGTTGAAGTAGACTTGATTTTGTCTACCATTTTACCTTTACCTATCCCTTAGTCTGTTAGACCGTTGGGGCACCACGCAAGATCTATCGACCGTCTTGCTCCACTCTTCTCTGTTTTTTTGCCTTAGTTAAAACAGTTAGAAGCTCTTTCAATGGCAATCCCATATTACAAATCTCAATAAAAAAAACAAAGTTTTCACCGAGATTCGAACCCAGGACACCAGGTTCGAAAGCCAAGCGCTTAACCACTCGGCCACCGTAGCCTTGTGAAATGGATAAAAAAAATTAAAACGTCACACAACCATTGTCTAGTTGCTCAAGTTTGTCAAATTGATTTGACGTCACAACAAGCGCAAAAGAAAAGAAAAAAAGATGCCAACGAGTAGTAACTGTTTTAGAGGAAGTTCTAGTTCCTGCTGTTTTAGAGGGTGTTCTAGTTCCTGCTGTTTTAGAGAATGTTCTAGTTCCTGATGTTTTAGAGGGTGTTCTAGTTCCTGCTGTTTTAGAGAATGTTCTAGTTCCTGATGTTTTAGAGGGTGTTCTAGTTCCTGCTGTTTTAGAGAATGTTCTAGTTCCCGATGTTTTAGAGGATGTTCTAGTTCCTGCTGTTTTAGAGGGTGTTCTAGTTTCTGCTGTTTTAGAGAATGTTCTAGTTCCTGATGTTTTAGAGGGTGTTCTAGTTCCTGATGTTTTAGAGAATGTTCTAGTTCCTGCTGTTTTAGAGAATGTTCTAGTTCCTGATGTTTTAGAGGGTGTTCTAGTTCCTGATGTTTTAGAGGGTGTTCTAGTTCCTGATTTTCTTTCCACTATTCTGAAAGTATCCCACCGCTTCTTTCCAAGTCTTGAGCCTATCATGAATGAATCAGCACCAGAGGATTTTGTTTGAACTGCAAAGTTCAGATTTGATCTGCACAGCTAATTCTAATATCGTTACGATAAAAAACAATTTCAGATTTATTCCAGTAACAAATACCAAATGGTCACACTTTATAGTCTCGGGGAGAATATTTTTGTGCTTGCTTTTACGGCCACGCCAATTCTAGACACAGGAAACTCAAATAATTCCAATACACCTGCTTAGAAGACTATAATTGTTGTAAATGTGGTATGAAATGTGCAAATTGCGAATTTTGAAATATTGCAAATCTTGATTCTGTTTGGTTCGGTTCATTTCGTATCGATCAGTTTCGGTTCGGTTTGGTCATAGGTTCGAGTTGGGTTCATTTCCCACCTAGGCCTGGGCCGACACTGTGACGATGGACAAGCTCTTAACAAGTTGGTAGTTGGCAACTTTCGCTCTTATGGTGGCATCTGCACCATCCTTGTACATGGACATTTTTAATTTAAAATGAAAAAAAAAATCAATATAGCTAATGGACCTAGTAACCTAGCATAGAATTGTTAATCGTGTGCATGACAGAACATTTGTTGACTTCATTCTAAATGTGACTTGCCAACTCCGCCCATTTAAATCTTGAAACTTGAGTCTTAGAAGTATTTAATATCACCCACAAAGGACGCGGGATACACATTTGAGACCAAAGGAAGTCCGCTTACGAGGACAGACGCAGACGGCGAAAAGAAAATGTGGCAAAATATGTAGGTCACAGCTGTGGCTGCATATTAGCCACGGGGAATACTGTATTCCGCTTTAATCTCTGGACTCGAAGACAAGCCTTATTTTATATATATATATATATAAACAGAGCTTTTCCGGTGACGGTAGGCACCAATACGGCGTACCGTCACTTTTTTGAAAAAAAATATTCTTTTATTTTAACGTATACTATTAATTTTTAGTAGTTAAAAGTTAGGCAATCAACTACTGAGTACCGGCACCTATTTTTTTTTTTTTTTTACAAAAAAATGCACTGTATGTATATATACAGTTTATATGTAAATATATTATACAGTTTTTATTACATTTGTTTCGATAATAGAAATACGTGTAAATTCATTTTTTTAAAGCCCTAATCAATAGAAAGTAAACCTTATGAAACTCTTTAAAATTCAATACATACGGTACCCTTAATTTTACTTGTGATTCGATGGATGAACATCACAATCTGCCCCTTGATTTTTGTCGTCTGGTGCTACGAGTTCGAAAGACTCATTCGGAAAGTTTAAATTGCGTGTTTTCCTTAAGGCAGCTGAAGAGTGATGGTTCAATTCGTGTAGCAGCTGAAGAGTGATAGTTCAATTCGTGTGGCAGCTGAAGAGTGATGGTTTAATTCGTGTAGCAGCTGAAGTGTGATGGTCTAATTCGTGTGGCAGCTGAAGAGTGATGGTCTAACTCGTGTGGCAGCTGAAGAGTGATGGTCTAATTAGTGTGGCAGCTGAAGAGTGATGGTTCAATTCGTGTGGCAGCTGAAGAGTGATGGTTCAATTCGTGTGGCAACTGAAGAGTGATGGTTTAATTCATGTGGCAGCTGAAGAGTGATGGTTGTTTCGTATGGCACTTAAAAAGCAATGTGTGATTTGTATGCCGGTGCATGATTGTTGATTCCCTTGATATCAAATGATGATTTGTGTGACAGTTCTACTACAACCTGGACTCAACACGATGAGCTTGTCTTTCTACCCATGATCTCACTCTGTATCTTTGCCCAACTGACGAATCAGATTTCCGTTTACATTTCAATACTCAGTCTTGCTTCACAATTGGCACTCTTCTTTTAAGTTATAAGCGACGCTCTAGCACTATGCGACTGTCCTAACAGAACGATTCTTGGTAGCTGGTATAACCATTCGCTTTGCTTCTAGTCATGGTGAATGACGTCACTAATATGTCTAAATGCTCGAACCAATGAAAACTCTTCTCTTATTTTGTCTTTGGTTGACACAACTTTAAAAGACTGCGTGCTGTATTGTCAGTCCTCATCTTTCTATTCCTTGTGTCTGTTTGTCAAGTATAGAAACTAGTTTGTATTATGTACCCATCAATCCTTGTCTATTGTGAGATACTAAAAACTTTCTGTTCCTCCAACAGACTGGCCGTACACTGAAGCTAAAAGAAACGTTCTTCTCCCGAAACTAGACGTTGCATCAAGTTTCTTATGGTCAACTGGTCAACGGTAAGTCTGATTGGTCATCTGTTTGTTTAGTTCAACTTTTGTTTTGTATGGTCATCTGTTCAAGATGAGTCTGATTGGTCATCCGTTTGTTTAGTTCAACTTTAGTTTTGTATGGTCATCTATTCAAGATGAGTCTGATTGGTCATCTGTTTGTTTAGTTCAACTTTTGTTCTGTATGGTCATCTGTTCAAGATGAGTCTGATTGGTCATCTGTTTTTTTAGTTCAACTTTTGTTTTGTTTGATTGCATTTTTACTCTCCTTGCAAAATGTTTAGTTTTCAAGTTTCATGCTGTTTGCTCTGGAGAAACACCATCTCCTGTGCTGTTTAGTTGCTTTCTCTTGAGTCTTTTATCCTACAACCTGTCTCCGTTAATTGATATAGTATTCAATATTTCTCCCCCCCCTCTCTCTCTCTCTCTTTCTCTCTCTCTCTCTCTCCATCTCCCTCCCTCTCTCTCATGCATTCCACCTCTTTATCTTTTTTTGCACTACTTCTTTGATTGACCCTCTATCTTTCTATCTCCCTCCCTCTCTTGACTCTCTCCCTCCCTCCCTCTCTTGACTCTCTCCCTCCCTCCCTCTCTTGACTCTCTCTCTCTCTCTCTCTCTCTAATGACTATGTGAAAGAACGAACTAGATTCTATTTTCTTCTTCCCTGCAGCTACTCCTTTTCCCAGTTCTTGTCTTCCATCCTCAGGACTTTGTTTAGAATGTAAAACTTGTTCAGTTCCTACACAACATGTTACAAATCTCACATTGACGGCCCATGACTCATGCATCGAAAAAAAAATCTGCCCATATGTTGGGGGAAAAAAAGGTTTTGTCATCACTGTGTTTAGGCATCACTGTGTTAAGCCATCACCGTGTTTAGGCATCACTGTGCTTAGGCATCACTGTGTTTAGGCATCACTGTGTTTAGGCATCGCTGTGCTTAGGCATCACTGTGTTTAGGCATCACTGTGTTTAGGCATCACTGTGTTTAGACATCACTGTGTTTAGGCATCACTGTGTTTAGGCATCACTGTGCTTAGGCATCACTGTGTTTAGACATCACTGTGTTTAGACATCACTGTGTTTAGGCATCACTGTGTCTAGGCATCACTGTGTTTAGACATCACTGCGTTTAGACATCACTGTGTTTAGGCATCACTGTGCTTAGGCATTGAGTTTGTTGTTGTTGTTGTTGTTGTTTTACTTTAGCTCATTTTGGTCTTAATTTTTTTTAACCCTTTAGGCGCGTGTGGTAGATTAGCTTCCAAACATTAGAATTTCAATTCCATTTGTATGCACTCATTGTAAAACAGCCCAGCACTTAAAGGGTTAATGATGGAATATGCGGCTGAAAGGCCAAAATTTGCTTGGTTACGGCTTAACCACCTAACAAATGTGCTCGAGTTTGAATTCCGACTCGAGCAGAGCTGTGTTTGCTGAACCCCTAATGACAGCACCTAATCCCAGTTATCACCTCCCGGGGATCCCCCAACTGGTGCGCAAAAAAGACAGCGCACTGAGCATGAAAGATGCGCTACATGAAATCAATGAATAATAAAGATAAGATAATTTTATTGTTCCAAACGGCCCAGGCTTTCATCTCACTGTTCCAAACAAATAATAAAGATAATAATAAGATAATTTTATTAGTCCAAACAAATAATAAAGAGAAACAAACAGACACAAACAATGAGATATAAACAAACAGACACAAATAACCAGATGTAAACAAACAGACACAAATAACCAGATATAAACAAACAGACACAAATAACCAGATGTAAACAAACAATGAGATATAAACAAACAGACACAAATAACCAGATATAAACAAACAGACACAAACAATGAGATATAAACAAACAGACACAAATAACCAGATATAAACAAACAGACACAAACAATCAAATATAAACAAACAGATAAACAAACAGACACAAATAACCAGATATAAACAAACAGACACAAACAATGAGATATAAACAAACAGACACAAACAATGAGATATAAACAAACAGACACAAATAACCAGATATAAACAAACAATGAGATATAAACAAACAGACACAAATAACCAGATATAAACAAACAGACACAAACAATCAAATATAAACAAACAGATAAACAAACAGACACAAATAACCAGATATAAACAAACAGACACAAACAATCAAATATAAACAAACAGATAAACAAACAGACACAAATAACCAGATATAAACAAACAGACACAAATAATGAGAGATAAACAGACACAAACAATCAAATATAAACAAACAGATAAACAAACAGACACAAACAATCAGATATAAACGAGAGATAAACAAACAGAAAGAAAACAACACGAGATTACTTGAAGAAAACAAAAGACACCGAGACTCTCCAAGTTTTTACTTTTCTAGTTATCTGCTGATTTCTTCAATGTGCACAGTTCTGTACAGCCTTTATAAGAAAAACAGTGCGTGACATCTATAAATAGTTTTCTGTTTGTTTGTTTTTTTAAAAGAACGTTTACTCCGTAATAATTAGCAAATTAAACTTTTAAAAAATATGCTTGCACTAGACAATGTTGCACAAGAATACGTACAACTTGGACCTCATTTATCTTTTTAAAAAAAAATGTTTAGTATTAATATTTTTAAAGATTTTTTTTATTTAGTTTTAATTTGCGACGGCCTTTTTGAAGATGACAGATTTCTAGGCCGGTCAAGACAGCAATTAACCGATACAATTTTTAGCCTTGATTAAGGTAACTCCCTTCAGCAATAGGAGTGGTGTGTAGTGTATATTGAACTAAAATTGTACTTCTATTAGTCTATAGCCTCTCTTACTCTTTTAGGGACTCGGGGATGGATGGACTTAGTGTCGGATGAAACACTTAAAAACGCGCAACACTAAGGTGTTATAATAATTGAAAATCTGTCATGGAATACCATATTGATGAAACTATCAAAAAATCAAACAAAGCATTAGGCTTTATTAAAAGAAATTCTATATATTAAATAAGAACATAAAACTAAAATTTTATTTAACCTTGGTTAGGCCAATAATAGAATATGCATCCTGTGTTTGGGACCCCTCAACTAAAGAAACCATTAAGAAACTGGAACAGACACCAAACAGAGCAGTGAGATTCATAACAAACGAATATTCACATTTGACTAGAGTAACACCTTTAGTAAAATCACTAAATTTAGAAAGCCTTCAGGACAGAAGACTCAAAAGTAAAGTAACAATTATACATAAAACACTGAACCATAATCTTCAAATAAAAAATCAAAATCTTATACTCAAAAAGACAGACACAAAGATAAAGGCACATTCCTCGTTCCATATGCTGGAAAATTTGTACAAATACTCCTTCTTCCCTAGTGCTATTAGGGCATGAAATGGGTTGCATGAGTCAGCCAGAAAAAACCAATGACTACGCAAGGGATGATGTAGTGGTTAACATGCATGATTAGATGCATGACGCGTAGGACGTAATCATCTTTTTTGAAGTAGCGTGACTAGCGTCTATATTATATAAGATGATATTTGCGTAACTGTTACAGGATTAAAAGTTATCGAGTTTTCTTACGGTGATAAATAGCGACATTTTTCGTATTTAAAAAAAAATAAATGTTTTGTAACATGCTTCTACCCATGACACCTAAGGTCTTAAACATCAGACTCAGCACTGGGTCGTTTTAGTTCCCCTGAATAAACCGCTAAGAAATTAGCCGCAAGGTGACGCGAAAAAAAACAACTACCTTCATCATGAGCATTGCTGCCACGTGATGAATAAATTATATATGGCGACGTGTCGAGGGCTCTCAACACTCCAAGAGTCATAGACTACTTCCTTATACTGGAATTAATATGACATCGATATGGAATTGGACTGGTATGGGCTAGAAAATGGGCTTCACTAGAAAACATGATGAACTTTTATCACACTATTGTTTCTATTCATAACGAGATATACCAGTTTTAAAATTTTACACACTATAAACATCGATAAGGTGCATTTTTAATTCAATAGACTGCACATGCAAAATATATATATATATATATATATATATATATATATATATATATATATATATATATATATATATATATATATATATATATATATAAATGCATAGGACTTCACTAACTTGTGAAAAAAAAATCTTGCTCAAAGCAGGATTGAAAATAACAAAATTTGTGATCAAAACTAGTTTAATTGAAAAGAAAACTTTCTTGTCTTACAGTATATGTACTTTTAAACATAGACTACATCTAGTCAGCTTCGCTTCTGTGCTATCAGATTACTTCAATGATTCCAAGGCCTGATAAAATTTGATACTTCTTTCGCCGCTAGTAAAAGAACACCGAAACAGCACTTGTCGTTCTGTGCTAACAAAGCAAGCTGTCTAATTGAAGACATTGACATGTAATTGTGTCACTACCAACTCTGAGATGTATTACAATACATGTATAAATTCCCTCTTTTCCCCCCCAAATCAGTCCAATAGGAGCGTACGACATTGAATTTAAAAGAGGGCGCTTATTAAATGAAAAAATATTTTTACCCTTCCCTCTCCCTCAGACTGTTGGACCGTTGGGGCATCGTGCAAGATTTTTTTTTTACGATAATTAACAGGCCAGCGTGTGGTCCAATCGCTGCGGTAACCCTGTCTCTAATCTCTTAGTTTGTGATGCGGTCTTTAAAGGTGATACCTAGGATCCTTCTGTAGAATCTCAATTCCATTGCTAGAATCCTCCTCTCTAGCTCGGCTAAAAATATTTTAAAACAAAAAAAGATGCTTCAGTGTATTGTTATCAGCTCCTTCTTCCCTAGTGCTATTAGAACATGTAATGGGTTGCCTGAGTCAGCCAGGAAAACCAGTGACTTGGCAGAGTTTAAGTCATTGGTCAACATGCATGACTTGATTGGCCTAATAACATGCGTAGGACGTAATCATCTTCAATGAAACGGAAACTGGATGCCAGATTTAAAGTCTCTGTTTTGGAAAAAGAGAAACATGTCCTGGCATATACTGCTAGTTAGCTGTTCTTCCCTTATGCTTATAGAACTTCTTACCTGGCAACATACATTTGGTACATATAGACAGTACGCTGAGTCTCTTCACTCTGATTTGTCATTTGTTCCTAAATGAAGTTAATGAACTCCAATCGTTCATGTTCTGATGAAGCAAGATTTCCTGAAGAAATCACAATAATTGTAAAATGCTAGTCTATACGTCATTCTTTGTGAGACCTCGCCCCCTATTAATAGAAATGGTGCCGCTCCAATTGTTCCCTTCAATCAGCACCTATAAGACCAGCTAAACACAATGCAATCCTACAGTTATTAATGAAAACAGGTTAAGTAATCATTATTGACTAGTAGGTATCTTGGAGATCAAAGCTTAAACCAGAGCTGTTTGCACAGACTTAGTAAGTTTTAGAATACATGCGTGCTTTTTTTTTTTTTTTATAAGAAAAACATGCATATATGTAACCCTACCGGACCGGTCCTTGGTTTTACTTGGTCCGGCAGGGTTACATGTATGCATGTTTTTCGTATTTTCTATACAGTCGTTTACCCCTGCAGCAGTAAATCTTTGTTGTTGTTTTTTTCATTGGCGGATCTTAAATTGATATGTGATTTTTGTTGCGTGACTTTTAGTGAAGTAATGGCGATGACTCATTCCTGTGTGCGTGAATTGAAACTACGCAAAATTGTTTTTAAGTTTTGTTTGTTCGATTTGTTTCAGCTATTGTAATATCTGTTTATTTTTTTTTTATTTGGGGGGGGGGGGGGGAGAATGTTTTTGAGTTGATGTGTTCAAGGTTCAAATGTTCAAAGAGTGTCCTCTGGCCAGAAAGAAAACGAACCACCGGCTTTACTTTTCGCATCTGATGATGTTTAAATTCTAGCTTCCACTCGGCCCCCGCGACTTTCAGTTCGGCTGCCTAGCGTTTAACCACTAGACCACCCTGACTCCCTTTTATTGTAGATGATGTTATAGATGTGCGAAACATTGCTGTTTCTGCTACATTGTGATATCACCTCGGACTCATGGCTGTACATTAAGTCTTACTGTTCCGTTGACGGCGAGTCCATTCTTGTTTAGTATTCAATAAGTTTATTGTGGTGCCATCCGCTCAACATTTTGTAGGGAGTAGGAGTAACACTCCATGTAGATATAATAATATATGTAGCTGTAAGCAGGGCCCGCCTTAGGTCATTGGAGGCCTTAGGTGAAGCGAATAGGGAGATCCGTAATAATATAGAAAAGCAAGCAAAAAATAATAATAAAATAACGAACGAAAAATACGCAATGATTTATACACCTCCCTTTTTAATATATTAAAATCAACAAATAAGTTAAATTTATGTAGCGCCGATACCATACCACAAATGTGTTTCATGGACGATTCGTTATCACAAGACTAGTAACCACGTTTCTACATTGCATAGGACAGAAAGAAACATTGGTCTTCTAACATATGTAGTGTAACAAGTAGAACTAAACATTGGCGAATGAACATTGAATCATAGCAGAGACTCGGAGCTAGGCTAGTAGACATAGCGATGGAGCCATACAGTTCTGCTATGTTTGAGATGTGATCCATGTTTCGCAATTTTTACTCTAAAAGAACATTCTTTGAGTCCCAATCGAGGCCCCCACCAATAGGAGGTCCTAGACGGCTGCCCAGTTTAACTGTGCCTAAAGATGGCCCTGCTTTAACCTTTTCGTGTCCCGATGTATTTTGTGTTAACTCTATATTTGACTCCCGGTAGTTTCTACATTCAGAGTCCACTTTTGGTTTCTTCGACTCTCCAATTTCATAAACGCACAAATACTAAATGTTACGTTACCGTTCGCGGTGAATCAAAAGAAGATGACCCAAAATGATCCAGCTGAGTTTTCCAAAAATTATGAGCAACTGTCAAATCATCTCACTGAAACTAAGTTTTTTTTACTTTTCCTTAGTAAAAAAATATTGCAAAATCTTTGGTTCAGTTCGGAAAGAACCGTTCGTGCCGATCAGTTTTAAAGTTCGTGTTATGTTCGGCCTTAAGTGAGGTTCGGGTTCAGTTCGTCTCCCGTTTCTAACTGAACCCCCCCCCCCCCCCCCCGCTGCCATCTATGCCCAGCAAAGAGATTGGATTAGAGAGCGCTGAGCACTAGGGGCATGGAAAACTTGCTGTAAAAAGCAATAACAATAGCAATAATTTTAACCCCCCCCCCTCCGAAAACAGTCATGAGACGTCTATCGTTACCCCTAGCCTGTAAATTACTCACGCGGTCATGACGACATTACGTGGATAAGGGGGATTCCCCACAAGGCTCACGTTCAATGTCAACGAATCTGTTTCTAAATTTAGCATCATGTCATCGCGAAACCAATCGAGCTTCGTGTGTTTCCTACTCTCAACCATTGGTCAGATAAACATGTTTAATTAAGCTACTATCTCTCTCTCTCTCTCTCTCTCTCCATCTTATCGACTGGTCATTGCTGGCTGTCGCCCTAACTAGCTCGTCTGCAGCCGACGTCGCGAGACTCTTTTACCCCGATTTCCGGGAATCGTCACTAGGTCTAAGAAAGCGAACTCAAAATCGAATTGAAACAGTTGTGAGTGTAGACAAATTATCTGCCCTTACATGTAAAGTAAAACTTAAAACTTCTTAAAGTTGCTAACAGAAATTTAAAAAAAACAAACATGGTTTTAGTTGCATTTGCTTGTTGTAGTTTGTTATATCAACAATTTTATTTTTAATGCAAATTTTCCTTTTATTCTTATTTGGCATTTAGAAACGATATGTGGAGATACAGAATGTACAATTATAATATGAAACGCAAAAGTGGTCCTTATTTTTTTTTTAAAGACACGAAACTCTACAATTTACATGGTAGACATACGAACATATTCAATCGAAACTAATCATGTGTGTTGTGTTGTATGTGTTAATGACATTAAAATGACGGTTACACTAACAAACATACAATAGTGCAAAATCTCTGTTTAACTTATTTTCAGCCTTGACCAAGTTCTGTTTTTAATTACTAATAATTTACAGTATATACATTTTTAATATGTCAACACTAAAGGAATAAGTTGTTTCTTCTAGAATTATCTAGAATGGTCAACTCTAACTGCCTATGAGGTTTGACTTCTAACTCGCTGGCAGACGTTCGAGTGGATTCAATAAATAGCACAGTTCTGTGTCTCCGTTTTAAACTTTATTGTGTGGCTTTCTTTCTTTGCATTATTTAATTTGATCATCTTAAAAGATTATTTCTGAAATACTGTGTCTTGAATTGCTCAAACATAGAGGAATGTCGGGACGGTTGGTCTCTTTGTCCTGGCCACGCTACATCTTTGTCCACCGACATTTCAGCTCTGCTTCAGCCTCCTCCTTTCGATTCGTCTTGACGTGACCTTTGCCCTGTACTAGCTTGATAGGTTGACCTACATTAATGGTGATGTCAGCTTGCAACCCTCCAGACTCTACACTGAGTTTAAGTAAAAAAAAAAAAAAACTTATAACCACGAAGCTTACAATTTACTTACAGATGCAAGTGCATAGATGTCATTGTATAGAAATGCATTTAACAATTATAATGTTTTATCAGTCCTTTCCGCAACGAAGTAAGGCATTACTTGTGAATAGCATACAAGAAAAAATCTTGCATTTGAATACATATTAAAAATAGTGATTTCTTTATATGTCCATTACCTATGTATACATGTGCATGCATTCATAAGTATATATTTAAACATTAAATTGAATATGATCAAAACCTTGTTATATTTAAATAAATAAAAAAAAAACGTTATCTGACTACCAGGAAAATACTACCGATAGCGCTATTTCCATTGCGAAACTGTCGCCCGCAAGGGAGCTAACTAAGAATATCATTTCCAAGAATCGTTTGTCTTCTGTGCATCTATTCCAAAGGGTTGTAATCAAGAGTTCTTTCAGAATGTCGTTGACAGATTTTAACCTCGTTACATGCACACTGTTAAATCACGTGACAAACTAATTGTATCGTGTTTGTTTTTTCATTTTAAAGTTCAGCCTCTGCAGAAGATATAACTTGTATTTCATAACAATATTATGGTAGGGCCAGGCTGTGGATGATAACGGCGAATACCCCGCACTTCCCAGCTACCAGAAGAAAAAAATAATTCGAAACTGAAAACGCAAGTGAGTTACTTCCCAAGTCTTCGAGTCCTTCTTGCGATTCCGAAGTTGAATTACTTTAGAATATTCTAGTGTACTGAAATAAATTCATTCAGATGGTTCTGTTTAGATTATTAGCAGCTGAAACCGTCGTGTGTGTTAGACCGATGCCGTGTGTAGTAATAGTGTAGTTTCGTAGTAATAGTGCACACACAGTTCAAGTATAGAACTCGGAATGAAGCTCTAGCGTTCGTATAATGAAAATTTCGAAATAGAAAAACAACTTATGTAATAAAAACATTTTTGAAATAAATAATAGAGACTAGATAAGATCTGTTTATAATTAGGGTTTAGATCTACGGTAACATACATTGTACTAAAAACTTAAGTTTTCAAGGCCTTTTTACTTTCATTCCTAAATAACATCTCTGCTAGTTTGGTGTTTAATCCTGTTTATTTTTATTCCGAAACCTCTCACAATATAAACTTCTTTTTGCTTGGTCAATGTTAGATCTAGACTTGATCTAGAAGTGATCTGGATAGATTGAAAGATGGATATTACATCTCTGAACTGTAAGTTGATGTAGCATCTAGAAGTCTTAGTTTAGACCTTTTTTTTTTTTTCCTTTTTTTTTATTAAATAGATCTAAATGTTTTTACATGTGAATACGTGGAATTCTTGTCTAACAATTCTAAAAGAATAAATAACAAATCGGTTTCCACTGTTAGAATCAGAATTCTGAGTGCGATGCCTTGATGCTAACTGCCTTAGTGAGTGGTGTATTGAGACATCCACTGCACGGCATCGTTTGTCCCCTTTCGTTATCACACTTCCGGGTCACACAGGATGTGCGTTTCATCTCTTCCGGTCCTTGAATAAACTGTCATGGTAGTTCCTTCCATCAACAGTAATAAAAAAAAATGTTGTTTTTTTCCAACCTCTCATTATAATTTTTTTTAAATGGGAAATAAATCACGATTTCTTATCTTACTCAGTGGCGTCTCAAAGCATTTCAAATGTAGAAAGGGGTGTCTTCATTTCAGTCGAGAAATCCGTTGTTAAAGGAAAAAAAAAAGAGTTTTGATTGAGAATTGAAAAACCTTTTATGTTCTTTCTTCTCCAATGTGAATATCTGCTAACGGCACCTTTTTTTTTTTACTCTCTCCCCTTTCTGAACTAAGTCCCTCCTTAACTTATATTGGTATCTACCTCGGTCACGTGACAAGTTAAGTGGGCGGTCTTGTGTAAATCAGTCCATATCTGCAGAAAGTTTGGGTCTTTACGTGTGCTGCAAGTCATGTAAGTAACTTCAATTCTACTTCAGCGTCAACTAGGTATCCACAGCATACAATTTAATTAATTATTGTTTCGTATCACGAGGAGAAACTTTTGAAAACACTAACAGACGTCGTAGTTTGTGATCGTATCGAAACATGGACGTTCTCTTTGAAATAGTTAAAGTCGTTTTCCATATCAGCTGATAAAACTATTCGTTATATAACAAATGTTGATGATATGGTTGTATATACCGTACCAAGGTTTATTATATTAGAACAACGTAACACTAATAAGACTTGACTATGCACCAACACAAGAACTACACATGTAACTACACATGTAAACAATCTGTTCTATATGTTTTTCTGGACATTTTTTTTGTTTCAAATTTTTTTTTGTTCCAAATCCTTGGGTTGATTCTCTAAATTCTACGTTCTTCATTATATCAAAGATATGTATATATATATATCTATTTAAATGTATTGTTAAATTGACGCTTCGTTCTTGAAGTTTTGTTCTGAATGTTTCCGTTTCCGTTTAAATAAATGTTCCTCAGCAAGTCCTATCTAGACCTAGACCCAACTTGTTGCCTTTTTGTTTGTAGATGACACGAAATGTCGGGTCGTTGTCTAGATATTATTGGAATAAACAGACTGTTATTAATGTGATGTTTCAACATTGTGATAAAAGTATGTGGTTCTGGGTTTATAATTTAAAGTCAAGAAAATACTTTGTTAGCTAATTGAACAGTTTACAAAATAGTTCGAACAAATCTAAATTCAGAATTTTGTTGGCTTCAATTAAATACAAGCGAGGCCATTTTGTTATTATTTATCAACTTAATGTTATACCAAAAGTGATCCAAATTATGGTACGCATGTAGGCCTAATATTTTGGGATATATTTTTTTGTCGGCAATTATTATATCTTCAAAATAAAAAAAAATCGGACTATAAGTTATTTGTTCTTTGTTCCAGTTTCTTTAAACTAATTTAAAATCTTAATAAATATTTATTTTTTACATTCAGAAATAAATAAAATATAAAATGTATATATTTTTTAAATTCTATCAAATATCAAAATAAATAGTCCCAGGTTTTAGACTTGTGGCAGAAACAATTTTAACTTTAAGGTTTTAGAGATGAGTTAATGAAGTTTTACGTAGACTGTTATAAATATAAAAAAAAATCATGAGTTATAAAAATTTGTCAATTATTTCTTCTGCCTAATTAATTTTGTAACGATAAATAACGCTTCCTATATTGTTAATTTTTTTTTAAACTAAAATTTAATCGCTTTTCATATTAACTATTTTGTTGTTGTTGTTGTTTATAATATAGACTTTAAAATCTTAGCGGCAGCTTTATCTTCCTTTAATTTGGAGAATTTCAACGCATTTAATTTAAAATGTCTCGTTTTATCAAACACGTTTGCAATTTAAAAATCATCGATCTGTTTTTTGTTTTGTGTTTTTTGTTGTTGTTGTTGTTGTGATCACTGGTTTGTTTATAGACTATGACTCTGGCTTTGTTATCATGGAAGTAGACTAAGTCTGTAACTAGTATCATAGTGTTTTAAACTGTACACATGTGAAATGTATTTATTTGAACTATCTATTATATACTTCATTTAATTAAGTACTTTACATTTAGTCTTCAAATATGAATTTGACATTTTATTCAAAGATTGAAATTAGAGAAGATCTAATGCATCAACAAGCAACCCGCAAGTTACTGTCAATAGAATCTCAACGTTATGTGATACGAAATCTAGACATTATAAAAGAATGTCTCCACAATGAAGTGCGTTTTAGTTGTTGTACCAATGGCAATACATTAGTTCATGTCGTAGGCTACTAAAATGTCCTGTAGGCCTACTCGATGCTGTAACTTTCAACTAAATTTGTGTGAGCCGAATGAATCACTCAAACATTGGAAAAAATTAAACCCAGCTAACCTTCAATCTCAATAATTTTAATAGATTTATGAACACTGCGATTAGAACCATAAAACTGACTCTTTCCGTGGCAGAGCTAATCTGTTTTCTCAGACTTTAATGTCTTTAAATCTATTTCATCTTTGATGTTTTGTCTTCTTTCTGTTTCATCAACTCTTTCAACAAAAACCTTCTGGGCAAGAAATGTCAGCTTGTTCTATGACAGATAGATTTGTTCCATGATGTTAACCCTCTCAACCCCAAGTCTACAGTTCGATACATAGTGTGACATTTTGGGTGCAAGTAAAAATTGCGTTATAAAACGTTTATTTCTCCAAGGGTTAAGACATAAAAAAACACGATAATAAAGTCAGAGGCAGTTCTTGGTTCCAGATTGTTTATGTTTCGTTAGGGCATCTTTTGTTCGACAAAAATAAATGCCACGTAATCAGGGGGCAAGAGTACACGTCATTTCCTCTCAATCATTACACGCAACTCTCTTGTGTCCTGTCCTTACAACCAGTCAGACCTACGTCTAAAGAAATGTATGTATGTATTGAATTGATATGCTCACTGTTGACAACACTTGATTTCTTAATTATGTGGACACGTTTATGCCATTATTTCTATCTAGCGACATACTGCTATTAACAGTTTTGTTTTTAAAATGAGTAAACGTTTAGGGGACCAATGACTACATTCCCACAATCTTATTTATTTAGTGTTTTTATTTTAGCGGCTCCCGAAAGGTAAATACGCTATAGTTTTGTGTAGCCTGTCTGTCCGTCCGTCCCGTTTAGATCTCAGAAACTAGAAGAGAAAAGGAAAATCGGACATCATGATATTTTAGATCATTCAAAGTTCTGATGCAAAGGCTCTTTTTTTCTTTTCTGAAAGCGACAAATCTAATTTTTAAAATCACTTATGCAAGCTTTTTTTTCTTCTTTTTTTTTCGGTGAAGATTAAATTTACGGAAATTTTTAACTTTCATTGTTTTCATTTCACTATCGAGTTAGGTAATTAATATAAGGTGCGGATACATTTATCTCGGCATTTCTCTATCTAGTTCTATGTGTGAATATCGTTTTAATTAACGTTGTATGTTTCATCTTACGTACATACTATCAATCAAGCCACATCGCATTATTAATCTTTTCTTCTTGATTTCTTGAGTTATTTAGAATTGGTCGCTGTTTGTTTCAAATGATAGACGTTTAATCAATCTTGAAACATCACATTATAGAAATGATTTCCATAGATAGAACTTAGAATGACGGGTAATATTGTGAAAACGATTCAGGACCCTCCCTTGGTAACTTAAAATGTGCATCATTTGTAAAGGTTCCCCTAAGAATAAGCCTCGTTATTGGTTTTTTTTTTCTTTTTGTAGGTCCTCTTTGTCTGTCTTATTTAGATCTGAAGTCACCATCGCCCGATTTACACCGTCGCAACGGCAACTTTGGATCTTTTGAAAGCTAACTCTTTTGTTTTTAGTTTTAAATTAAGTCTTGCATATTGTATGCACATGCATGATATATTTTATCTTTTCTTTTTATATTCAAAACAACATGAAAACCACAGTTCTTGTTAAAGACGATCTTATCTAGATCTAGAATATTCTGTGTACTTTTGTAAGTTCACTTTTACTATGTCTTCCTCGGTTCCTCATCTTTAGTATATCTTGAACAATGTGTTAATAGTTGCAAAAACTTGTCAAGGTCTTCCATAAGCATGCGTTATCCTAATATTTATAAATTTATATGCATAATGCCATGAAAAAAAGCTCGAATTATGGCAATGTATTAATTTATTAACGGCCTGAAGACTATTTGGGTTCAGCTTTTATGTAATGTAATATGTGAGTAACACTGATCAATGGGGCCGCCTACGAGTTTCTGAAACGTTAGAAAATGTTTTTAGTATAATGTAACAATTTACTTAGCTTTTTATAATTATTGCTATTATTTTGCAATAAGTCTATAGCATTCTAGAGACACCTTTTTTCTATTATTAGGTTAATATGTAAGCTACGTAAGATTTAATTTAAAAATGTTGGATATGACACTTAGGCCTACGTGGGAGTGTCTCAATTCTAACGATATTAGTTTTAGATAAATCAAGATTTGCAATTAAAATTTGGATTTGGTTTTTTATTGTTAACCTTTCAAAAAAATGTGCTTTGGTGTACGACTCTTTTATTGGAATAGTCTGTTGCTAAATTACTGCCCGCCTAGCTTGGTGTTCTGTAAGTGTTTAAAATCATCTCATTAATTTTTCATTGTTATATATAAAAATTTATCTTTTTTAAGTTATAATACTAATTTGGTGTACACATTTTTAGTAAGTATAAAAATATGAAAAGTAACAAAATTAAGTCGGTGTAGCTCATTATATAAATAATAGGGTTTATTGGCCTATATAACAATTTTCTTTTTTCTTTTACTGGCCTATACAATAATTTACCGCTCAAAAAACAAATAATTGTTATTTAACTTACAGCTTTTAAGTCCATAAACTACATTTTAAGCCTGGAGACAAGTTAATTTTTTTGTAGAAAATCGGATTAGGCCTAAATTTAAATTTAAAGAAAAATTTTTTTAAACATTTTTCTCGGCAACACTCACACTCACAAAAATGTCAACACCAAAAAAATTGTTGCGAAAATAAATAAATAAGAATGTAAAGACTCAGAGATTCTGTTGCCTAAGAAATACAACACAATTAACAAAGCTGTCCTGTTGAATGCTGACAAATTTTAACAATTTTTTTTTTAAATAAAAAGACAATAAATCCAGTTTACGGAGCGATTTATGGAACAATTATTACCCCGCTCCATTCGCTGTTTCGCACGCCCCCCGAGAATAAAAAATACTATTTAGACTTTGAAGGCGATGTAAAAATCTACTAGGCTAGATCTAGACTTTGAAGGCGATGTATAAATCTACTAGGCTAGATCTAGACTTTGAAGGCGATGTATAAATCTACTAGGCTAGATCTAGACTTTGAAGGCGATGTATAAATCTACCAGGCTATATCTAGACTTTCAAGGCGTGTATAAATCTACTAGGCTAGATCTAGACTTTGAAGGCGATGTATAAATCTACTAGGCTAGATCTGGACTTAGAAGGCGATGCATAAATCTACTATGCTAGATCTAGACTTAGAAGGCGATGTATAAATCTACTATGCTAGATCTAGACTTAGAAGGCGATGTATAAATCTACTAGGCTAGATCTAGACTTTGAATAAGATATGCTAGATCTGGACTGCGCAAAATGTTCTTGAACATTAATTTATTAAATATAGTCTGTTCAAGATCTTTCTAGTCCTCTAGCCAAATTGAAATTAATTTCTTTTTCTACTTAACAAATTATAACTGTCAAACTTGAGTTTTCCAAGTGTGGCCAAGACGATGATAATTCTTTTCCCACCAATATACATCAACTATCAGATTTCTAAGAAAATTGTTAGAGCCGTTTTCGAGAATTGTCTTTACTCTTTGCCAAGGAAATTGTGCCCACTCCAGATGTACGACCAGAATAGAGGTATTGTAAAAACACATTGTCTAACTTGTTTGATTATTTAGTAATCAAGGTGCGTAAAAGTATCTTTCAAATACTAAATTCAACTGCTAAAAAATATTTTGTGCGTTTTTCTAATGTTGAGCATAATCGGATTCTTTGTACCATTTTCAAGAAAGAATGTTTTTTGTTGTTACACGTTTATTATCGAAGAATTTCGGGCTCCCGAACTTAACGCGAAAGGCGAAAAGTCGAGGTAAAAGCAGATAATAATATTGGTTTTTAAGCCAGTTTCACCAGTTTAGGCTTGGTGCTACATAGGGAACGAAATATTGTAATATTAAATCTTGAAAACACGCCTACGCGGTAGGCTGCAGTTGAAAGAAGAAATATTTGATGCAAACCTCGGGAGAAATTCCAACTTCATCTCTTTCTTTGCTTTTTAGAAATTGATTAAAATTGATCCTTATTTGCGATCTAGTGGGCAGATTATGTAAAGGTCATCTGTTTATATGACCGATGATCAACGGGGGAATCATGTGGCCAGCACAACGACCAACCGAATTTACTTTCCCAACTAATGTCAGGAAGCCACTAGAGACTCAGGGGCGCCCTAATAATTCCGAAATCGCCTGGTGTTCATCGAGATTCGAACCATCAACTCGGAAGCAAAGTGCATTAGCACTTTGCCACCACTCCCCTCTTACCCAGTTCCTAGCATTATATTTGCCTTTATGCAAAACTGACTTCACAAAGCACAAATTAAAAGCTACTGATTATACTGGGTGATTACACAGTTTTGTAGAGATATTTACACTGATTATGTCACATTTTTTTATTTAGCCGAATACCTCTAGCTTCTATCTTATCGGTCATAAATGCAAATGCAAGTTATATATATATGATATATCTGTTGAAATAAAAAAAAGCCACTGATTCTTAAGTGCACTTAATGTGTTAATTTGAATGAACTGGGAAATGAATTACTGATATAACTGAAATATTCAGGGAGATGCTAGATACTAGAAACAATATATATATTGACGTTGAGAAGCTCAGGCTACATTCTAAACGTGTCCAACATGTTTTGTTGTGAGCTTATTTCTGAATAGCAACTTTTTTTTTAAAAGCCTTTCTCTCTTTTTTTAAAAGTTATTTTATTGTTGCTTGTCCAGCATCTGCACCATTCATTACCAAACTGAGAATCACTGAGTCCCCTTATATTATGTACATTGATTATAATTTGTTTTAAGTTTTAAAGTAAATTCAGTAGTGTCACTATGAGGGTGCGGCCCGCGCCGGGTGACACCCAAATCACCAAGTGGGCAAAATAATACACTTTGCACATGCAGAGAGTTTTTAATACATTTAATGACTGTTATATTGGCCTCCTTCAGTCGTAGAACGACTATGGTTCATCTCGAACACTTTTTCATATGGCTGTGGAGCCCTATTTTGGAGAGACACTCCCGTCCACATATATTGCGGGTCAAGGTGGCCTTCGCTTTGGTGGTAGAGGAGCCGGCCATTTTCCGTGTGGCACGCTTTTCTTCAAGAGCTGAGGCCCATGATTTCTCGCCGTCCATAGCTTTCTTGATCATTGTTTCTCTCCAGTTAGTGCGGTCTAGAGCTGTCTTCCCAATGGTCAGTGTCAATGTTCACTGTAAAGATGTAATGATTGTAAAGATACTTAAACAAGGCGATATATAAATATACATACAGGCTGGCTAATACAGGGCTTTTTTGTGACGGTACGCACCGGTACCTCGTACCGCCACCTTTTTAAATTATTTTTTTTTTACTTTTCTAGCATTTTAACGTATATTATTAATTTTTAGTAGTTAAAAGTTAGGCAATCAACTACTTAGTACCGGCACCTATTTTTTTTAGGTGTTTATTTACATGGAGACATGACAAACACATACGGACATCTGCCTTGAGCACAGCATCTTCATCTCGGTTCTCGACTTGTGCGGAAATCGTTCTCTCTTCTCTAATGTCAACATCCTTCCTAGTCTAGTCACTAGTAGTGCCACCTTTTGCACTATCTTGGATGGCGGTGTGCATGGCGGGGTTGTAACACTTCCCCCTTCTTAGCACTTTTCGTCCCGAAAAGAAACTGTGCAGTGCAAGTTTGACAGTTCAAGTGGAGGTCGATCGGTGGGAGTCACAGGCGGCAGGAAGCGTGTTCCCCACGAAGCCATCCGCAATGTGCCTCCGGTGCCTCTTTCTCTTTCGCCAGTTGACCAGGCTTTTGTCGAGACGATGACGTGGCCGTTTGACACACAACGAGATAGTGTTGTGAACTGTTTTCTTCAGCACAGCCGTTGATCGGACACGCTGTTTCAGCAGACCCTCCCGACAGACGCCTCTATAGGGAGCTGCAGGTTCACATGCAGCCGCGTTGCAAACAAAGTCCAATGCGCCGCAGTCATCCTCAGATAACAGTCTCACGTCCAGGAGATAAGTATCTTCGAGTTCAAGTGGAAGATGTCTTCCTCTTGACAGCTCAGATTTAGAGTGGGCTGACTGACATTCATCTATGCCAATGTCGATGACGATGGCAGAAGTACACATACCCTGTTTGTAGTTTTCTTGGCATCCACATTCCCTGTATGATGCGCCGCACGTACAGCTCATGCTAAACTTCTGGATGCAATTGCATAACAGACTTCAGTTAAGGTACTGGTAACAGGTACAGCAGGAACAAACGTTGCAGGCACATAACAGATTTCAGTTAAGGTACTGGTAACAGGTACAGCAGGAACAAACGCTTCATGCACATAACAGACTTCAGTTAAGGTACTGGTAACAGGTACAGCAGGAACAAACGTTTCAGGCACATAACAGATTTCAGTTGAGGTACTGGTAACAGGTACAGCAGGAACAAACGCTTCAGGCACATAACAGACTTCAGTTAAGGTACTGGTAACAGGTACAACAGGAACAAACGCTTCAGGCACATAACAGACTTCAGTTTCCTCATTTGTCTCTTTCCCTTCGATTTGGTACATCTCGTTGAGATCATCACAGCAATCATTGTCACGTTTCTCGTCTTGAAAGTCACAACCACAAGACTTGCCCACAACACAGACACAGACGGCGCTCCAATCCCCAGCGTCTCCGTCACCACTGTTTGTGCAGCCACAGTCCTGACCATACAGCTTCTTCACCAACTAGTCTACAGGCAACTGCTCCTTCGCCAACGAGTCTATTCCTCCTTTCCCTTTGACACCATTTTATCGAATTGGTCTGTTTGTCATTCCACTTGTGATACACATTCATCTACTTGTTCCCCATCCTGTTAAATTGTTCACGCATTGCATCAATATCTTCCTGTATCTTGCCAATGAGCTCATAAATCTCCGGCTCAATTTCAAATAGGTATGTCTCCGGATCTTCTTCTTCATCGATCAGGGCTTGCTGGAGACGAGCTGTAAGCTTCTGGCGTCTGTAACGAAGTCCCTGACTTAGCTCTTTAATATATATATCAAGTAATTATTTTTGGGTACGAATGTCCATAACGTTACGTGCTTACAAAAAAATATTTGTCTATTAATTTCATTTTATTTTGATGAAGAACTTTATTGGAGTTTGTGTGACAAAGTAATACATACTCCGACCAGGTCTGGTTTGATGGCAACCTGAAGCTAGATCTTTTTTTTTATTACATTGCCAACAACACATAAGACACTAACATAAGTTTACGGTTTACACAACAGTTCACGTTAAAATTGTTCATAAACTGTCCAAATTTGACGATCGCTGGGTTGTCTATTGTCCTTTGCTGTAGACAAACGAGGTTTTTGGGATTCTTTCAGAAGGATGTCATTGTTTCCTATGGAAGCCCAAAGATTCCAAGAAATATAAATGGTTATTTAGTACTGAAGAGATTACCTTGCCAACAACACATAAGACACTACCGTAAGTTTACGGTTTACACAACAGTTCACGTTAAAATTGTTCATAAACCATAAACTGTCCAAACTTGACGATCACTGGGTTGTCCATTGCCCTATGTTGTAGACGAACGAAGTTATTGGAATTCATTCGGAAGGATCTGTCACTGTTTCTTATGGAAGCCCAAAAGTTCCACGAAGTATAAATGTTTTGTTGGAGCGATTGAATTCCTGAAACTGTTGTTATGTACCACAAAGCGGGCTAATCAACACAAAAAAAAATTGTTCGTGCACATCACTCAGTCATAAGTCCCCCGCCATTGTATACAGGCTGAACTCTATTACTATGACCGCTTTCCCAAATCACTAGTAGAGAAGCCTCCATAAGTTGGCAGACCTGTACCGGTTTCCAGATGTTAACTTGTTGTCAACACAGCATTGTAGTGAGCTCATGAGGAACTTAGAGGACTGGATTAATTATGCATTTCAGTATGTCTGGTCCTTTTGCTTCTTGTGTAATATAGTATGCTTAACTTTTTTTTTTTTTCTTTAGTAGGGTTCTACATACAACATAACATTGGTCTAGCACATCGTAAATATGTTGACACTCAACAACTTGCTGCTTACCAATCTTGCTTTGAAAAATGTCTAGAAATATTTGCATCATTTGTTTGTTGAAAACACAAGCCCATTTCGTTGTTGTTGTTTTTTCTTTTTGGGAGAGGGGGGATATCCCATAAGTAGGTGAACACAGATCTATATATTTTATCTGAGGCGTCGCTAGGGGGTGCAGACTGCACCGGGTGACCCGTATTAAGTGGTGACAACTGAATATTATACTGTTCTTTAAAAAATGTATGTGAACAAATAGATCTTTTGTGTGTGTGTGTGTGTGTGTGTTAACAAAATGAATGTGAGTAAATGGATCTTTGTGTATGTGTGTTACAACAAAATGAATGTGAGTAAATAGATCTTTGTGTGTGTGTGTGTTACAACTAAATGAATGTGAGTAAATGGATCTTTGTGTGTGTGTTTGTTACAACTAAATGAATGTGAGTAAATAGATCTTTGTGTGTGTGTTACAACTAAATGAATGTGAGTAAATAGATATTTGTGTGTGTGTGTGTTACAACAAAATGAATGTGAGTAAATAGATCTTTGTGTGTGTGTGTGTATTACAACTAAATGAATGTGAGTAAATAGATATTTGTGTGTGTGTGTGTTACAACAAAATGAATGTGAGTAAATAGATCTTTGTGTGTGTGTGTGTGTTACAACTAAATGAATGTGAGTAAATAGATCTTTGTGTGTGTGTTTCAACTAAAAAGAATAAAACAATGAGAGGTCATGTGAAAAATTTCTGAAGGGCGTGATTTGGGAGAGATGAGACTATTGGCTGATTTTTCCACGTGACACAGTCCTAGGGAGGCTTAAAACTTTTCTGGTCTTGACAAAGAAACTTAACTTTATTTATCCAAGATTACTAGCCCAACAAAAATATTACCTCCCTTTTATTTCCCGTAATATACATTGTTAGTCTTCTTAGTACTATTGTGATTTTTTTATATATATTTTTTTTTTTTAGAATTTTCATTTTAAAAAATTGTTTTCCATAGAAAAAACAAAAGATTAACTGCTGCCAGGGGTAAACGACTGTATAGAAAAGTAGTGGTTGCCTGTTTTACCTCTCAACATTGTAGTGACATTTTTAGTAGAACTTTTAGATCCAAAAGTGTCAGAAGACAAACTTCCCAAAACCACCAAACTTCCCCAAACCATCAAAACCACTAAAACCCTAAAACCACCAATGGCTTTTCCCCTTTCTGGGGCCGCTAACAAAGTAATGGCCTACCCTACAACTTCTTAGCCTTCGTTTGGAATTTTTTATGAGATCAAAGCAACGATGATTCTCATCAGCTCACGAAATCTTATCTTATATAATACAGACGTTACTTCAAAAAAGAAGATGATTACGTCCTACGCGTCATGCATTTAGTCATGCATAATGCATATATTGCAAACATTAAATGATGCTTACCCTGTTTCTGTTTTGTTAATGATAATCGTGTGTTTTATTAATGGTAATCTTGTGTTTTATTAATGGTAATCTTGTGTTTTGTTAATGGTAACCTTGTGTTTTATTAACGGTATTCTTTTGTTTTGTTAATGGTTGTCAAATAGCAAGTGTATATGATTTCGTTTTCAGCACAACCTGGTTCTAATATCGCTAAACAAAGCTAGCCTGATCACTTCTGCTTATTGAGATAATGCTAATGTTAGCTACAAAGTAAAATTTAGCGATTTATGTAAGGGGAGAGTACCAATTTATATGCTATATCAGGGGTTCTTAACCTGTGGGTCGCGACCCCCTTGGGGGTCGATTGGCATTTTGCCAGGGGTCGCCTAAGACCACCGAAAATATGGATTGTATTTGTTTACTCTTCTGTTGCTGTATGTGAGTGCCGGGGGGGGGGGGGGAGGGGTCGCGGCAGAAATGGGGGGGGGGGTTGTAAAAAGGGGTCGCCGAGAATAAAAGGTTGAGAACGGCTGTTCTATATCGCATCGCTTGTCAGTAGTTTCACTGAGGACTTATTTTTTCCATTGCTATTGTAAGACAATTTTCCTCTTGGTGAATAAAACTGACATGACGTAGATCAGATACCTGGAGTTGCTCTCACTACAAGGGAATCGAAATTCATTGTACTCCGATAACAATGTCTATAATCATACTTAAAGTCGGTATGGCAGGTCTGCGTCAGTGACAGCCAATAAGAGTCCATCTAGGAATGTTCAGATGCCTGCAATGTCAGTTGTCACCACACATTCGGCTGACATCACCATTGGGAGTATTGTAAGGTTTTTTGTTTTATTTTTTCTATTTTTTGTTGTTTTTTTTGGGTTTTTTTTGCCATACCTCTTTTCAATTCGTGCCTTCGTGGAGACTTAAACCTAAAACATCCAGTGCGTAAATCTAAAAAAAAATACTCGAGTGGACACAGATCTCGAAAACGGCTCTATCATTGGAATATTTTATAGTCTAGTAAATTTATAATTTTTTTTTTGGGGGGGGGGGGCGTGGGGTAAGCATTTTCCATCTTTTTAAAATCTAACCTTATTTTGTTATCAAGAGAAAAACAATCGCTCTGTAGATTATATAAAGGAGGCATTGTGTGTTAAAAAGAAAAGGTATCTTCTTATCTTATCGTGTACCATACAGGCGTTACTTCAAAAAGGATGATTCTGTATGTTTCTTGTTACATTATGAAATTGTGGCACTGCAATGTCATTACTCATGACAGATGTGTTCATGTTTATAAATCAAAAGTAGATCTGGTCGATGAAAACTTATTCCAGGACCGTGCATATTTATTGTACTTAATTGTGACTATTATTCAAATACTTCAATTATCTAAATTGGCTTTAGTGTTCTATGAATTCTCGTCTGCTGTGTCTCTTGCTATACATATAGAGATACAACAAAACCATCGTTACAGTGGCAACCCGTGTCATGATGAAGTTAATCTTGGCTGTGATCTTAGTCATACGTAATAATTGTAATGAAGATCAGTAAAACAATACTGGTTTGTGTTTTGATCTCACGACACTCACGGCTCCGCGCCATGGGGAACGATTAAAGGCTAGCATCTCCCAGACATGGGTGTTGATTCTGCTATTTTTTAGGGCGTTCTTGGGAGCATCTTTGTATGTTTTATGTACTAGTATGTATATATTATGGGAGGCGCGGTGGCTGAGCGGTAGAGCGCTAGGTTTCCGAACCGGGGATCCCGGGTTCGAAGCCTGGTGAAGACTTGGAGTTTTAATTTCTGGATCTTTGGGGAAAGTAAAGGGGTCACCAGATGACCTTTACGTCATCTACTTGTTCTACCCTATAGAAAGGGGTCACCAGATGACCTTTACTTATTCTACCCTATAGAAAGGGGAACTAAAAATCTATTCTGTTGTTCTTCCTGGGAACACTTTTCACTGTACAGTTACCCATACATAAATAATGATTCTAGAGTCCGACTCATGTGTGACTGCAAAATAACCTCGAGTCCCATCGAGCAGATCCTCTGAGGCTTCAGTGGACCTTAGTCAAGGGACCTTAGTCTTTAAGGGCGCAATGCGGCTAAGAGAGATGATGATGATTATAAGGCGTTAAGTACTGTAACTTTTTATATACTGATATTTAAATAAAGTGAAGTTTACTGTCTCCCGCCTGTCTACTTTTATATTAGCATTACAGATTTAGTCCTTTCTGTACGTCGCCCTGTACGTCGCCTTGTTTGTTTGTTTGCTTTTTTGTTGATGTTTTTTAGTTTCGCTGCTTTCATTTATTCTATATTAAATCCGTCTAATGTGTTGTTAAGTGTTGAACCACCATTGTGGGTTTTCATTGGATGAACAAAAACATCCTGGACTTGACTTTAACTAGCTACCCGCTTGGTGTTCCTCTTGGCCGTGGATCAAGTGTTGTTCCTGTTTGAACTGTGATAACATCCGAAGTGCTCAACTTCAACAATCGTAGTCTTTGTTCCAATTTGTAGTTTTACCCATGTGTCTATAAAGTCTCTTTCTTGCGTTTATTGATATTTCTAAATCATGCCAGTAGGTCACAATTATGTTGGTCTTCTTCAGAACGCTTTCCACTGTACAGTTACCCATAGATGGGCTACACTAAGGGTTCTAGAGCCAAGTGTCTTTAAAAAACAATCCCACTTACCAGCTTGCAAATTTTTCATGGGTTCAAAAAGCAAACAAACAAAAATCTGATTGGACACGGATGTCGATAACGTCATTGATGATTTTCTTAGAAATTTCGGGATCCTTGGGCGCCTCTGAGCCCACCCAGCTCTAATGGCTGCCTGACATTAGTTGGGGAAAGTAAAGGCGGTTGGTCGTTGTGCATGAGTTGTACAATTAAAAGCTTCTTAGGCAATTCTTTGCACACGAGTTTGGGATCAGCGGCGTCGCAGGCTTTGCGCGTGCTCCTTATTTTTCTTCAGGGATGACCCGCGAAACCTTTCCCATATTTGGGTATAGCTGCGAGGCAGCAGAGTATTGAATTCAGTTTTCCTTCTGCTAGGTAGGTAGCAAGCCAAGGTTAATGAGCTCTTAACCCAATCTTTGAGCCACACATGAAAGATCAAGAAATACACGAGAAACTGCTCTTTGCGAAAACTTTTACAATTAAGGTAAATTAATTAATTAACTAATATTTAATGTTTGAAGGACTGCTTCATAGAAGAAACTCTGCCCGCTCCCATCCCCCGTCGTCCTGTGGGAGGTTTGGACTAGGAAGTAATTATTTTCAACTCTGAAGGAACATCCGAAACATGTAAAACAAACATTTTCCTGCATGTCTTCATTAAATAGTAAGTAAATAAACCGACGTTCAGAAACGTCTTGCACACCGTCTTCTAAGTCTGTATCTATAAGCCTATCACTCAACTAGAACCATTCTTTAATATCTAGATCCAGTATTCTAGTATAGACTACTGTATTGTTAATGTTGCCTTGTCTGGATCTTTATCACCAAACTAGGATTTTATAGACTATAGACTCTTGAAGTCGATTTACACATGCGCTTAATCAGGATGGAGCGGGGAGGTGTGGATTAATGGGCGGAGTAAATGATGTTGTTTTTTTTATATCTATCATTCATTAGTTATTTAGAGCAAAGTAATCCTTTTACAAATCGTCATCAGCTTCATACAGAGGAATTTGTCTTAAAAAAAAAAAATACAACTTGTTGAATCCTATTGTCAAGCGACCGTTCTTTTTCTTTAACTATTGCTTATGAACATAATCCACTGTGTTAGTGTCATTTGTTGTTTTTTTTCTGAAAGTGGAAAAGCCGTTATTCCTTTTGTCGTGTATGTCTGTTTGTCCGTCATGTTTACATTTCAAAAACTATAAAAGATAGGCTTATAAAAAAAATCCCATATCGTATTTAAGAGCTTTTCAAAGTTCTGATCTAACTGCTTCTTTTATGTTCATAAAGCGAACCGTTTTGCTTTTAAAATTAAATTCTTAAAAAATACACCATGGTTAAAACAATTCAATTATCCTCAATTTATCCTCTTTTCCTCCTCCTCTCTATCTTTCCACAGATCACGCTTTTCTTTCTCTTTCGACAAGATCACGCTCTTCTTTCTCTTTCCACAAGATCACGCTTTTCTCTCCCCCCCCCCCCACAAGATCACGCTCTTCTTTCTTTTTCCACAAGATCACGCTTGCAGGAGGAGGCTCTATTAATAAAGGCGCTGATGTTTTGTACATTTCTGTAGCATTTATTCATACAGTTTGTTGTTTTTTTGCCAAGATAAAGTTATATGTATGTATTTGTGCATGTATGTGTTGTACCATTTACCAAACTTTTTGTCCGTAGATCAACCCATTAAAGACATCACAGCCGTTTTGCGTGGTCACATTTTTCTTCAGCCATTGGCAGATTACTCCTGTCTTAGCGAGCCGAGTCCAGACCTGCAACGTCGCAACCTGTAGGCGGTGATGACCAATAACCCCTTGCTACGTCGTGGCAACTAGCTATTGGTCTCCACAGGGTGCGACGTTGCAGGTCAGTGTTCAGGCCTTCTATAAAGACTGGTCTCGAGCGAGCTCGGAGGATGCTAGGGTGACCGCCACGATTACCTACACCAGAGGGTCAGATTGTGTTGGAATGGATAGCCTTAACAACATGTCTAGACAGGTGCTCCCACTTACGTTGTCCCTACACGTAAAGACTCAAATAGGACGAGTGAAGGAGCCATTAGTGATTGAATGGGATGACTCTGGGAATATAGGCTGCAATGAGAGTGAACTGTACAATCCCAAGCTCACACGGAACCACGTCTTAGAACTTTCAGCTCATTGAATATTTATGAATATTAGATAATGGTAATAGCAACATTAAATATATCTTCGCCACTTTCTTTTTTATGCTCTTTTCCTCCTCCTCCTCTTTCTCTCTCTCTCTCCACAAGATCACGCTCTTCTATTTTTCCACAAGATCATGCTCTTGTCTCTCTTTCCACAAACCACGCTCTTCTCTTTTCACAAAATCTAACTATTTCCCTTTTTCCACAAGATCACGCTCTTCTCTCTCTCTCTTTCCACAAGATCACGCTCTTCTCTTTTCACAAGATCACGCTATTTCCCTCTTTCCACAAGATCACGCTCTTCTCTCTCTCTCTCTCTTTCCACAAGATCACGTTTTTCTATCTCTTTCGACAATCCACATGATCACGCTCTTCTTTTTCTCTCTGTCTTTTTCCACAGAATCACGTTTTCCTCTCTCCACAAGACGTTCACTCTCTCTCTCTTACCACAAGACCACGTTCTCTGTGTGTGTGTGTGTGGCGCTACCAGTGGATTAATGTCCACTTTAATTGATTCACAACTTACGTGCCATTCTAAAATGTCACATTTAAGTCTGACCCAAATACACGCCCATGTGGACGTGGGTAAATGAGGATACAAACCTTTGGCCTTTCAGTATCAAGACATTGTGTTGTATTGTCACAGAGAGTGTTTTGTTTTTGTATGTTAATGAATGAATGCAGCCCTCAATTATCCTTCGTTGGCCCTTAGCCTTCTAGTGCGTTTCATTCAATAGTTGACTATTGGTTGATATAATCAAGTATCAGTCGAAACTTGCTCCATCACAGAAGATGGTAATGGTGGACCTTGGGGGCTACACCTTCGAAATAGTTCTACTGTTGCACCAGACAGAAATCAATGCTTAAACCAATTAGAAAGGAATTAAAAGAAAATAGTTCTTTTTGATAGTGAGTCAAATAAAAAAAAAAGAAAAGAATTTTTTAAAATTGTTTTGATTGAAACAGTCGGTTCTAAACAAAATTTGGCATGACATAAAAATAAAGCCAACCAGGGGCGGACTGGGTGTCAAAATCGGCCCGGGCATACCATATAAACCGGCCCAAAAATGAATACCGTCATAACATGGGCGTAGCCAGGAGTTTTTCGGTGTGGGGGGGATTTTTTTTTCTAAACCCCCCCCCCCCCTCTGCAATGTATATGTATGTAATCAATCTTCATTACATTTTGACCTTTCATTCTTTCGGGCGTTTTTGTTTAGCCTAGAATAGGTTCTTTTGATTAGTGGAAAGACAGTACACACAACCAAGAACAGCTAGGCGCTCCCCCAGCTGGGTCCGGGGCTTTAGAAATTCAGTTTGACTACAATTGCCAACATCAGCGTAACTACTGTACAATAACAGTATAGATGAAAAATTCGAACAACATTCACACACGAAACACATACAAATTCACAACCAGCGCTTTATGACTTTGACTTCTATGAACTTCTCGATGACGACAGCCGATCTTGTAACACTTTGACCGAAAGTGGGATAAAGGAGTTTTTAAATCTTTCTGTTTTAGTTCTAATGGAAAGTAGACGACCACTTCTTTCAGATCTTATGTAAAAGTGGTTTAATAGGTGCAGGTTGTTCTTAAGAATCGAGAGTTTTAGAAAGGCATCTTTCATGAAAAAGCTCTTCAAGAGATGGTAGCTGTATTCGAGTGATATGCGATGCTTTTTTAATTAGTCAATTTAGTCTAAGTCTTTGTGCCAATGAAGTATTTCCATACCAGCAGGTGATGGCAAAGTTAATTAGACTGCTGATGGTTGCGGTATAAACAAGTTTAATAATTGTTTTGTCGATGTTAAATTTTCTTAGCTTTCTGAGATAGAAGAGTCGCTGGTGAATTTTTGTGTAGAGGTTTTGACAGAGTTCACTGCATTTAAGTTTGTTGTTCATGGTTGTTCCTACATATTTATATTCTTGTACTTGTTATATGGTTTGATTGTTTATCTGAATTTCTGCAATATGGCCTTTATGTTTCCTAAAGTCAATAATCATTTCTTTAGTTTTCTGAACATTTAAAATTAGAAAGTTATCTATACGCCATTGAATATATCATGACCCATTATTAAAAATATAAATCTCCTTTCATTAAATAATGTGACAGCGCTATAAGCCTATAAATTATTATAAGAATTTCCATCATTAATGACTTCATACTAAGCATACTAAGCATAAGTTTGCCATTAATTATAATAGTAAAAAAAATGATTTAGATCTAGATTTCTTTTTTTTTTAATTAAATAATTTTTTTGTAAGCCTTAAGTGTAGTATTTTTAGATCGATGTTATTAAAAATAAACAAAAAGGAACTCACTTTTTCTGTACCAATCTCATATTGAGCTGTGAATAAGTTGCTGGGTGGCTTTCAATTTCGCGGCTGTGTGTGTTAATTGTTGATGCGCTTCTTCTTCCTTGTTCTCATTGTTATGTTGGAGTGTTCAGATGACTAGACCAATATACGAGATGAACTGTTGGAGCGTTCAGATGACTAGACCAATACATGAGATGAACTGTTGGAGCGTTCAGATGACTAGACCAATACATGAGATGAACTGTTGAAGCGTTCAGATGACTAGACCAATACATGAGAAGAACTGTTGAAGTGTTCAGATGACTAGACCAATACATGAGAAGAATTGTTGGAGCGTTCAGATGACTAGACCAATACATGAGATGAACTGCGCAGTGGTTTCCAAACCAGGGAGCTCTCCATATAATTTTCTTTCTATTGGGGTGTTTTGAGGCCAGTGTCTTGTACAGGTCTCATGATGAAGAAAAAAGTTTTGAAGGACATGTCTCATTCTGCTGTGTCCGGTCCTGAGTTGTAAGATTAGACGTTGATCTTGTCAGGATAGCTTATAATAGGCATCATCTTTCTTGTGATTCGGATGAGAGCTTGTCCATGTCTCATTGAGTTTATTTACTTTTCGTTACTTCACTTCTACCGGATAGAGTGCAGAGTTGAATTGTGAGTTTGTTCTCCCACTCTTGGTGAGTGTGTCAGCCTTCTCATTTCCTTCTAGTTCTATATGTGTTGGTATCCATTGTATCCGTTGAAGAACTAATTGTCGCTCCATTTTTTTTTTCCTGCATTATAGCAAATGTTTTCTAACTTAATTAACCTCTCTCATCTCTCTTTTGCTTTTTCGTTAACTGACAATGGAACCATCAAAAGACGGGGAAAGGAAGGCGCAAAAACAAAAGAGTGCCATCAAACGTCCATGCCGAACAGCAAAAAGTATTGTCTAACGTTTTGCAAATGATAATACTTAGGATACAGTGTATAGTGTAGATTTTTTTGATATTCTTGTTGAATTTCAAACAAAATTAAATGTAATAAATAAATTTAAAAAGAAAAGAAAACGTGTTCGGGCATCTGTGTCTCGATGCTGTCACTTTAAAAAAAAAAGTGGTCTGCATTGAAGAAAAAAAAATTTTCTTTGGTCGCGACCGGACCGGCCTATTTGGTACCGGCCCACCGGGCATTTGTCCGTTTGTCCATATAGCCAGTCCGCCCCTGAAGCCAACATATTGGTCAGTGAGCCTACTCTAATAATCACAGACGAACAACTGAGGATTGACTTGAACTGAGCTATTGAAACTAAACTAAACACTTCATTCGATGTTTGTGGTTTCTTTGAATTCACAACGAAAGTTTCATTTGCCTGAGTTCCTAGCTGCCGAAAATGTTAAGCGATAGAATTATATTTACACCTGCCCATATCTAGCAACATAGTGGAATAGATTCAGTTTCAGCAAAGGCCCCCGTTTCTTACTAAGTGACAGTGAAACACTTTTATTTTTGCTCTGTAGACCTACTTCATAGAAGAGACTCAATTTGAAACATGCTACCAAGTTCCCGGAATGACAGCGAGATCGTGACATGGATCTTTTTTTATCTTCACAAACTGTGTGCCCGCCCCCTCGTCCCGCGTTGTCTAGCCCTCTCCTCGTTTCACAGAAGTGGTGACTTTAGGATGAATTTCCCTCATCGGTCCCCAGGTAGCAGGCGACACAATTCAAAGTACTGATCCAGCTGGTGACACAAATTTGCAGGCCTACTTTTAAACCGAAGGCCTCCCATGTATAAATACTGCAGACCGTTGCGTGTTTCTTACATAGGAGTAGTAGATATACATAGGAATGTTTCTATATAAGGTAAATAAATATGCTTATCTTATAATTGTTTAGCGTGTGGTCGTCTTAATTAACAGTAGACGGGTAAACCTACATTGATTTATAGCTTATTGTGTTGTTAGTGTTGCGTTGTTCTTTTGTTGCTGTTCTTTTGTTGCTGTTCTTTTGTTGATCTTGTTGTTGTTTTTTTCCTTTATGTTGTTTTTGTTTTTTCGTTGTGATGCTATGAATGTTTTTGGTAAACTAATCACTATTCAAATTAAGTAGCCTAGCATTTAAAACTAACAAGGACTTTGATCAGATGTGCAGGATTACCTATTTGTGGTAGGACAATAGGAAATCCCGTCCTTGACAGTTGGAAATAAATCTTAATTTTTTTTATTTAGGGTGATTACTTCACTCACGGACCAATTTATATTGTAAGGTATTCTGGAGGTGAACATGTTTTTGTATTGAACCTGATTAGATCAAACCAAAACATTCATAGATCTAGGAACCACATTTTCTTTGATAGCGCCGTTTACAAAGCTGTTTTTCATAATGATATATTTCTAGGCATACGCAGTATATGAACTAGGCCGGCAGTGAAAGGGAATCAGGTTGGAGTAGGATGCATATATACAAATTAAAATTATCAGACGACAAAACAAATACACGCTAGACCCCGTCTCCCCCACCAGTCCTATTTCTTTCTCTGCTTTCACACTCGGGCGGCTGCATGGTCGTGTAGCATGCGCTCTGTTGTCTCGATGGGCCCGGGCTTGAACGCCATCCTCCGCCGACTTTCCTGAGATTTGGACTGGCATGTCCTAATCTTCAATTCTGAAGGAACATCTGAAACGTCAACTGCCACGCATTGGTATATTGCTAGAATTAGAGCTCAATTCTCTTTATTTAGTTGGTGCCTAATGTTACCCTAACCCTAGGCGAATTGAATTTGTAATGCCAGATGAAATAGAAATATTTTTAAAAAACACTCAATTACTCAATTTATTTAAAATCTAGTGTACTCCAATAACATTTTGACAAGTTTCGCTATTTCTTCTCTTTGTTTAGAGGCCGCCACCAATCGGAGGGCGTATGCGGCTGCCTAGTTTGCCTATGCCTAAGGGCTGTCCTGCTAATATTGCATGTGGGTTTTATGGAAGCTGCAGTTCACCACTGGTCAATAGGCCGTGAATTAGATTCAGCGTCCTTGCGCATTGTTCGTGCCCATTTTAATTACTATAAAATGGAAGTCAGTTGAAGCGCTGTCTAAAACAACATGACTCGCTTTCTACATTAGGGGCTTAGCAAACTTAAACAAAAGGAAGTAAGACTTAAACAAAGGGAAGTAACAAAGGGCAGTTATGGTTTTGTTAGCTGGGAGAAACAGCAACTAGCATTACTATCTTATCTTATATAATACAGACGTTACTTCAAAAAAGAAGATGATTACGTCCTACGCGTCATGCATTTAGTCATACATATTAGCCAATGACTTAAATTCTGCCAAGTCACTGGTTTTCCTGGCTAGCTCAGGTAACCCATTCCATGCTCTAATGGCACTAGGGAAGAAGGAGTATTTGTACAAATTTGTCCTAGCATATGGGACGAGGAATGTGTCTTTATTTTTGTGTCTTACTAGATTGACTAATTCTCTTTCACACTTAATTCATAAAGCACTGGTTATGAGTTTGTGTGTGTTTCGTGTGTGAATGTTGTTCGTATTTGCATCTATGTTGTTATTGTTACAGTAGTTACGCTGAGGTGGTCAGTTGTAGTCAAACTGAATTTCCATTTGTTTGGACCAATAAAAATTATCTTATTTTATCTTATTTTATCTTATTTATGTTACGTCAAATGCATCGTGGACGTGAGTATAGAGTAACCGTAGAGCTATTTCAAAAAACGTGTGTAGATTCTTTATAAACACGAGTTAGTAATATGAAAGCAATACAGACGTGTAAACCATTTATACATTTATAGAAGTTAGAACTATGGCTTTGATTGTGTGGCCTATATTTAATTTTGGTGCTCCTTCTTCCCTAGTGCTATCAGAGCATGGAATGGATTACCTGAGCTAGCCAGGAAAACCAGTGACTTGGCAGAATTTAAGTCATTGGTTATTATGCATGACTAAATGCATGACGCGTAGGACGTAATCATCTTCTTTTTTTAAGTAACGTCTGTATTATATAAGCTAAGATCAGATAAGAAAATGGTAATCATGTAGTTCAGCGCCCTATGAGTTCGATTTTTTCGCAACATCCTTTTTTGTTTATTTATACACAATGTTTTTATATGACTATCTGTTTTAAATGTATTTTATTATTTTTAGGCCTTAATTTTTATTCTTGCATGTATTATTGCAATATTGTTGCTCTACGGGACTACAATAGGCCTATTTGTAATCTTTAATGACTTATTTTGCGACAGAATGTCTCTTAGTTAATATGGCAATTATACAAAACATGATTCCTTTCATAGTCTGTTGCATAAGATTGATCTCCCTTGTACGTTCCCACGACCTTCAGCACAATGAGACATATATAACATGGTAGCCCATCAGTCATAGCTGGAGCCGTACTGTCCTAGTCATACGCAATGGGATCTGACGTGGCATGCATCTCTCCCACACTTAAAAACCAAATCCAATTCTAATCTGTAACCAGGAAGTTGTTTTAGAGCAGTGTTTCTCGATCTGTAGTCTGCATACCCTTCTGGTTGGGGTTGTTGGGTAAACTTCCCCAATGACGGATAATTAAGAAAGTTACGTCTTCATTTCTGTGCTAGAAATAGGGACCAGGTAAAGGGGTGCATTGTTCACACACTTGTTCACTAAGTCATGGTCACTCGTTCTTGTCATTCTGTCTGGTCATTCACTTGGTCACTAAATCTGGCCACTGTCAGGTCAGTCACAAGGTCTGGTCTTATATGCGGTCATTCAGTCTGGTTCTACACATGGCCACTCCCCATTTATTGAATTAACTAAACAGCAGTTGTTGTTTTGATGACTTCAATTGTGCTTGTGTGTGTGTGTATAAGCGACCTCTTTGAGGAGGGAATGTGTTTATGCATAGTTATTAAGACGCTTATATCGACTCACGCCGTCTGTCTGTCTGGTACACAGTTTGTACACATACTTCTCCTACTACACATTCTCAGATCAAGTTAAAACTTTGCAGTTATTCATCGTCCTTGTCAAAACATAGATCAATTTTAAAATAATTAACCAATCAATTAATTAAATAGTGGTCATTAATTTATTTTGTTGGATATAGAAAAAGGGAAACAAATATTACAGTATTGGGATATATGGTTGTAATGTGCAGTTCTTTCCTATATACATGCTTTGTGTTGTTGTTGTTGTTTTTTAGTATTTGGAAATGTGCAGTTCTTTCATTTATAAACTTTCTGTTTTGGGGTTGTTGTTTTTTTGGTATTTTTAAGAAATATTTTGATAGTTAATGTTTTGGTTTATTGGTGGATTCTACTCGAGGAGATGTAGAATCTAGTCTCAATCCCTCCTCAAAGGCGAGAACCACTGCCAACTATCATGCTGGAATAATCCAGAGAGGATTTATCGTAAAAGCCAGTACCGGTAGTGCATTGTATGTTGATGCTGTGACGGTGCAGCCCACAAGCGTTGTTCAGCTAGAAGACTTTTGATGGCTCACTGAGTATCTAAAGTTGTATAGATTGGACAATAATACTTCTGCGTTGAAGAGCCGAGATAGGGAAGGGGAAACATTTGAAAGACAGCAGTGAATAAACAAGGAAGTTAGCTGTCAAAACAGAAGTGTAAAAGCTCGATTCTGCCACTTTAAATATCGATTGAAACCCAAAGGGAAACGCACCGCCCTTTCGTGCCTTTTTTTTTCCAATCATCAATATTAACTTGTGTTACTGCCTGCAAGTTATAGGCCTGCAAAAATGTAATTCTCTGTATGTGTCGGTGTGTGTGCGTGTATTTCAAGGTAATAACATTCAATTCTTGTTTAATACTGTACCCTCTCCCCACCCTCTCTCTCTATCCTCTCTTTCTCTCTCTCCTCTCTTTTGAGACTTACATTATTCCACTGCTTCTCAAAATAGAAGAATAATTTATCAGAAGTGCCACCTTGACTTGACCAGCACTTGGGTACGGTACTTTCTAAACGTAGCCTCCTTCATTATAACAAACCGATACGACGCCTGGATACGTGATGCCTGGATACGTGACGCCTGGATACGTTATGCCTGGATACGTGTTGCCTGGATACATGACGCCTGGATACGTGATGCCTGGATATGTGAAGACGTTGAGCAGAAGGTGAAAATATTGACAAGAAAGAGGTTGGCGCCAAGGGCTTCGCTTCGAGTTAACCTGTCAAGGTGCAAAAAGCAAACTTTTTATACACATGCAAGTTTTTGGAGATTCAGGAAGTCAAAACGGAGCTTTTTTTTTTTTTTTTTTTTTCAAGACTCGCTAATTTATGTTGATATCATTGATAGTTATCTCAACTCAAAAACATTTCCTTTACAAATTGTGACAACTTCTATTATGAAATCAAAGAATGGTGTGTCTTCATGCGTGAAAGATTTGAGGCCATAGATTGAAACATTGATTTGAATTATTGGACACATTTGGGGGAATTCAGAAAGCAGTTTGTCTTGTTTGGACACAGGAGATGAAACCGGTGCAATTTACTTATCTTTTAACTTACAGATGTTTCTTTCCAAAAAGAAGATAATTACGTCCTACGCATTTCCTGTGTCAATCTAGTCATGCGTGTTGTCGTTGATTTTCCTGGCTGATTCAGGCAGCCCATTCCATTATCTAGTAGGGCACGACATGGCCAAAATTGTGCCGAAGTGCTAAAAATCCAAAATACAAATACAAAATCTATTATCTATTGGGAAGAAGGAGCACTTGTCCGACTTTGTCCTAGCATATGGAATAAGAAATGTCCCTCTAGCATTGAAAGAATTTTGCACAACTATTGTAGATCCAATTCTGGTGTTAAGGAATAGTTGTATTTTTTTTAAAGCTTCTATCCACAAGTTTTGTTTGTGTTTTTGTTTGTTTGTTTTTTGTTTTTCCACAAGTTTGTTTTGGTTTGTTTTTCGACATATTACGTTATTCTGTAATTGTCATCTAGAATAAATCTTTATTTAAGTTTTTTTGATGTTGTTGTTTTTTGGTACGCATAGACGAGAATTTTGTGTCTTATCAATTCATTCAGATGAAAGAAAGAACTTCACGGCGCCGCCGGAAGACAGTAATCATGCCTCCAACTTTACGATACAGGTCTAGTAGCAGCAGCAACAGTAGAGTCAAGAAAGGACCCGGCTCACGCATGCGTATGCGAGCTTGGCTCGAGGACCTGCTCGACCGCGAAGAGTGTCGAGGCCTGGCCTGGGTGGACAAAACCAAGAACATCTTCTCAGTTGTGTGGAGACACGCCTCCAGCCACGGCTTTGAGGAAAGTGAGCACAGCGACGTGTTCTATCGCTGGGCAAAGCATACAGGTATGTACATTGCTTTTTTTTTTTTGTCTGAACAGTAAATAGTGGGTTGAGTAGTAAACATACTTGGCTACCTAAAAATTGGGGGGGGGGGGGGGGGGGGGTTCGATCTAAGATAAAATATACCAATGATGAAAATAGTAATTACATTGTACTTTTAATGGACGAGAGACTTTCTTATAATTTTTATTTCATTGAACAGACTATTGCTTTTTTTTCCCCCTTGAAATTAAAACCTTTAGATCTAAAAAAAAAAATCTCTTAATTCTCTAAAATATAGTATATATGTAATTTTAAATCTAACAAGGTTACAAAGACAGTTTATATCGAAACACAAACTCAAAATCGGCCCCCGAAGTGGTCCACCCAGGCAGGTAAAAAGGCAGGTTTCATTATTTTCAGAAAGAACATCAGAATGAAATTCTATCAAAGACAAATGACATAGAAGAATGGAGAAAGAAGGTTGACGGATCTTGTGTGGTGCCCCAGCGGTCCACAGATCAACGGATAGGAGAAAGTGAAAGTGAAGTTAGATGTGAACCTGGTCTAACTAATGTCTTATAATTAATATAATTGATCTAATTGTTTTCTAAAGGGACAATTCTTATTCCTCAAGAAAAAAACATTTCCGTAATATAAAAAAAATTAAAACAAAATCCTTAGTTCAGTGTTATATAGTTAGTAGTGTCCCACTGTAGTTCACCCGATAATATGAAAAACTACTTATTAATTGTTGTTTTAAATTTTGTCCAACTTATATGCATACTAAATAGATTTTTTTCTCTTAAAAAAAAAGTTTTAAAAAATTGTGTGTAAATGTAGTAGTTAGTATAACAGAACTTACTTTCTTCTTCTTCTTCTAGCCAGCTTTATTGCTGCTGATTGTGAGCTCTTTTGCAGACTGTGCACAGAACTTACTTAACTTAGCAATACAAATGTAAAAAAAAAATTATTTTTTTTGACAGAAATCTAAAACCATTTGCATAAATGTGTTAAAAATATGGTAAATAGTCACCTGCCCTAGTAAGGTGCCTCCCATGTCTGTTACTATTAAATTAATAGTGAATAGTTGTAAAAGTGGTGTATTTTTATGAAAAAACTGCTTGCATAAAAGATTTTAAAAATTCGATTTTTTGGTTTCAGAAAAGAAAAAAGTAGCCGTTGCATCAGAACTTTGAATGGTCTAAAATATTATGATGTTGGATTTTCAATATCTTTTCTAGTTTACGAGATCAACATGAGACCGACAGACATTCCACACAAAACTAATAGCGTCTTTTCCCCTTTTGGGGGCCACTTAAAATGAGCAACACCTGATAAAAAAAACTATCTTTTCTTTCATTGTGGATTGACAAGATTATTTCTTTCCTTCGATTTTTTTTTGCATTGTATAGCCTACATATTAACCCCATACTGCCCTATGTAGATTTAGGTCTTAGATCTAGATGTATATAATGTTTTGCTGCCATTGTTCCGTACACATTTCTAGTCTTCCTAGTTTAAAATGTGTTCTGTTCTTTATCAACAGGAAAGTATAAACCAAACCAAAACAATCATTCCAGTTACAAGAGCAACTTCCGTTGTGCCCTGCACAGTTTAAAAGACTGCATAGAGCTTACGAAGACAGGGGATAAAAAAGGAGAGAAGGCCAAACGAACATTTCAGTTTATTGACCCCTCACATCCTCAGTATAGTAAGTATGTCAACACCTTTAGTCAATTGGAACTCACTCCCCATTGATCTCAGACAGACAACATGCTATACCACTTTTAAGAAGAACATTAAGACCTACTTGTTTAAAACTTTTTTAGATTAGTTTTTGATATCTATTGTCGTGTCTGTGTTTGTAATGTTATTACAGCGCCTTGAGCCTACATTTTGTTTGTTTACAGCGCTTTCTAAATAAAATTATTATTATTGTTATTAATTATAAATACTCAGGTTACTTTCCAAGAAAACTATGATGTCATTTGCTGTAAGACCAACTAACTGGGATACACTTAAAGTTGCACACATCCATATATTTTTAAGAAAGAAAACAGAAATTAATCATTTCAAGCAAAAGAAAAGACTGCAGACTACTACAACTGCATTCAAATTTACATGTGATGAATGAAATATGATTAAGTTTCTCAAAAATAAATAGGAAAACTCTTTGACACTTCCATAAAATATGATGCAAGAAATAACAAAAACATTTTTTGTTCCTCAGAAAAGAAAAAGAACAAAAAAGTCAAGGTCAGTCAAATGTAATATTAGAATGTTTTCTGTTTGTTTGTTTGAGAATGTGTTGTCTTAAAGTCAAGCATTCTAATATATGCCTAGAGATCATAACCAGAAAAAGATAGGGAATAATTTTTGGTTTGTGTGAGGTTCTCAATCAACATTTAAAGGCTCCATAGTTCCTAATCAAATCTGTAATACTAATTGTAATATTCTATTAAATCATCAACAATTCTTTCAACAAATTAAATTCAAATCAAAGTATTGATATTTTAAAGAACAACTCTTGTTGCATCTATTAATAAATGTAAACATTCCAGGTTATATCCAGTAATAAATTTAAACATTCCAGGCTGAACAAGAATCCAGTGAAAACAGCAATTCCAGATTTCCTGATGAGGGAGATTCCTCATTCTTGGATTTGCCATCTTCAGAATCATCTTCACCATCTTGTTCATCTCTTGGAGCATCCCATACACTGGTCAGTGTATCACAGACCAGTGTAAAACAGAGCAGTGTACTACCACAGAGCAGTTTACTACCACAGACCAGTCTACCGGTTCAAGCATTATTCTCAGGCGAGAATATATATGTTCCCTACACTGACTCTCCTGTATCTCCAACAGCTGATCTCAGCTTGAACAGGGTTAAACCCAAACCCCAAAACATTGTTCCCCATTTAGATATGCTGCTGGACAGCAACATACCAGCGCAAGATGTGCAAACAAGTGGTCGAAATGAAACTGTCCAGCGTCCATTGTTTATGCAAACAGAAACCAATGCGGAAGGGATAACAACAATAATTTTGCATAACAGTCAAACACTAACACCTACCTTAGAAGATCTTATTCCGAATGTAGGTGCTGTGTCCAGCTCACCCCAGCAGCAGTCAAGTCTGTCTACCTCAGGGATCACTAGTGAAAGTAGGTAGCTTATCATCAGAATAAAGGCTTAACAACTATGTTTTGTGAATACACATTTTTTAATGTACAGTCTGTGAATTGATATATTTTTGTAAAGCTTACATTTTATACTTTGATAGTTGAAATGCAAATAAATCTAATGGAATTCTAAAGTTAGAAAAGGTTCCCATCCTCATGGTGCTGCCATCATACTTATTAGCTGTAATTATTTCTGAAGGAATATTGGAAAAGTATCGCTAAAGATATAGTGTATTTTAAAATATTGATTTGTACATTCAAAACTGAAGTAAATGGACGCTAAATCTTAAGCCTAGTGTGTTTATTTTTTGATGTGGGTGTATGTGGGGGAAAGGAGAGACTGAAACAATAATGTATCAATTTGAAGAACAAATGTAATTGTCAAGACTACTTTTTATTTAACCAGGTGGTAGGAAATACAGTTACAAAATAGTGTCACCCCAAGTACCTGACAAGTTTCACATGTTCCTTCAAAAATGAAGAGTCTTATGTCCTAGCCAAACATCTAGCAGGATGGCAGTGGGCACGGTTCAAACCTGGGATAATAGTGATATCTGGAATACAATACCTCATGACCAGCTTAATATAGACTTATTATAAGAATTTCAATCAAGATTTCATTTGGTGGAAATTTAAATAACATAAAATCAAAGCTAATTGGTGATGACCTATTCTGGGGCTAGTCTTGCTAAGTTAGGGAAAGGACATTTTACTTATGTGGATTTCTGAGTGTCTGAAATTCTTATAATTTATCTGATGTTGTCTCAAAAAATGGACATTATTAGTCACTTAAGTGCATTTTCATAAATGTCTGACTTAAACATCGGTTGAATGGAAACATTGGTGTATCAGTTCAGCTGATATTATTCGACACCCCATTGCTCTAGCTTTGTGTATTACTAATAAGTTCAATAGTTCTTAGTGAACATGTTTCATCTTGATTCTACAGATAAACTCTACACAATATACTTGAATCCCAGGCTCACTTGTGGAGGCAATGTCAAAACGATGAAAACTGATTCTGAAGTCATGCAACTTCCTATAACTTTTTCCGTAAGTCAGTTTTATACTAATAACTTGCCTCTTGCTGTTTTTAGCTATATGTCACAGTTGATCAGGATTTTATTGAATTTTTTTTTTGTTTTGCTTATTATTTCTCTAAATATTTTAATTATTGATTATCATTATTGATTATCATTATTGATTAATTATTTTAATTCTGATTTAAAATTGTTTCATCTGTTTAAAAAAAGTATTCATCTGTAAGTTATTAACCATGAATTTATTATTATTATTATTATTATATTCCAGTGTTCCAGTAGTAGGCAAACTGCTTATCCAGATTCAGATCTGGAAATAGCTTCCAATATGGAAGTCAATGACTCTCAAGGTATTATTAGGATTTTTTCCCCCTATTTACACAATTTTGTTTTACTATACTATTTACACATTGTTATTTGTAGTTTTTGCTTATGACTCAAATTAACAATTGAATTTAGCATCAAAAGCATTTTGTAAAAAGAAGTGTTATTTTTTTTATTCTTTTCTGCTTTGATGACATAAATTGTTTTGATATTAGGAAACTATAAACCATTTATTTTGGTATTTAACTTTACATGACACTAATATTTGCATAAAAAAACTAAATGAAACAAAACAAAATTGTGTCTATTTTCTGTTTCATAGATTTGGAACAAGATTTTTTATCTGATGAGGTGAGTTTATTGTTGTTGGTTTTTTTTTAAACTTTCTTTGTAAGAGATCAACCTTGCTGAGTTTTTTTTTTTTAATCTTTCTATATTTTAAGGAGTTATAATTACAAATGTTAAAATATTTAAGAAGTATGATACACCTTAACAAATGATCTAATAACAGAAGTTAAAACATAGCTTTCTATAACATACAACACGTACTTAAAAGCTTTTTTATATTGATTAATTATGTATGCAAGTGAAACTTGGACACTGACAAAAACAACAGAAAAACTGCTGAATACTTGGGAAAAGAAAATCCTCAGAAAAATGTATGGTGCCATACATAATGTAACCAGATGGAGGACTTGCGCCAACCAAGAAATATACCAGTTATTTGAAGATCCCTCCATAGTAACGAAAATAAAAAGGAAAAGATAACGTTGGGCAGATCACCTCAAAAGAATGTTGGAGAACAGAGGAGCAAAGATTATTCACCGGTAAAAACCAAAAAGGCAGGCACCATGAGTACGGTGGCTTGATTTTGTAGAGGCAGATCTACAACAACTAAGAGTCTGGTCATGGAGACGTAAAGCCCAGGGTGGTAAGATGTTTTGGAGCAGGCCATGGCCCTCCACGGGCTGTAGTGCCACTGAGATGGATAATCACAAGTAAAATCAAATCAATGAATAAATTGTCTCTGAGTCATTGAATTAGTGTGGCTGTTGGCTCAACTTTTATCTATCTTTTAAAGATCAGGAGATATCCACAGTTTCTATTTTGGTCTCATAGAACCGCATAGAGCCAGTTTTAAGTCATGACCTTTTACCCTTTTACCTTATCATTAAAGTCATAACTACTTAATGTCTAGTCTGAACCCACTTTTTTTTTGTGCCAGTTCTTTTAGTTTTCTGTAGGACACTAATAAGTCCTTTCTAGCATACAACTTTTTCAATCTACTATCTACTATCCTGTACTAAATTCTTTTTTTTTTTCTTTTTTTTTTTCAGTTCAGATACACTGAAGGTGAGCTCTAGTTTAGAATTTTTTTTTTGTTTAAATTTAACAGTAAAAGCAACTTTTTATTTTTATATATTTTTGTAACAACTATAAATTTCACAAGGTATTCTTTTGAATTTTCTTAGGAGATTCATTGGCAAATGTCATCACTGAGCCGATGTACCCTGATGATGAAGAAACGGTAAGCACCAGTACTACTTAAAACTTTTTATTAAAAAAAAAAAAAAATCAACTAAACTATAATGTTATTTTAATTTTTTTAATGCATTAAAACACACACAAAAATGTTGATAAACAGATTTCTAATGTCTAGCGCTTCTTGCCATTTTAAAATATTTTTGTTTTGTTGCAGCTCTACATATTATCTGAAAATACTGATGACAATTCGATTATTTCCCATGATATTTAAATACTGCTACGTGTGAAGACAATTTTGGACATTAAGAAGACTTTCAATGCAAGTTTCAAGTACCTAAGACCTGATTAACTAATCCAGAGAGAGTCGTGAAATAATGTGACATAGCGCGGAGTAGTGTCTGGAGTATAGAGATAATAAACTGTTCCATTTCAGTGGTTTATATCCTGTGAATTTATTCAAGGGAATACAGCAGCATGTTTGAACTATTTTAGCTTTCTTCTGATCATTAGTTCTGCATAGATAAAGCAACTTGAAGTGGTGAAGTGTTCCAGGTCTTACTACATTGAGTGTAGAGAAACCAAAACATTGAAAGTAATCTGTTCAGTGTTGTTTTGTTCATCTTTGATTATTTTATTATCTAGCAAGACAATAAACAATTAAGATTGATTACTATCTACTTGTAAGGATGTTTATTATAGTGGCCATTTAGTCTTGCACTTTTCTGAATGTGTTTGCTGAAAAGCTAGAGGCTGTCGAGTGTTGAGTCTTTTTCTTAAAATGTATGAAATTTTTAATTTCCAGAGATCTAGTGCATACAAAGAATTGGAAGATAGTGTTGTGACGAAAATAATGTCAAATAATTTGATTAGATTGTTTTTCTTTTTTTTTTTTTTTCTTTGCTGTTATTATGTTACATATTAAAATTGAATAGATTAAGTGTGTAGCAAGTTTTAAAACAGAAAGTAGGTTTCAAACTTACAATTTTTTTTTTTTTATGCAGTAATTGAAAAGTTCAAAAGTACAATTTTTCCATTTCTTCTCTGCACCTTTTGTGAAAGATTTTTTCTTAATTTTACCCTGGTTGTACCTGTTTCCCCAATAAAATAAATATTATTTCACAAGAATGTACTAGCCAACATTGTGACAAAGAAAAACTATATGACTTAAAGAACTAGCAGTGCATATTGAACTCACAAGTACTATAGAATAGATACATTATTGAAAGTGCAATGTAGTGTTAGGATTCTGTTAAGTATTAGCTTGAGGTTTGTGTGGCATTTTACATTTCATCCCGATGATCTCTTTTCTTTTTCCAAATTGTCTTGTGACTATAGAAACCAATTCCTTGACCACAGTTTTAGTGCTTGGATGAAACCAAGTGTTTATGCTATTACTTACTTTTTAAGGGAAAATTTAAACAAAAAAAATTGATGGCATCCATATTATTTGACATGTTTGTTTTATATGTTTCCTATGTTCCTTTAGATTTAAAGATTATTACAACCTAGCCTAAACCTTATGCAGGGCGGCAGGCAGGGTTCAAACCTTTACAAACAACTGCAGAATCAGATATACAGCCAAATAGGAAATGACTTTTTCTTCAACATAGCACTACTTCATTACAATGTAGCTGGATTTTACATTAGAGTAACACTTTGGATTAACTAAGGCATCTACTAAGCGGAATTTCTAATTTGATTTATTTAGTATTTTTTAAAATCTGTAATGTTAATAGTCATCTACATTTTTTTATTTTTTTTTACTGAAATGTGAAAAATCTTGCTGAAATCATTGACTAGATAAAATGTGTACAAATTCAAAAACAATTTTCTATATTCTATAGACATTCTGAAAAAACTTCCCAGCAACACACCTCCCTTGAAAAAAGTTAAACATCATATCTGATAAGTTTGGCACACTGACGTATATATATGTATATATATGAATTGATATTGGAAAAGAATTTCACATAAAATAAAAACTGAACTATTGAGGGGGAGGAAAAGTTGCCAACTAGTGAATGACTTCCCTAGTGTTAAAAAACAAAAGAATTGTGATAGCAAACTTCTGAAATGTCTTTTGTTTTTGTTCAAAGTCTACCTACCAATGTGACAGTGTTGATGTTTGCTAAATTATATCCTTTGTACATTGTCATGTGTATATATACTTGTACAAAAATATTTGATCCCTTTTATCATTTTTTTGGGGTCTGTAATAACTGGATCTAGTTTATTTGTTTATTTATTAACATATTAATGTGATGTCAGCTGTTTATTACATGTGAATGTGTAGAGATTTATGAACACATCAAACCATAACAAGACAAAGACTTTCTGCTCTCAGCACGGTCTGTTAATCATAGCTAGTGGATGTCTTCCTAGATGACATGTTTAGTTACAACCACTAGAATTTATCTCCCTTTTTTTCATTATTGACTCTGAAAAGTTTCATTCTTGGCACACTGATATATATATATATATAGTTAGATAAATAGATATAGATTATATATATATATATATGAATTTATATTATTGAATGTCTATTGCCTTTTAGGAAAGTATTCATAGATCAGTAATTGCTCTGCTGCTTTTATTTAAGGCAGCCTTATAAATATAGATCTAGTGACTGTATTTCATTTGACTTGTGATGTATGTTATGTATGTCTGTATTTTACTCATCTCTGACAAAATGAAAACCAGAAAACAAATTTCACAAATCTATATAATGCCAATTTTGTTTGTATTGTTATGATTTATGTATTATTCTAGCTGTAGTTGTGATTTTCTAAATCTCCTGTATGTTAGTTTATAAAACAATGAGGTGTATAAATATATTCATTCCCCTGGTTTAAATTTATTCATTTTAGTCCCTGGATGTATGAAATTGTGATGGACAGATGTGTTTGGTTACAAAGCCATTTTGTGTCCATTTCATTTGGTGATATATAAAAAGTTGAATTGTATGTGTTTGAAAGACAAACATTTGATTTTTTTTTTAAAGACTTTGTCATTCATTATAATGCAAGTATAAATTGTGATGGACAGATGTGTTTGATTTTAAAGCAATATTGTGTCCATTTCATGTGGTGACATATAAAAAGTTGAATCATATGTGTTTTGCAAGATATTTAATTTTTTTTTTCTTTAAAGACTTTGTCATTATAATGCAAGTATAAATTCATTTTATGGATTCATATATTATATAAAAGATGTTTATGTTAGTATTTGATAACATTTCACCATGACAAGTTGTAACTCGGATTGTTTCATTACATTTCATTCCATATATGTTATTACAAGATTGTCTAATAACAAGATGTAAATAATGTATTGAAAGTCTGTATTTCAACACCACCATTCTTTGTATTAATAAGTTAGGTTTCAAATCTGAATATAAAAACTATGCTTTTGTTTCACTGTTTAAGCTGTTCTATCACACACAAGCCTTGATGTAGGACCCTGTTAGTGTGATGTTAATGTTACTGTGGTTGAACTTTATCAAAGCATCTCTGTCTTGTTAACTTTCTCACTATATTAACTCACATTGTGTTGTAATAAATGTTATTTTTCTGAGACTTTTTTTTTTTTAATTTGTACCCTCAGTTACCTCCCTTTAAGACCCAATGCCCCAGAGCTCCAACAGACTGTCAGTCTCAGGTAATGTGCCCTGATATATTAGGCTGGCAGGGCATGGCCTTTTTACATGCAGACCAATAAATCAGGCTGGCAAAAAAAAATATTATTATTGAACAAGATTGAAACAGGCCTGTTACCAAGAAACATTCAGGAATGTATATAGCTATAAATTAGACATCAAACAGTTAGATGGGTCGATACATGACTAAATATCTCAGTGGCTAAGATCAGACTATCTAGATATTTCTTGTAACCCTATGTATCAAGATTTTATAAGGATGGTTGCTAAACACAAAAACAAGTTTCTGAACAAACTTTCTTATAAAGCAATCAATGAACAATTTGGCAATTCAAATTGTTTAATATGTTTTTCAATGTTTAGAAGAATTTCCCATTAAGTATGTACAAACCTAAGTAAATTTACACAAACTTTCAATGAATGTTTTATTTGAGTCGAACACTCCTGATGATTCCTGCCCTGATTCCTGATGCCTCACCTTGATACTTATTGATTTCAGGTCGATAGTCTCGATACTGGAACAATAAAATGTTGGCATTACCTCTGTGATTACCAGGGACTAAAGCTTACATATGCATTTTTAATTAATAAAATATTAAATATTTAAATTTGAATATTTAAAATGTTATTAAAATAATATGTCAAGTCATCAAAATTTCCATAATTTTAAACTGTAAAAGAGTTGAAAGTCTACTTAAGTGGATTACCTTTCCTTTCCTGCGGATCTTAGCTTTCCTGAACTTTTCCCTGTGTTTAACACGCGGGTTATTAGGAGCCGTTTTCTTCTTCGGTTTGTTTTTCATAATCTAGATTAGAGAAAGATAAATGAATTAAATGTTACCATTAACCAGAAAATGGTGATAGAATCATTCACAATCTAGAGTCAATAATGATAAAGCTTGTCTTCAAGTCCGAAGATAATTGAGGAATGCAGTATTTCCCATGGCTACGCAGCCCCAGCTGTAGGCATAACCATTGTCAATTTAGATTTTCTTTTATCCATCTACCTCTGTCTTCAGCAGCGGATTTTCTTTTAGTCTCAAATGTGTATCTCGTGACCTTAATAATAAAATCTCCAGCTGCCTCATTTGGCATGCAACCAGGTGCTCTCTTCTGTCAGTTAAAGCAAGTAGGCTTTCCCATAAACACCACTATTTCCTTCAGATAGACAGATATGCCAACATGTCTCAAAAATATTTCAGATGTAAGTTTTCAATATAAAAATTTTAAAAATCTAAATAAAATTCAAAAGAGAGAAGGAACTAAATTAATACGAAGAGTTTATGGCATTTGTTTGAAAAAAAAAAGCAAAAAAAAAAAAAAAAGCAACTCTGTCAGTAAGAAGATTTCTTGGTCTCAAAACTCTTTCATTGGTTTCAGAGTCTTAAGTTGTTATTTGTATTAAACTGAGATGAATCTTACTTAAGAAAAAAAAAAAAAAAAATTTTCCTAAGACACATAAGATTTAAAGGGCAGGTAATGTAGACTTCCTTTCTTTTGGTGGCCATTAGTGTACTGATATATAAAGAAGAAAACCAGCTTAGACAAATTGTTATAAAGTGTTCAACCAGAGATGTGTTCATGGTTTAACAAACTGTCCTACAAGTGTTTAACCATAGATGTGTGTTTAACAAACTGTCCTACAAGTGTTCAACCAAAGATGTGTTCATGGTTTTACAAACTGTTCTAGTTTCACTTATCTTTCTTTCAAAGATGTTCTGAGGAAAATTACCTGGAAACTACATTTACTTGCTTTGTCTTTAGCAAGTGAGATATGGTAGACTTCATTTTATAACTAATCAGATGTAAACTAAGTTGACAGGGCCAAGATTGACACTGTACATTTTAGGTACAATCCCAGCCAACAACAAAGCCAGACTTCATTCAGGATTAGTAAAAATTGAAATGAGGACTTAAAGGTCAATCATATAAAAAAAAATTAGCACATTAAGAACATTAAAGTTGGCAGCTGCAACTTGATAAAGAAAAGCAAAAAATTAATAGAAAGCTTAGTAAATTATAAAATACATACAAAGTACAAAGAATCAGAGAGTTTGCCAAGAGTGGAAGAATAAACTCACAATTAAACTCTGCACTCTATCTTGAAGAAATAAAGAAGTTAATTGTAAATAAAATAAATGAGAAATGGACAAGCTCTCATCCAAATCACAAGAAAGCTGATGCTTATTATAAGCTATCCTGACAAGATCAACATCAAATCTTTCGACTCAGGACCGGACACAACAGAATGCAACAACATATGTACCGGAAGCTTAAAATCGGACCCAGTGAAATCTGCCCATGTGGAGTATCACCTGAGAATGCCGAGCATGTCTTCCAAAACTACTCTCTTTACCAAAAGGACCGTCTAGAGAACTGAAATGATCTGCCAACTAAAGCTCTCTAGACAACTTAGTGCCAAACATCAAAAATTAATGGGGTGTATTTTAATAATCAACCAAATTCCATCACTAGTTACCTCATAGCCAATGGGTCTGTTTCCTGGTTCCTTCTCTTCACTTTCTTCTACCTTCTCTTTCTCATCATCATCATCAATGTCATCCTCATCATCATCCTCTTCACTTCCAGTCAGCTCAAGCCTGAAACAATAAAAGCAAACAACAAAAACTTTAGTTTACAGCGCGCAAACCGCACAACCAAGCAGTTTACTTGCATAGTACTCAAGACTTCCTTTTTTTTTTGTTTACAATTTAAACAATGAATCTCCAAATTTTTTCAAATGTTAAAATTTTTTAAATTTTGTGTAAGAAACAAACTAGCCTTAATTAAAAAAGAAAAAAAGGGGGGGCGGATGTGGAAACGCATTGAACTTAGGAGAAATGTTGCAATACCTCTGACGTTTAATTGAATTTTTTGGTTTGACATCTTCCTCATCTGTTGACTCATCACCACTGGCATCACTGGCTTCCATTTGCTCCTCAGGAATGGCCTCATACATTTTAGCCAGCTATACAACAAAAAAGGTGAAAAATTGAAAAAAACTCAAACCAGCACAAATGTTGGTTACTTGCTGGGGTGAATTAGAGTTATTTCATGATCCAAACTAAAAAATTACAGCTAATTTCATGGTCTAGACTAACATCATAGTTAATTTCACAATCCAGACTAACATCATAGTTAGTGAGTTATGATTATAATAATCCTCTTCTTTTTTGAAGTAATGTCTGTATTATTTAAGATATAGTTAACTTATAAGACTACTTATGCTAGTTACTTGATGGGATGAACTAAACTTTGACTTGCTTCATAATCCCATAAGAAATCACATTTACTTTATGAGACAAATCAACATTAAAATTTCCTTTCAATTAAACCTGTCCCAGAACTAGAACACATTTTTAAAACCTTTATTTTTTAAAGAAGTAATTTTGTTAGCTCTCAAAATTCTCATAAATAAAATAATAATGTATTTTACTTATAAATCCCAGGTCATTTCTCAAAAGATTTTTTTAATCTAATCACTGAAATCAGGCATACCATATACAAATTATTAGCTTAACCAAGGGCAAGAAATGTTTTCTACAATTCAAGTCTGTGATATTCAAGATAGGAAAAAGCTCTTTTAAAACAGAAAGAAACGTTTTACCTTTTTCAGTTGGACAATTCTTTTAATAACCGGGTGTCCACGGCATTCCTCGTCTGACTCAATCAAGTGTAAATAGAAGGCAATGTTGCCAGCCAGTCTATTGAAAATCAATGTTTGGTTATTTATTGCATTTTAGGTTTATCACATGATTTAAATTACAACTTAAAACTTTCATTTTCAAAAAGGTAATTGTTTAATACTTTCTAAGTTTTTCTAGAACATTTAAACTCTGTTATCTCAAGATCTCATCAAAGTATATAAAACAGAAAAAGTTCACAAAGAATTCTTCAAGACAAAACAATTTGACTAGCAAGCAACTTACAATCTAAAACACGTTTCTCTGCTCTCATATTTCCAGCCTTTTTTTTCTTTCAAGCTTTCTAACTCTTCTATCTGTAAAAATAACAAAAGTTAAAAAAAAACAACTTACATTAGCAAGTACAATGATCCAACATCATTACTCTCCAGATGTCAGCTATCAATTACATTTTACTTTGAAGACTTGATCTCACAATTACACAGTTTATGTTGAGACTAACTCAATGAGACCATCAAGCTTCAATGAGCTAAACTTCACATTAATATTACTTTAATAGACAACATAATGTACAGTTTCCCATAAAATAACTGGAAAAACTAACATAGAAAAGTTTCTTCACTTTCTCTGAAAATAACTATTGAATGCTGGGAAGATATTTTAATAACCTTAAAAGTAACCTACACAAAAGCATTTTATGAAAATATGTTTCAATTTTGCATTCAGTCATTGCTTGAAGAGATGGATGGCATATGGATATACAAACTAGGGATGAGTCCATTAACAACTAGACAATTCTACTCAAACATTTATTCAGCTCATCAAACGATTACATGATTATTGTTACCAGGACCAGATTAAAGGGAAGGCAGGCAGGGATACTGCCCCGGGATGCCCACAAGACAAAAGCCCCAAAAAAAAGGTATTTTTAAAATCAAAATTTTGATAGGTCAGAAACTTTAAAGTTATTTTTTTTCAAACTTTGCAATTATAACACTTTAAATCTTACGGTTGGCAACACCCATGGCCACTTGTAGCATGCTCCAAATATATTATATTGTTATAAATCTAAGGCAGCACTCAATGAAAAAAAGTAACAATAGATGATGCATTTTTTTACGGACACACAGACATGGACATCAGCTATCAATTCACAGGAAGTCTTAAGTTCCACCAGCCCTTTCCTACCAAACCTTAGTACATACCACCGACACACTTCCCAGTGTCACTACAGGTCCTCATGACAGTTTAATGGCAACATGAAGAAGGGCTCTTAGTCCCAGACAGCTAAGACTCCCATAACCTGCAGATCACTTCAACCGGATCCTTCCTCTCGAATCAATGTCGTCTATTACTCATGTTGAACAGTGTGCTGGTGCACACCATCAGTGTCGACACAGGAGCAGGGTTATAACAATATAAATACAGCTTCAGGGTTATGGCAATGTGTTAATCCAGAACTTTACCCTCCACAATCTCAAAAATATACATTGTAACTAAAATATGTATATTAAATATTTTTTTAAAGGGAAAAAATGATCCTGCCCTGGAGCATCCACTTACATAGATCTGGCCCTGCATGTTACATTTATTCAGTTCTTTAGTAAATAGTACAACTTCCCACTAAATTCTACTTACACATTTATTAAGTTCTTCTCTCAAGGGTTCTGCCTCAGGGTGAATTTTTTTCTTAAACTGAAATTAAAAAAATGACTAAGACTTCAGTTAAATGTGTTGGAGAGTTTGTACACTATAGCTATCTACTATGTTGAGTGATTTACATTTAAAACTCACAGAAACAGGTTTTCAACAAGACTTACTTCTTCTTTCTCCTGTGCAGTCAAATCTCTCTTAATTGTGAACTCATTTGATTCTTCTTTTGTTTTCTGTACAAATGAGATTTTCAAGTGTAAACATTTAGAGATCTAGAGTTTCTATTCTTCTATTGCTCATGACTAGTTCAATACATTATAAGCCCACAACATAAGAATTTACTCTTTCAGTTTTCAGGCAGAGAATTAATGATGTTCCTAAAATAAAATCAGCAACAAAACTTTTAAACTTTTTTTTACTTAGCAACTAAATTGTATGCATAGTGGGAAGGGTGGTCGAGATGCTAAGTACGCCTGAACTTAGCTTGGGTTGGCTACCTATGAAGGGGGCTCGAGGTTCAACACCTGACTAGAGCAGAGTTGTGTTTACTGAGCGACTAAAAGCAGCACGGAAAACCTTCTCCCAGGTAAACACCCCCCCCAACTGGTCAACAAATGAGATTGAACCATAACCCTCTGAGCACGCTTATAAGCATGAAAGTAGCGCTATTTAAAGCTTTAATTCAATACTAAACAAATTAAATAAAATCTTGTATTGGATTCTGCTGTTTTCCCATATCTGTTTTTAAAAAGTTCTGATTTAAATTTAACATCAAAACCACCTACAAACACATTATTAGTTACATATAAAGACTCATGAAATACAATCTAATATATAAAAAATTTGATTGCTATGGCATTTTTTTATTTCTAAACATGACTACTGTCTGTTTTTTTTTTAAAACAGTGTTTAGATATTTCAAAGAGTGACAATGATTTCATGTTTATCTCAAACTTAATCTAAGAAGGTCAGCTCATTACAAGTAGGTCAGAGTTGCTATTGTAAAAACTCTTACATGACAGAAGATAAAGCTAGGTGACAAATAAAAATTCTGATAAAAAACGCAGATAGTTCACCTTGGTCAGCGAGGGTAAGATAAAATCATCCTCATCCACATCCTCATCTAACCTTTTCTGTAACTTCTCTATCTCTTTCTCCTCCATAGTCCACTCATCTTCTTCATCACTGGCTACGAGACCAAATCAAACAATTGAGACCAAAGTGAATACATAGTGGAATAATCAAGTCAGGTCATTCATCTAACCAACTAATCAACACAACAGTTGTTGAATAAACTTCAGTGGATAAATGAATCACAGGAGGGAACAGGCCATCTTTACAAATTGTGGATGATTTTTAAAAAAAAAAAAAAAAAAATGAAAGCAGAAAGAAAGGTTTGGAAAGCATAAAATAAAATGAATACTTGTACATTGTAATTTATGGTATAAATGTAATAAAACTGAATTGTGCTATGCGCTCTAGACTACCATTTGACAGTCATGATGGTCCCAGGTTCTACCCCTGCCCGACACCTTCCCATCCCATCCTGCAGAGGTTTGGGCTAGGATGTAATTATCTTCAAACTGAAGGAAAAGCCAAAACATGTAAAACAAACAAAGCAATAAATTCATGGTTCAAATTGATTTCTGATTAATTTGATATGCTATGCATTAGGGGTGCACCAGATAGTACTTTTTGATATCCGCCCGGAGCCAGATATGACAGGATAGTAAAATTTGATATTCGGCCGGGCCGAAGACGAATACCTAAGTGTCTTGTATTGCTGAACATTTTACGAAACTGTTAAATAACATACCTATATTTTTTGGTATTTTTTTTTTCTTTTTATATACCTTATTGTTTTAAACTCTGTTAATGATTGATTTATTAAAGATTAACAGTATTTATAAACAAAAATTAATCTGTGTAGTATGAGCATGTCTGTGTATGTACGAGGCATCCAACTATACAGGCTGTGTGTTGGAGGGTCAATGTAAAATATGTTAGTATATATTTAACTAGTTACTAATGTAAATCTCTCATCTGGCTTGTATGGTGGTTGGATGTATGTGTTCAAGAATTTCTGACCAACAACTGGTCATCAGACTTGTAATTTTAAGTCCAAAGACTGCTTCTGGTCTGGCTTCAAGCGTTTAATACTGATAGCTGTTAGTTAATAGTTGGAATCTGAAGCGTAGTAGGTCATATATTTATTAATCCATTTGCGGCAAACGATATTTTATTAACATAAGGAACATCTATTATACCTACTCATAGCCTGAGCCTTAAATGTTGCAAAGGCCTATTATTGATATCTATGTTTAGATCTACTGTTATATAGATCTAAGAGAGTTAGGAAAACCAACTATAGAAAAAAAATCACCCACACCCTCTTTACCAAAAAAAACAACATAAATAGACTTTGTGTTCAACTGATTGTAACAACCTGGTCAGATAGACGTAGTGAGCCTACACATGCATTTTTTTTCCTTGGGCATACGCAATAGTGTTTAGTGTGCAGGCAAAAAAAGATAACACATTGGCATGGTCAGTCAAGCATATAGATAAATTATATCTGTACCTTAGTTACAGAGGTCAAGTGTTTCTTAACATTCCAGCATATTTTTTCTTTGACATTTGGCTTATTGTGGTCAGCTGCCTATCTGTGAACTCAATGGTATGGACAAAACAAACAAAAGGAGGTGGGGGTTGCTCATCTCTACCTCTTCAGATATACCCGCACATCTAGACAGATTATCAGCGTGATGTAGTTTAGGAATATTACATGTTTACTAGACCACTCAAAGGTCAAGAAAAGCTTTTAAAATGTGCCAGACATCGCTGCTACATATGTAATGCGAATTTATAATGCAAAGCATTGTTTCTATTTAGATTAACACGCCTTGTCTTTGTACTAAAAATATTTGGTGCATAGTCATAGTTTATAGTTTTAAAAACAAATTCTTTTATTTGAAACAAAAATGTTAATGTATTTCAGAACTGACATTACTGAATCATGTCCACTTTATGAGTATTGGTATATTTTTTATTAACATGGAGATTTAGTTTAAACTTCTTGTTGGACATCGTTTATCAGCGTCGACTATCTTTATATTGTTTGCCTTTCGCCTGTGTTGTTTCAATATTTAAGTGTTACCTCCGTTTGGTGTATCTGGAAAAGATTTAGCGCAGAGGCGCATAACAATATTAATAGAAATACAGGTGTAGCTTTAACTATCCGGTAGTGATATCCGACCGGAGCCGGATAGTGAAAAAGTGCCGAATATTCGGCAGAAGCCGGAGCGACTATCCGGTGCACCCCTACTATGCATACATGTTCAAAGTGTCAAGTCTAGATGACATGTACTAACCAGTTTGTTTTGGTTTCCTCTTCACTCCTGATCCATAGAAAACTCCACGCTTGTTTCCCCAAGACTTCTCTGGCCCATCTACATACAATAAAAACATAGATTTTAGTTTCAATATCTTTAAAATATAACGATATTGAATTTTCAAACTAAGTTTTTTTTTTATTTTAAACATATTTTTTGTTTTTAAGCAAATGCCTTTTTGTTTTTATTTAAAACCATGAAAATGTTGATTGTTTTTAGAATTAGAATCAACTTTTCAATAGCTTTACAAAAGATAATGTGAAACAAAGAAACAAATAAAGAAGAACCAAAGGCTTCTGTTAAATAATAATTGTAGTAATAATAATAATAATAATAATAATAATAATAATAATAATAATAATAATTATCTTTAATAAAGTGACAACATTTGTTTTACAATTGTGCATTACAAATAACAAAACATTATTAAAGAAAATAATCTAAATAACAGCAGAAAAAAATATACATTCAAACCACAGTTTCTCTTAATGTCATGGGTCTAAGGGTCTCAATTCTATAGAAATGATCTAACCTCCTGGTAATGATCGCTTCTTGTCTAATTTGGCTTGGAACTTGATCTGTTTCAGACGCTTGGACCAATCATCTAACTCTTCGTCACTTTCATCTTCCTCGTTCAATAGACCAAACAACTCTTCCTATGAACAAAGTTAAAGACAAGCAAGCTGAAGATTCAGATACTATGATGCAACAAAGTTTGTTATTAGTTGTTGTTGTATCTTTTTAATAAAAAGACAGCATTGTTAGTAACCAAATCATGAAATCTTTAGTTGGCTGCATTATTTTTAATACGACTTTTCACTTTTGAAGGGCAAGTGAAAAAAAAAAAAAAGCTAACTGCCTTTTTTTAAAAAACATATTAGGATGTGGTCTGCACAAGAACCGAATGGCATAAGAAATCCATACTCATATATATATAATAATGATCCCAGCATTAATGAGATCATCATGGTCTAGCATTCCTAGTGAGCGTGTTGCGTGTGTCGACAGTTTATATGTAAAAAAATATTTATAGTCTGCCTAATAGCTGCTTAATTAAACATAAATTAGCATTAAGTTAAAACTCAAAGCTTCCATGGGGATTTAACCTTGATTTCTTTGGTTTGGCCACCAACCCTATTTCTAACACTCTATTACCACTCTACTGCCACTCTACCACCACTCTACTACTACTCTACTGCCACTCTACCACCACTCTACTACTACTCTACTGCCACTCTACTGCCAGGACTTTTATCAAGTGCTCTACCAAGAGAGACATCATGTCACTAAAATTAACATGTACAACAAGTTTTATTATCATGCAAAACATAATTTGTATAACAATCCCTACAAAATAAAAAAGCCATGACAAACTATTTAGCAAGGAGAGTCAATATGTGTCACTTGTTACTTTATTTTAAGCAAGCAAAAGCATACTTAATCATAATCTATTTTCACAACAGATTTTTTAAATTTGAGGGTAGAGAACCTTCTGTATCCCATTTTCGTCAAGAAACTATTACTTCAACTTTTTTTTTTAAAGGCAAACATGAAGAAAGGTTTTTCTGCTCATCAGCACAACTTAGGGCGTCTATTGTTTAAAGGGCAACAACCCAAAGAATTTCTGTACCACAAAGTTAAAAGTACTTTTCACTGACACCATAAACTGAATAGTTTCTTTCATGATCATGTCATACTAAGATCAGTTTTTCTAAAGCTATCCATTCTGGAAGACTATTTTATTTGTTATTTAATCCTCATACTCAGTACATAATGCATACTGTGATTCTTTCCCTTTATGCTATCATGCAAACAAACAAACAAAAAAGAAAAGAGTTACCTCCTCTTCACTCTCACTGTTCTTTTCCTCCAAGTCAACCTGAGTTTAAAAAAAGAAAGACATTTTAATATTGAGTCAGTCTTTATTTCCAGCACTATTGATTGGCTAAATGTTTATAATAACATCAAGAAATTGTACTTTGGCTGAAAGAACTCACCTTGTTTTTAGCTTCTGTAAATTCATTAATTTCATCTGTGAATATATCTCCAATTTCTTCCTCAGATTCATTGCTGGAAAAAAATTGTAAAGACAATATTTAGGTGAAGTGAATTATGCCCCCTACTCGTGCTTAATTTCCCTGCCCCATCTTCTTTGTTAAAAATTTCTCTAAATAAATAATCTCAAAACCAACAAGTGAAAAAGTTTCAACAAAACAAAAAGCTGCATTCTTTTTCAAAAGGCCTGACAAAACATTGGCCTCAAAACACCCCCACAGAAGAACAACTATAATATGGAGAGCTTCCTGGATACCACTGCGCAGCTCTTCTCGTATATTTATCTAGTCATCTAAACCCTCCAATATAATAATGAGAGCGCAGAAGAAGTTTGCAGGGTACAGATTAACTTGTGGTGTACAATTAATAGGTGTGCATGTTTTAAAAGTAGTGTTATTGATGGTGCTTTGGCCAGTGGTATTAGGGGATATGATTGAACCAGTCGTCTTATTCTAGATAACCTAGAAGTATTACCTGTGGTAAGTGAACCAGCTGTATAAGTGAATACAACTGAGCCAGAATGTTTTAATAGCTTTTGTACCACTCATCTTACATGCTATCCCATGCTCAATGCGCTATGGTCCAAACATTTTTGTGGACCTGACAGAGCATGGGAGAAACTAACACAGATAAGCCCATTGGAAGTCAAACTTGCAAACCCTTTGATAGGTAACCAAACATTTTATGCCACTCAGTTACATATCCCACAAGACTGCTGTGATCTTTTCATAACACTTAAAAACATTATTTAAAAAGTCTGCAAATTGTGATCACAGTATCTTATTTAAAAATAATATATTTGTTTGACTGTGAAAAGAACAACAGTCTGTCCTTTGTGCTGATCAAGGGCCATAACTGTAATTCATTGTTAACAATCCATTACAGAAATAGATGAATACTTCTTGATATATTCTGCGATCACCTGTATAAACATTAGGTATAAAATGAAAATTATTTTACTAATGATTGAAAAGAGTGATCTATCCATACTATCTTGTCTATATTCAAGTAGGCCTATTTAGAGAATTTTTTTTATCGATCAAGAATTTTAGATCTAATTCTTAGTGATCTGTTTTTAATTTAGTTAAATTAGTATTTAGACTTTACATCTAGACTTAAGATCTAGTCTAGGTCCATATTTTGAATTTAATAAACCATTTGATTTGATTTAATTGTCATTGTAAAATAGCTTTCACTTTAGACTTAGACTTAACTTAGGCATTGTAAACCTTAAACTAGATTTAGACTAGACCTTTAAAAACTAAAATCAACAACAGTCATCATGAAATTGCTCTGGCTATTTATCCTAATAATTACTAAATACACACTAGCTGAACACAGAACTAGATCTACCTAAGTCAACACTAAACTTAAAAAGGAAACAACAGTCATAATCAATCATCACACTTTAGATCAATGCAACTTCAAAAATAACCTAACATACACATCCATAACATTAAAGAAGATCACCCATCACAAATGGAAGTTCTCAATCAGACACAGCAGAAATAAATACCTATCACTGTTAATATTAATAGCAGGAGATGTAGAGTCAAATCCAGGGCCTAGATCTAAAGATAGATGCAACATCTGCAAAAAAGTATGCACCATGAAACAGAAAGCCATTCAATGTGACACCTGCGATGAATGGTACCATGCATCATGTCTCCAGATGAATACACCTGTGTATTATGCCTTAGGCAACAAAGACGCATCATGGCACTGTGTACTGTGTGGGTTACCTCAGTTTACATCAGGACTGTTTGATTCCTTTGATGCAGACACTTCTAACCCATACAACATCCTAAACACCATCCCAAACCAAACTCACCAACCACTAGCCAGATCCACTCCTGTTAAACCTAAATCTACTAAAATTAATACAACAGCCTCACTAAACAAACCTACTAAAGAAGTAATACCAAAATACCTTAAAACCTTAGTAATAAATTTTCAAAGCATTAGGAACAAAATAGCAGACTTAGAAATGTTATAAGAATGTGAGAAACCAGACATAATTGCAAGAACAGAAACTTGGCTACATCCTGAAATTTATAATGCAGAAATTTTCAATAGTAATTATGAAATTTTTAGAAAAGATAGGGCTGATAATCATGGAGGAGTTCTTTTAGCAATAAAAAACATTCTTATAGCAGAAGAAATTACCTTACCTAACTCAAAAAAGATAGAATCAACATTTTGTAACATTAATACCACCTCAACATCCCTAATAATAGGCAGCATTTACAGACCACCAAATTCTAGTTTAGAATACATGCAGGAACTATGTAATCAGATTACTACACTTAAAGAGACAAATAAAAATGCAGTTTTTTGGATTACAGGTGATTTCAACCTACCTGATTGATATAAATTGGAAAACACTAACCATAGATAAACACCAAAACCTTAAGGACATAAATGAGCTTTTCATAGAAACTTCACACAACCTAAGTTCAATTCAAATCATTAAAAAGCCAACTAGATTAAACAACACATTAGATCTCTTCTTAACCATGGTGGATGGCTGCCTGGTCGTGCGGTTTGCGCGCTGGACTGTCGTTAGGATTTATCGACGGTCGAGGGTTCAAACCCTGCCCGCTCCCATCCCCCGTTGTCCTGCAGGAGGTTTGGACTAGGAAGTAAACTATCTTTAACTCTGAAGGAACATCCGAAACATGTAAAACATTTTACATTTTTACCAACAGACCTGGATTAGTAGTTGATTATGATATTATCCCTGGTCTATCAGACCATGAGATCATAAAAATACACAGTCAGATAAAAGCAGTAGCCAATTCAAAACCCAAAAGAAAAATCTTACTCTGGAATAAATGTAACCTAACACAACTACACCAAGCTGCATTAAACTTTCAACAAACATTCTTATTAGAAAAAGACATTAACCAACCAGTCGATGACCTCTGGAATTTCATTAAAAACCATCTTAAAAGCATTATAGAAAATCATATACCAACTAAATACACATCAAACAAAATAAATAAATGCTGGTTTAATTATAGACTAAAGAAGCTTTGTAAACAGAAAGAAAACCTATATAGAAAATTTAAAGAAACCAAGGCAGAAAGAGTTTACAAAAAGTATAGAAAAATTAAACACTTAACCCAAAAAGTAAGCAGACAGCTGCAGAGTGAATACATAAACAATGTAATATCTAAAGATAACAACAAAAACCTATGGTCATACATTAAGTCTAAGAAAATGGAAACAACAGGCATAGCGCCATTAAAAGATGAACATAACATAATACATAATGATAATGAAACTAAAGCAAACATCCTAAACAAATACTTTGCATCAGCATTCTCAGTCCCAGGAGACAAAGACATATTACTGAATTTGAACCAAGTAGACAACATAGAAGATATAGTAGTACAAGAAAATGGAATTCAAAAACTATTAGCCAACACCAAACCAAATAAAGCGTCTGGACCTGATGGTATTCCAGCTAGATTACTCAAAGAACTAAGCAATGAGCTAGCCCCAGTGTTCAAAATACTCTTTCAGGCTTCACTTAACCAGGGCAGAGTACCAAAGGACTGGAAAAAAGCTAATGTCACCCCCCTATTTAAAAAAGGAGAAAAATCTGACCCAGGAAACTACAGACCAGTATCACTAACCAGCATCACATGTAAAATCCTAGAACACATAATATGTAGCAACATCATAAACCACTTAGACAAACAAAATGTCCTCACACCATACCAACATGGCTTTAGGAAATATAGATCATGTGAAACACAACTAATAGGACTAATTGATGATTTTTCTAAAGGTTTAGTAATAGTGAACAAATAGATGCTATCTTACTAGATTTTTCTAAGGCTTTTGACAAAGTTCACCACCATAGTTTGCTTAAAAAATTAAAATATTTTGGCATTAATGGTCCACTGCATCAGTGGATTAAAGATTTTCTGATAGGGAGAGAATAAACTGTAATAATAAATGGCTCTAAATCAACACCGATAACAGTTAACTCAGGTGTACCTCAAGGAACAGTCTTGGGTCCACTACTATTTTTAATTTACATAAATGATTTACCAAATTGCATTACTTCAGGAACAAAAGTCAGATTATTTGCAGACAATTGCATAATATATAGAACAATAAAAACAACACAAGACACAGATATTTTACAAAGAGAATTAGATGAATTACAGAAATGGGAATCAAATTAGAGCATGTCTTTCCACCCAGAAAAATGTCAGTTGTTAAAAGTAACAAAAAAACTACAACAAATTGATTCCACTTATCTTATTCATGGCAAACCAGTAACACAGACTAAAAACGCAAAATACCTAGGTGTTATAATAAATGAAAAACTGTCATAGAATCCACATATTGATGAAACTATAAAAAAATCAAACAAAGCATTAGGATTTATTAAAAGAAATTTCTATAAATCAAATAAGAACATAAAACTAAAATGTTATTTAACCTTGGTTAGGCCAATAATAGAATATCCATCCTCCGTTTAGGACCCCTCAACTCAAGAAAACATTAAGAAACTGGAACAGACACAAAATAGAGCAATGAGATTCATAACAAATGAATATTCACATTTGACTAGAGTAACACCTATAGTAAAATCACTAAATTTAGAAAGCCTTCAGGACTCAAAAGTAAAGTAGCAGTTATACATTAAACACTGAACCATAATCTTCAAATACAAAATTTAATAAAATACTCTGAAAGACACAAAGATAAAGGCACATTCCTCGTCCCATATGCTAGGACAAATTTGTACAAATACTCCTTCTTCCCTAGTGCTATTAGAGCATGAGCTAGCCAGGAAAACCAGTGACTTGGCAGAATTTAAGTCATTGGTTAATATGCATGACTAAATGCATGACGCGTAGGACGTAATCATCTTCTTTTTTGAAGTAACGTCTGTATTATATAAGATAAGAATGATAATGATTTATGAATTTTATGATTCATAATGATGCTGCTGCTGGTAACTTTCAAATTTCAATCATCAATGACTGTGATTTAGTGTTCATGAAGAGAGTAGATCTAGAATTAAGATTAAACTACATCTATTATCTAGCTAGAATCTATAGATCTAGACTGTACATACTCATATGAATTATCATTTTTAGATGATTTTCCTCTTTTCCCTTGCTTCTTCATTTCACTTTCGTTTTTATTATTCTCACGTTTTAATTTTTTTTTTTTTTTTTGTTCATGTTAGGACAATTTCCGGTAGCAGATAGAGAATAGTTTATCTAGCGCAATTTGCCGTAAATTTCCAATTTCCAAACAAGACTTAACATCCTGATAGACAAATACAAATTCATGTGAAACGTTTTATGACCTACAATCTATTTAGCTTTAGTAGACTTAGATTTAGAACTTAGATCTAGATCTAGTCTCTTGTATAATTTAACATTATGGGAGGAAAAAATGAAAAAACAAATAATCAAGTCTCTAGATCCATCTTTTTTTTATTATTATTTTTTACATCGAAACAGACTATTGACTAATATAGAGTCTAGAAATGAGCCCTCATTTTTTAACTATAAGCCTTACACATGAAAACAAAACCTTATTTCCTTTTATTTTATCTAAATTCATTGACATTTTAAATCTTTAATATAGATCCAGGTTATGTATTAGATCCATTAATGCGATCGATTTTGATCAGTGAATTTAACTTTCGATTGCATAATAATGTGTTAAATGAAGACTAACCTATATATGTTTTTAAGCGTTTTAAAAATAAGACCTCCATAGCGACCTATACAATATGGCGTCCGAAGAGGAAAGAGTCTCACCAAGTCAGGATTCAAATCGCACTACACTTTTAGATGTGATAGAAGAAAGAAATAGACATTTAAATAAGGTGAATAGTTCAAAATCACTTCTTTATTTCATACTCTCAGTTTTGAACTGATGCCGATTATGTCCCATTTAAATGTACAATATATTATAGATTTAGTACTTAAGAATTAGTTCACTTAGACCTGAGTGAATGATCATATTCATATGAAAAATGAATGGCCTATCTACTTTTACATGATTATTTTATATTTATTGTATTTTTAAAAGTTATATATTAAGCCGCTATATAATAGTAAAGTTGATTTTCTTAGAGTACAATAAAATTATTATAACAAAAAATAATTTTGATATAGTAATTTACTCCTTCTAGGCTTTCAAAGACTAATCATCTTCTTTTTTTTAAGTAACATCTGAATCATATAAGATAATATAGGCTTCATTGGTATATTATTAGACTTGGCCTGCACAGTTTGAGTTTGTTTATTATGCTTATTTTCAGTAGTGACACTTATCAGTGACTGTGATGTAATTAAAAAAGAGGACTAGACTATAAAGTAAATGTTTGTGGATTAGCAGCATATTGACAGATAGATCTCTTGTATTATTGGCAGTGTTGTTTTTTTTTGGACTTAGTTTCTTAATCAGCACCCGTACAATAGTGGACAGATCCCCTTTTGTCTTTGATGAATAAAATGTGATAAGTTTTTAAAATGCCTTATCAACTCATTATTGTTGCACTTAGTGTTTGGTTCGTTGATATAGTTTCAAGTAAAAATAAATACAGCCAAGATATTACATTACACTGAACACTGCAATATCCAACATATGATATCCAAATCTTTTTTCATAACACTTAAAAACATTTAAAAAGTCTGCATATTGTGATCACAGTATCTTACATATAAAAATAATATATTTGTTTGACTGTGAAAAGAACAACAGTCTGTCCTTTGTTCTGATCAAGGGCCATAACTGTAATTCATTGTTAACAATCCATTACAGAAATAGATGAATACTTCTTGATATATTCTGCGATCACCTGTATAAACATTAGGTATAAAATGAAAATTATTTTACTAATGATTGAAAAGAGTGATTTCTACTGACTTATGTTACAATTTGATTAAGAGACCCAGAAGATCTTAATTTGTAATAAGATACAGTTCTTAACTTAACAGTTCATTATTCTAAAAATAAAAACCTTTTTTTTTTACAGAAATATCTTATTCATCGCCTTGTGTATATTTCCAAGCTAAGCTCACCAGGTGTTGACAGAACTGCATTAGGAAGTATGTTTCTTTTTAATGAAGTTGATAAAAATGAAGTTTTGAAGTTAAAGCCATTCAGGCAGCATTGAAAACTATATATTTTGTCTTCTTTTTGTCTCCATTTTAGCTTACTATGATACATTTATCAAGAAACTTCAAACAGATTTCCCTGGTAGTGAAGCAATCACAGGTCTTATGCTGATCTACCCAAAACATGTGGTCCATGTCATAGAGGTGACTACAGAAGTCTTGAATTCACTATTTTTTTGTTATTGAATTATAGTCTTTGTAAATTAAGGTTAAGTCAGTTAGTTTGTTTGACCCTAGTATTTATCATAGTGGCCATTCCATTTATAATTATGCTCATCTACAATAGCTACAGAAGTCTTGTGCTTTTACAGCTATGCCTTGAGACATACATGCTATAAATGTCTTTGTACAGTTAAATCATTTAATGTTACTCTATATTTTGATTAACTCAAATTGTTTTCAACATTATCTAGGAGAACCAGAGTGAGAATTATATAAAAGAGTGCATGGTTGGAATAGTGAAATTGATTTTCTTATCTCAAATTATTAACCTAATTTTTTCAAGTTCTGGAATTTAATAAGAGCAGTCTAGTCTATTATTGAACAAAAAATATGTATGCTTAAAGTTTAATGTGTCATTTTCAAATAAATGTTTTTTTAGACTTCTTCAGACTTAATTCTCAAGCTAATTGAAGATCTCCACAGACTTGAAAAAGAGACAGTGTCATTGGTATCAAAGTCAAAGATTTTAGTCATCTCACATGATATATCCTTGACCTTATTTTGTTTTAAAATTGAACTGACAGTTTAAAATATACTGAAAGATTTTCATGCAAATAATTCAAATAAACAATTAAAGCTTATTGTAATGATGCATAAAACATCAAACCACTACTTAAAATTACTTTTATCTATAAATAATAAATAACCAATGTAACACTAAGAAAGAAGATTTTTTGTTTTCAGTGTCCTTAATTAAGGACATGAATGAAAATTCATAGGATATAAATAGTCTTTTAAATACTTTTCTTTAAAGTAAAATTTTAAATAGCTATATAAGAAATGATAATTGCTTGTTTCTTTTTTTTCACATAATGTCTTAAGTTTTATACAATACTACTTGTTATATATTGTCTTAAGTTTTATACTGTACTTTTGCTTCCATTACTTTTGTTTGGTTTGGATTTAAAATACATTCAGGTTATCATGACCTTAACCAGTTCACATCAACACTCGTTTGTATCACTTCTGGTCCTTCAGGACGCTGGACATTGTAGAGCATGGAATCGAATCGTTTGACACAAAGGAGACATTTGAAAATCTGATCGTTGAGCTTTTGATACAGCTTCTCAAACTAGGTGCCTACTTACACAAACAGCCCAAGGTAAACCATTACATTTTTTATTATATAAGAAGTAGCAATTATACAGTGCTTATCAAGATATCATAAAAATAATGAGTTAAATTGTTCTAAATTATCTGAACGGAAAATAAAATTGCCAAAATGGATATTTCCTCAGCTTAACTTGAAGAATGCCATGGATTCTTTGCATGAAAAGGTGTCTGATCTGCTTCCTCAGCAATGTAATAATTTGTGTTTACTTATTTAAGTAAAATAGTTGTGTGTTTGGCTAGTTATTTGTATATAAAATGCATGAAAAAAAATTCAGAAATACATTTTAAAGAAATTTTTGTTAGTACAAGGATGCAAAACTTTTTGGTTGTGTATGTTGCAGCTGTGGTCCACTATTTGTTAGAGGAAAATGACAGCAGTATGATGACTCCACTTGAGTTTATTGATCTGTACAGGAAGCCATTTGATACTTATCTAGAGAGTGGTGAGTTTTTTGCTCATCGTTACACTTTGTTTACTGTTTGCAATTATTTGTAGTTTAATTATTCCTCTTGGAACTGCCAAGATTAAGATCCAGGAATTTTTTATGAAATGCTTCTAACTCCATCAAAGTTTAGTGAACAAGGTACATAAACTTGATCATGGTGCCCAATTAGGCTTGAGCCCCAAGTTTGAATTCAAGTCGTACACCTTTTTTGTTATGTATTTAAGAAGCCATTTCTGTAACATTCACCCAGATACCCCCTCCCACCCTTTATTTTGTCCAATTGGTCCAGACAAGTGATAGGATCACAGTGCATTGAGAAAGCTAAAAGCATAAAATTGCCTAAGTTGCTGCTGACACAATAGTACTTAAGAAAGAGCCCAGTGTCATTTTCTATCACCTCATTCAAATGAATACAGAGTCAGATGCTCCACCAGTCTTTACCCACCACCCCCCGTCTAGCCACAGATAAGGGGTCACTCTCCGGAAGCAGTGCCAATACAACTCCAGGGCCAAAGGGTCAGCAGCAGAAATCAACTGATCGCACAGATGATTACATCATATCTTACCCTATGTTTTTCTTTTGTAGTGTATTTTTCATGCTATAGTACTCTCCAATCTGGGAGGGGAAATCTGGGAAGTTTCCATGCTGTCATTAGGCACTCAGCAAACACATTTCAACTTAAGTTGGAATTCAAACTCAAGCCCCTCTTGATAAGTAGTGAAGCAGTTTATGCCATTCAGCCAGACAACCCAGTTCTTTCCTTTATTAACAAAAAATATCTTTAAAATGCACTGATTAAAGTTTAAACCTTAGGATAATGTATGACACCTTTTCACTTTACCTAGTTACAGTAGTTTCTTTTAGTAAAGTAGACACATTTTGAAATGCTGCAATGTGTGTCTTTTTCAGATATGGTGTGGCCTATACCAACAAGATTATTTCCTTACAACTAGTTCAATGAGTATGTCACTAACAATGTACCACAAACATACTGGCTGCATATAAAAATTGTCAGGAGCTTTTTTTTGTACCCGCACAATAAAAGAATCAGATAAAAAAAAAAACACTGGGTAGGTCCACATGAAAATAAGATAAAAAAGAAATGTAATAAGAGAAGCAATTTCACTCTACAAAATTTATTACTCCATCTACTATGAACAACATGTCGAAATAATTCTCACAGGGCATGCTTAAGGACTTTGGCATCCTTTGCTCAAGCTATCAAAAAATAAGTCATACCATAATTAGAGGTGCTTCTCTTTTTTTTTGGGGGGGGGGGCGTGCGTTTAATCTCATTTCTTAAGACGTGGCAGAGAAAATATTTTCACACACACACACAACGCCATAAAAAGAATCTAGAATTCAGTAGGTTTATAAACATTTGCTGGTAACCATGGTGATTTCATTCAAGAAATTTTTGTTTTTTTAAACAATGATTTTGTTTTTTTCTGGTCCATTTTTCTTTGTTGACCTGTCTGTGTATATAATATTACCACTGGCCTGAAACATTGTATATAATAAAATTTACAATTCAAGGCAAACTGTTTGGATGTCTTTATTTATACTTACAGTTAAACATGCGGTGAACAAAATATCGCCATCTCTATATTTAATTTAGTTGATTGCTAAAATGACAGTTCAATCTAGTTTCATTCAAGTGTCAACAAACAAATATAAAGCTGAACAAAAGGAAAAACAACAGCAAGGCCAAAAACAAACAAAAAATCTATAATTATATATTGATTAAATCACAGTTGATCTACGGAACTAAATTACACAAGGTTTTCATTAACAAAGCAGTCATTCATTCCAAATATACATTTTTTAAATTTTCAAATTTATTCAAAGTATGAACGTTAGCATCAGCAAGAGCAAAGAAATGACACAAAGACCATAAATAAAAAAAAAAAAAGCTTAGTTAAAAAAAAAAAGAAAAAGTGACTTCCCTTTCTCTTCATGTAACATGCTGGTCAGTGGAGTTTTAAAGTCATACATACTTCAGATATGTTTGAATACATGGAACAAGGAATACATGGAATGATAAGTTTCTAGTTCCATTGAATTATAAATATTTAGCACCACATATCACATAGCTTCTAACTTGCCAATATACACACTGACTAAAAGGGAATTAACTCTTTTTTTATCTTAAATGATAGCAGAAAAGATTTCCCTGTTGAGGGTTTATATAAAGCCACATAGAAGGTTTGTAAATTTTATGTTATTTTCTCCTTAAGTTATATCTGAGATAATTAACAATTCATTTTTACCCAAACCATGATTGAATGGGACAAGATTGTCTGCATATCAAAGTTTTAATTAAAAAAAAAAAAAACAAGCACAATCATGTGATTAAATCAATGCTACAGTCATTATTTCAAAAATAACTAACTTATTTACTTACTAATGGCCTTTTGTGTACTTTCAAACTACCTTTTAAATAAAAAATGGCAATAAGGATGGCAGAGCACTTAAAACAGTGCTGTATGCTTTGAAATTCAATTTAGAACAAAAAGATTTTAACATAAACCCAACAAATTCTCATCTAATTACAAAGGACTATGATTATTGTTCTTCAAAGCCATGCTTTGATTCTTCAACGTTCTTTTCCTCTTTCTTCCTGCCAAGACTAGCTTTACTAATGCCCATTAATAGAAGCAGCGCAGGTATGTGAATAAGGGAGAAACGGAACAGTTTGCGGGACGAGTTGCTGTCCCCTTTGCGGTAGAACTGCCACCCCAGGTAACAGAGATATAGGTTGAGAGGTAAAGAATCTGCGGCAAACATCCATGATGTGACACCCAGCGGAGGAGCGGCAAGACACATGGCAGTCAACAGCACACAATGGCGGAAGGCAACACGCTTACAGAGGCCTGGATCAACTACAGACATCATACGATAACCAGCCCGGGAATAATCTGGACGAAGGTTCCAGCTTAGTGCATTGAAATGAGGAAACTGCCAGGAGTAGAGTATCCCTGCCAACAGCCAAGCACCTAAAAAATAATAATTCATAATGGATTAACAATATACTATTTAACAAGATACCTTGTACTGCAATAAAAATGTCTTAACTATCTACTAAATTTTAGAACTTATTAACAATGAAAAACTAGGAATATTACTAGGGGCACTGCTCCCAGAGGCCCCATGCAAACATTTTAAAATAATTTTTTAAGACTTCCATTTGGGGGTAGACGGTTCTGATGGGGATTAGTGGGCAGGATATGGCCTGAAGTGTGCTGATATGTCATATAACATAACCATTAAATTTGTAATGTAAGGCTAAGCCCAACAGAAAAAAAAATGCTTTTTTTTTTCGTTCAGCTTCTATATCATATATTTTATAAAAACAAGTATTTTTTGCAATAAGTTATTCTTAACATACTAATACATACACAGTACTATTCTTTATGATAATCTACAAAAATGCTTTGAATTTTCATAACTAAGTAAACTGTTCTCTTCTAACACATTTAATAAACAAAATTTAAATTAATCAAACAAATAGTGCATTTTATTTTATTTATTTTGTATATATATATCTATAAAGATACTTTACGATTATCAGTAAAATATTTTATATATATATATATATATATATATATATTACATTTTAAAAAGGCAATTAAATGATAGTATGATATATAACTCACCTGGTTCGAGGCCACCTGTACAAGCAGCCCAGCCCATCATGGGAGGGATTGCACCAACTAGAGAACCCACCCAAGTGTTGATCATACTGATTCTTTTCAAGGGGGTGTAGACCAAAGTGTACAATCCAAGGTTGAAAGCTCCTAGTCCAGCCACTATAGGGTTCACGCAGAAGTAAAGTGTAGCCAGGCCTGATATACTTGACACAGCTGCAAAGGTTACGCCATGTAATGGGCTGTGAGGATCAAGTCAATATAAGTGTTCTACGAGAGCATGACAAAGTATTAATTATACACATTTAAATGCTAAAAATAAATGTGATTTGATTATAAATATCTCACTCAAGTTTAGGGTTATTAAATTAAACTTAATATCTATATATTTCAGATTTTAAAACAACTTGCAGACAATTTTATCATACCTTAGAAATAAACAGAATAATCTAATACCTAATCATTCCTCGAACAAGAACCCTATTCTTGGTACGATTCATCTGACAGTCGTATGGCACTTCAAAAAACTACAATGAGAAATTGTACAGGGCTTAAAATATTAGTAATATTGTACAATAACAAAAGTTCCCTTTTCAGACCTTGCGATCTATAGGGCAGATGATGTTAAGGTCATCTGTTTCTTTGGCCAACGGTTAACAATAACAAAAAAAAAAAAAAAGATGTACTGCACCTGGTTGATTGAGTTGGCTGCACTGGATGTTAATGCTGTCCCAAGGGCACAAAGACCTAAACTGGAAGCGCTGAAAGAACCTGGTGCTATCCAATAACCAGCCATGGTTGTTAATACCACTAAACCTGTACAGTAGTAAATAAGTTTATAGTTAAGAAAACTTTAGGTCAAGAGAGATAACAGATATGGATGTACATGAGCTCATATTTTTAAGTAGTCTGTCACAAGAGAATATAAGAACAGATGGATGTACATGAGCTACAGTTTAGAATAGTCTGTCACAAGAGAATATAAGAACAGATGGATGTACATGAGCTACAGTTTAGTATAGTCTGTCACAAGAGAATATAAAAACAGATGAATGTACATTAGCTATAGTTAAGAATAGTCTGTCACAAGAGAATATAAGAACAGATGGATGTACATGAGCTATAGTTTAGAATAGTCTGTCACAAGAGAATATAAGAACAGATGGATGTACATGAGCTATTGTTTAGAATAGTCTGTCACAAGAGAATATAAGAAGAGATGGATGTACACATTTACTTCAAGTTTCAATGTATTACCAAAGCTGTAGCATGCAAAGATGTAGAGTTAGGAATGGGAAAAAAAAAATTTTCACACAACATTTCATCTTTACATCATCTTTTGATTTCTTGGGATTTTCTTTCTTTAGTTTTCCTTACATCCAGTATAGTACCCGTTAACTCTTAACACAACCCTTTAACTTAATTTGGTACCGTTAACCCCAACCCCCTCTTTTAATCATTAATTTACATTTTTTTTTTTTATCATTTCCCATGCTACATTTTTTCTAATTAATTTAACATTAGCATGCAATTTATTTTTAGTTATCAAAATTCATCTTACAACAGGAACTTGGAATTACCAGACAGCACCCTTAATTAAGTTAATTGTAGTTAAAATCTTTTTTTTTTTTAAAGTTAAATAATGAATGTATTTGCAGGTCACACTAGACTTATACTGATAGATTCATTCTTAAGGCAGTAATTACTACCAGGTTCACACTCAATCCCTCCAAGCAAATACTTGCTATACCCAGTATTTACTTTCAAACTAATCAACCCAATTACCTGTTAATCTCATTTTAGACAACATCTTATAGTACTCAATAAGTTTCCGAAAGTCTAACTTTTGTTCTCTCCACTCCACGTCATGAATGGACTCAATATTTGCCCCAGGGTTGGTTTTATCTGGTTCCATTTCTCTGATGGTGAGATGCAAGGAGGGCAAAGAAGTTGTCGAGCTATCACCAGCTGGAACCCAGCTCATGCTACTGCATGACAGTTGGTCCAGATTATAAACATTGTTTTTTTTCTGCATGTAGATGGAAGCATTCTCCAAAACATGCTTTGCTTTTACATCAACAAGCTGGCTAGACTGCTTAAAGTGTAGGGTCAGAAGCTCCTCTTGATCAATGTCCACAGTACGCAACACATAATCTGCATTCTTTATTGATCCGACATCTGCCTTTTTGGAATTTGCGTCAGAGATTGATTCTGAAGTTACTGATGTTGAAGAGGAAGTTGCTGCAGGTTTTGTTGAATGCTAGACAAAAAAGAGTAAGTAAACATTTAGGATATATATGCCTCAGTAATATAGTAAAAAAACATTAAAGAAGTAAAGAAGAGAGCAAGTAGTTAGAGACTTAAATAAAATAGCAAAATACTTTAGATTATTAGAAAAAAAAGTAAAATACTGAAAAGTATACTAAACTTACATACGTTAAAAAAAAATAGTAAAAAAAACAACACTTTTGCAACAATAATAAATACTTGTAGATACTTGCCATTCGAACATGTCGCTTCCGTGACCAAGTCTGCATATTTTCAACATTTTTATTTAGTAGGGTAATGTGACCAAAACAGTTGAGCATTGGTTGAATGTTCCATTGGCAGACCAAAGCAGGGCCAATTTTTGGACTAGTCAATATGGCTAGTAAACACTGTGACTTTGGCATGATTTTAGTTGACAAGCAGGATCACAGCCTCCTGAATAAACAAAAATATATTAAGAATACTTATACATAACTAAGTACTGCTAGTGGCATGTTCAGGTTAGTATTAAACTTACTTTTAATAACTTAAGTAAATTTAATACAAAATATTAATTATTGAGGTTCTTAATATCTGACTCACTGTACTCTGTAACTGTAGCCAAGATAGATGGTCATCTACTAATAGATCTAGCAGCTACACCTAGTTGACCTAGACTTTAGAGTCCTAGATCAGATTCACCAGATTTGTCTTCATATAAATAATAGATCTATTCTATAACATGTATAATAATTATATATTATTAATAATATTAATGACATAATGATAAAGTTTATCAATTTAAAGATACGGTAATAAAAAATACTACTCACTAGTCTACACAGTGCAGCTACTGAGTCTGAGTGTGTGAGTGAGTCACTTAGTCTTAGACTAGTTAGACGTCTTAGTCGACTTCTTAGACTGTCTTACAGTAGACTTAGAAGTTAATTAAATAAAGTTACGCAGGTCTAAATTAATCTAAATTTAAATCTATCACCTAGACTTAGATCTAAAATGTAAGGGTCTTAAACTTAAGTAATTACATCTAGATCTACATGTAACACCAACATGAAAGTATGAATAAAGATATAAACAAGTTTTATTTAACCTAGCGTGAGATTTAACCTCTACAGTTTCGTTTCAGGAGGGACCCTTTTTAGTGACAAAAGTTTACATTGTTACATACCATAAAATCACATTGTATGCATATCTCCGCAAATAACCGCAGAAGTATTTCTACCTCGCAGAAAAAGACTATAAAAATAGAAATTGGGTCATTTATACGGGTAACTGCAGCGTCTTTGCGAACGAACTTGGTATCGTTTGTGTGCACACTTTTTTTTAGTATCGAATAAAAGTAGTTGGTGACACGTAGTTCAGAGTAGTTCAGACCCAAAAGATAGTTCAGATACCGATAGTATATACTTTAATTATCGTAAGCCACATATAAAAGCAAACTTATTAAGTCTAACCGAGTTTTACGCGCTAACTGCAATAGGTCGTAAATGTACGACTTGGACTTGGTTGTCTCCTGCTTGTATTCCTAAGGCTAATGGTCTTCCAAAGTCTTTTTCTGGTATTATGGTCCATCAGATCCTATAACAATTTCCAAAAGGAACAAGTAAAATATATTTAAAACAAACCTTTTTTCCCCTCTTCTTTTAGTTTTAAGGAACATACAAGCTTCTTTATATATATATATATATATATATATATATATATATATATATATATATATATATATATATATATATATATATATATATATATATTAGGGGTGCACCGGATAGTACTTTTTGATATCCGGCCGGAGCCGGATATAACCGGATAGTAAAGTTAGATATTCGGCCGGAGCCGAATACCTACATGACTCAAACAGCTCGTTTTACTGAAGTTTTTGCAAATCTTCTATATAACATAACTATATTCATATTATTTTGTTATTACTTTCTTACTTTAAACTCTATCACTGATTAATAAATTAAAATCAACAGCATTTTTTTTTACAGATATGCTTATCATAAACTAATCTTTGTAACATGAGATGGTGTGTGCGTATGTATGAGGCCGCTAATTGTAAAGTAGAATGTGGGATAACTCATGCAGAATATATTAACTTATATGTAACTAATGTAAATCTTTCAAAGGTAAAGTTCAATCTTGGTTTTATAGCGTAAATCTCTCTTAAATACAATCTAAGTTGTATAGGGGGTAGATGTTTGTGTTCATGTATTTTACACCATCAACTTGTCATTAGGCTAGTGTTTTGACATTAAAGTAATGCCATATAAGTGATGACTTTTTATCAGCCATTATTATTTCTTTTCAATTTACTAATTCAATTTACTTGAAGCCACTTTTATACCCGTGGCTTGTTTAACAAAATACTTGTAGGGGTGTGTCCTGTAGTTCAGCGCTCTAATTGACATTTCTCTCCAAGTAAACAAACTTAGTGTCATCATCTAGTGACCTCTAGAGAGTGTCAATATGTCTTAACAATTTGCGTTAACCCATTCTGGCTTAAGAATGGTCAATGTCTATATTCTCTATCAATACATTGTCATGGATTAAACAAATAATAAGTTGGGGGTGTTGAGTCTCTTGAGCCCTCCCTTTAAAGATACCCTTGGTCAGTGTCTGTTTGGCTTGTAGTCCTAACTCATAATTGAGACTTAACTCAAAGTAAACAAACTTATTACCCGTCCAATAGTATAAAAGGTGTGGTTTGTGGTCTATACCCTATCTCATAATAAACAAACTCATACCAAATTAATCTTATAGAGATTTGGCTTGTAGTCCCGCCCCTAATAAAAATTCTACTCCAAGTAAACAAACTCAGTTCCCTCATAAGATGTGACCTCTAGACAGTGTCAACACGTTGACATCTGGCTTAATGTGGTCAGCTGCCTATCTGTGAACTCAATGTTATTGACTAAACAAACAAAAGGAGGTGGGGGTAGCTCATCTCCACCTCTGGAGATATACCCGCTCATCTAGACAGATTATCAGCGTGACGTAGTTAAGGAACATGACATGTTTACTAGACCACTCAAAGGTCAAGACAAGCCAGTGTGCCAGACATCGCTGCTATGTAATACGAATTTATAATGTAAAGTCTAGTCCACCCCCCCCCAATAACAAACCTAGTTCCCTCGTGTGACCTCTAGAGAGTGCTTACGTCCATCGTATCTGACTTGGGGTCGCCTGTCAATCAATGTGATGGGCTAAACAAATAAAAGGGGGAGGGAGATGTTCGTCTAGAAATATACCTGGTTACCTTAGAGGTGTTGCTCTTGTAGTCCAGCCCCCCCCCCCCCCCAAATAAAGATTAACTACTAAGTAAACAAACTCAGTTCCCTTGAAAGGTGTGACCAATAGAGAGTGTCTATACGCTGACATTAAACCTACGTCCATCGTATTTAACTTGTTGTTACCTGCCTATAAAAAACTCAATGTGATGGACTTAACAAATAAAAGGGAGTGAGAGTTGTTCATCTCTACCTCTGGAGATATACCCGCACAGCTAGACAGACGTCTGGTCAGATGACGTAGTCAAGGAATGTAACATTTTAACATGTTAACTAACTTACTCAAAGGTCAAGACAAATTGAAAAAAATTGCCAGCCATTGCATCTCTGTATGTAAAGCGCATTTATGATGTAAAGTTTCATCTCTATTTATATTAAGTTATTAACATGCCTTGTCTTTATAATAAACGATGTTTGGTGCATATTATCAATGGCTCTATTTTTAAGCACATTATTTTGTTTTCGTATAAACATAAACATATTCGCCAGAAGCCGGAGCCGGAGGGACTATCCGGTGCACCCCTAATATATATATATATAATACATAGGTGCAATCTGTTATACATTAGTCAATCTATTTTTGTAGAAAGGAAATCGTTTGTGCAAATAGAGATTATTATTATTAGCTTCATTCAGTAGTAGAAAGACTATATGGTTCATCTCGAACACTTTTTCATATGGCCGTGAAGCGCTATTTTGGAGAGACACCCCTGTCCACATATATTGCAGGTCAAGAAGGCGTTCGCTTTGGTGGTAGAAGACCTGGCCATTTTCTTATTTCTCCCTTTATCTAAGAAATTCGCCCAGTGAGTTTTTTTCCATATATATTCTATATAAAAACTATAATTGATTAATAACGACTAATTGATAAAATAATTGGTCAATTGTTCAATTGATACGTGTTTTGTTAGGGGCAATGAATAATTGTGCAAAGTTTCATTTTGATCCGAAAATGGGAAGTGGGAAAAATAACGAGTACTAAATTTGACGACAGACAGACACATTTTATATAAGCTCTGTAACAAGAAAAATATATTTTACAAATCCTTTTTAAAAATAAACAAAGCTTATCAAAGGGAAAGAGCTACGCGCTTACAACTATACCTCTCAATAACATAGAAGTTATTTTCCTTATTTGATATCTATATCAATATTGATATATTTGATATATATTATTACAATTAATTAACTGACTAATTGTTTAATTTTTGAATTAATTCATGATTTGTTAGGCACAATAAACAATTGTTTAAAGTTTCAACTTGATGCGACAACGGGAGTGGGGAGAAATAACGTGTTATCTAAGAGGACGAAACCCTACATATTTATTTTTATCTGTGAATACTGACAGAAGGATTAATTTTCTTTGTTGGTATCTTCGTGATCGAAGATGAGGACATTTTTCAAATCTTATGGACTCGAAGATGACTGCAAAGTCCAATCCTCGCTTTATAAAGCCGGCCGCATACGTGGCATGGGTAAGTTTGGTCAGTGGCAGATAGGCCTGCTTCTTCTCTCAGCTTTCTGTTGGTACAGCGCTCTTTCACCCTGCCCACTCTTCTTGCTTCAAATCTCGAGACTCACAGCTTCACGCCATGGGGAGCGATCTAGAGTTAGTGCTTCCCAAACGTGAATGTCGATATCGCACTCCTTGAAGGAGCTCTTGAGAGTGTCTTTGTAGCGCTTGTATTGACCTCCCTGGGAGCGCTTTCCTGCACACAACTCCCCGTACAGAAGTCGTTTGGGAAGGCTATTGTCTGGCATGCGGAATGGGTTGCCTGAGCTAGCCAGGAAAACCAGTGACTTTACAGAATTTAAGTCATTGGTTAAAATATGCATGACTGAATGCATGACGCGTAGGACGTAATCATCTTGTTTGTTTTTTTTTTTGAAGTAACGTCTTTATTTTATAAGATAAGAAGATAAGATTGTGTTGATCAGACAATGCGTTTCTGATGTTCTAAATTTTTTAGGTATATGTTTGTAAGATAATTTCAAAATTCAAACAATATTATGATATCGGAGATAGCCTACTACTTTAAAGTATAAATTGAAATCTTTGAAATAAATACAAAGCTTTGATTATAATAATATACACATTACATAAATGTACAATACAGTTCAATTTAAATTGTAAAATTTGTAAAATGTTTTACATGTTTCGGATGTTCCTTCAGAGTTGAAGATAGTTTACTTCCTAGTCCAAACCTCCCCAACAGGCAGGGTTTGAACCCTCGACCGTGGATAAATCCGAACGACAGTCCAGCGCGCAAACCGCACGACCAGGCAGCCATCCTAGTCGCAGATCTCTATCGAAAATCAATTTTCTGGTAGGCCTAACGTCCAAACTATTTTTAGAGCTTATGGAAAAATCGCCATCGTTTAAAATAAACTTGTCATTACTTGTTAACAGCATACAGCCATGACCTTGAGCATCAGAAATACAATCTAAAAATAAAATTAATAGAACAGCTGCTTTATGTTACGTGTCAGTAGGTATATATAGTGCTTTTTTTGTAAAAAGAAATAGGTGCCGGTACTCAGTGATTAGGTGCCGGTACTCAGTAGTTGATTGTCTAACTTTAACTTCTAAAAATTAATAATAAACGTTAAAATACAAGAAAAGTAATATTTTTTTCGAAAAGGTGCCGGTACGCCGTACCGGTGCGTATACCGTCACAAAAAAAAAAGCCCCGGGTATATTAATTTTAATCGTCGAGAGCGCCAAGTCGAATGTTCAAGGAATTCTTCAGATTTTCACGGGATATTTAATGCTCACCCTCGTGTCCTCTGAACTTGTAGGCTAAATATTAAATTAAATAGCTTATATCAGCTAAATCTGGTAAAAAGTTTGTACAAGCTATTTCTCCCACAACCTACCTTGGTTCGAGTTGAAATTTTGCACAATTATTTCCTGTACTAGACATAACAAGAATCAATATAAAAAAATTAGTTAATTAACTATTGGTAATTAATTATTTTGTTTGCTATCAAACAAGGAAAATAAATTGTACTTGACAGATGTGTTGGTATAAGTTGAATTAGTCCCATTAAGGAGGCTTATAATGAGCCCTGAGTTCGAATGCAAGTCTTAGGCTTCAACTTTTTTTTTTTTTATGCCATTAAAAAGCGATCACGGTAACATTCACACAGATACCCCTTCCCCCTCCCCCACCTTTTTTTCCAAACTGATCCAGTCAAGTGATAGGGTCATAGTGCAATGAAAAAGATAGTTGCATAAAATTGAGTAAAGCAAAAACAATTGGTAAAAATATTTCTAATAGCCCACATTTAGTCGATCTATATCTATTTTTTAAAATGTTTTTTCTTGTTCAAATCTTTGCTTTGAAAAGCCGACTGGACTCAAGGCACATATAGGTTGGCTCCGTTGCAGTACTGCTAGCTTTTGTTCTGCTAAATGTTGTTGATATTAGCTGTTAATACTGTTACCCATTCTCTTTGCCTGCTCTGCTAGTTGTTGTTGATATTAGCTGTTGATACTGTTACCCATTCTATTTGCCTCATTTGTTTAGTTTTACAAGTTTTGGATGATCCTTCAGATTTCCCCAGGTCTGCGAGGGATGGCGGCGGGCAGGGTTCAACCGTTGGGACAACCGATGACAGTCCAGATCGCGTACCGCACTACCAGGCAAGTAGCTCGAACCATCAATACTCACGCACACATTGATAAGACAATGAAACATAGTTTAAAACAAATGTGTTTGCATTTTCAAATCTAACCGGCCATTAAAATGCCTAACCAAATACATGTAATCTATTTAATTGAATGGAATGCGATCCTAGTGTATTCGATTATTTTATATATGTATTCGTTTAGACATTCTTCCGCTCAACGCCACCATATTTCTTCAACATGGCTTCCCAAGAAATGAAGAAGTTAAACGACTTGCGAGTAATTGATTTGAAAAGCGAATTGGAAAAGCGTAATCTCGATAAAACTGGAATAAAGTCTGTCCTGCTTGAAAGGCTCCAAAAGGTATACTAGATTCTAGAACTAGGAACTATGTAATCTAGATTAAATCATATTGTTGATGTAAAGACAGTAACTGAGTAAGAGTAAAGTAAAATTACTGAAATCAAAATGATAATCATGGAATGGACATGATTGATTCATCATAATAGATCTATAGGGGAGGGCGTTCAGTGATAAAATAGTTTTTTACTTACATCTAGATTAATAGATCTATATACAATGAAACCACTAAAGTAAACTATACACATGACACTATATATAATGTGGTGAAATAAAAAATTAATCTTTGAAAAAACAATTTTTCGTTAGTACATCATTAAAATACTTTAAATGAACTTTCCAATGGTGTTTAAATTATGACTGTATGTTTAATAGTTAGAAAGTTATGATTTTTTTGGTGTCGTTTTGGCTTAACATAGGTTGACAGGGAACAAGTGAGATGAGAGCGTCTCGCTCGCTAAGCCAGCGAGACACACCCCCCGCTCAAAAAGTTAAAAAGTTGTAATTGAGTTTCGTAGAGGATAAATCTACTTATTAAATAAGAAATTTAATAGTAGATTTAGTATTCATAGTGAATTTCTAGCTCACAAATCTGATTTCATTTATATTTATGAACTTTACTTGTTTAAAATGTAAATATTGATGAAATTAACAAATTATTGGGTCTAGATCTACAAGAAATGTCAGAGAGGCGGGGACAAAATGGCGGCGTTGTGATGGCAGAAAATAACAAAATATTTTAAAAGTGGGATCAAAATCATCTGAAACAATTATTTTTCAAATGTGCTTTAAAATTAATGCGACGACGATTAATACACAAAAAATATTTGAATATATCCAGAATATTAAGCTTTACATGGCCTCAAGTGGTTATAAGTTGATGATGAAATTTCCTTATAAATAAAACTGTAAAAATCCCATAGCCCACAATGATAACCGTATTTTCAAGTTTTTGAGCGATGCGACGGAGAAATTGTGATAAAACTTGGTAGAATTATAGCCAGGCATGATATCTAACGTGAAAAAAAAAATGAATGTTTGATCATTTTCCTGGACCCTGTATTGCTAAAAACAAAAAATGAGTATTTTTTATAATAAATGTAAAAATGACAAATAACTTTGAAAAAAAAACTTAATTAAGCTTTATGTAGGCCATTGTCTTAAGTAATCGATAACGCAAGTTTAAAACTTCTCACATTTCATTCAAAAGTGTAATAAATTTGCAAGTGTGGCTTATGTGAAAAAATGTCAAAAACGCAATCACAAGTTTATCGGTCATTTTTACTTTCACACTTCCTGGTATTTTCGGCTTACTACACTATAGCTAGATTGCCTAGATGTATAATTCTCTTAAAGTAGGCACTTCAACAAAAAAATTTGTTTTGATCATATAGTTTTGTAATTGATATCATTAAATAGAGCTTGGTGTCCCATTTACAAAAATATCAAATTTATGTTTCTATGATAAGTAGAAATTTGACTTAATTCATGCACAACTTTTTTATTTGTCAATATTTCCATTTCAAATTTTCAGGAGACTTTACATATTCTTTATATTATTTTATAACCCCCAAATCTTTCATCTAAATCTATTCATTATACTTTTACAGCTGGGCGAAGCTAAAAATAGAGACGCCAAATTTGGAGGAAATTTGACTTATTCACGCACAACTTATTTAATATTACCATTTCAAATTTTCAAATAACCCTAACACTAATTTCTGTATCAGCATACTTGCTGATTTTATCTTTGTCTTTGTGATTGGAACTACTGCTACAAGCTGAAGAACAGTATTTCATTTTCTTCAAGTAGAAATAGAGGTTTAGATCTAGAATATTATTTATAAACAATGACCGATTATAAATCAACGTGGAGACTAGATCTAGCTGTGAAGCGTAACAATAAATGCGATCCGATAGATCTAGAGAGTTTATCGGTTATATAGGTCTAGATCTAAATTTAATCAATGCAGTTGTGACGTCACGTCTTTTAAAACTATAAACATCTCGCAGAACCCCGTTTTTTTTTTTAGATGTGAAGAATTTTCTGTCTAATTTATTAAATATAAAATTTTCTGAGCATTTAAATAAAAATTGATATAATGTTTACTATTACAACTTTTTACGTAGAATTTAAATATGTCAATAACTAAAATTTGAAAAACTATCAGAGTTTCCCTTAAATTCTGAGATATAAATCACCATAAATTAAATGACAAAAAGAATTTTGAAGATCAAATAATTAGTCTAGTTCAAAAGTTATAAATTAAAATTGTTTAAGATTAGTAGATGAGAATTAGATCTAGATCTATTTAGTTGACCTCTTCTTTGCCTTTGTAACTTTGTATTTTACTTATTTTTTTGTTCTACTTTTGGTTGTCTTGTCTTACATTGCCACTTTGAGTTTTTTTATTTAGCTTTTAATAAGTTCTAAATAATAAAAATATATATCAACATTTTAAGATTCATTAAAATTGATATTCCTGGGATTTTTTTATATGTTGTTATTAAATTGTTGATTAACATTATGAAATAATATTTTTGAGAAAATACGTTCATCATGGGATTCATCGCCCCCAACCTGGTGATGTCTAGATCTAGATTTAATTAGACTTATTGGAGTTATGACCATGTCACTTGTCGGCATGTCATAAAAAATGCCCTGATATCAAATGTATAGTTATAGTAAATAAATACAAAATCAACTAAATTGTTTGTTTTTACAGCTAAATACATTGATAAACACAATAAAAGAAAAATTAATTTGACCCAATTATACAGCTGGTAAGCACAAGAGGATAGGCTGGGCCCAGTCATTGATCTACTAATGACATCACAAATGACGCGAAAGGAAAAAAAAAAGAGGGCTGCGCGAGTGATTTGATTGGACCAAAATAAAAGATTACTTTCAATCAATTTATATTTATGAATTTTACTTGTTAGAATGTAAATACTGAAGGAAATAAACAAATTATCAGGTCTTGAGCTAAAAGAAATGAGAGCTGTGTGGACAAAATGGCGGCATAGTGATGGCAGAAAATAAAGTATTTAAAAATTGGGATCAAAATTGTCTGACACAATTTTTTTTTCTAACTAAAACTATTTGAATATATGCAGAATATTAGGCCTTACATGGCATGAAGTAGTTTCTTTATCAAAAAATGTAAATCCCAAAGCCAACAATGCTAACTGTATTTTCAACTTTGCGATATGACAGGCATAAGGTAGCGCAATAAAACTTGGTATATATATAGCCAGGCATGATGTCTATCTATTGTGAAAAAAAATTGTTTGGTTATTTTTCTGTACCCTGTATTAGTAAAAACTAAAAAGGGGTATTTTTCATAATAAATTTAAAAAATATAATTAACTTTAAACAAAATCCTAATTAAGCATTAAATAGGCCATTGTCTAAAGTAGTTGATAACATTTCTATAAAACCTCTCACATTTCATTAAAAAGGAAAATAAATTTCCAACATTACAACCTTGACCAATTGCAGGGGGACACGACAATTCGTTCACCGACAATTCATTCACGACTTTTCGTTCACGTGACATATCGCTCACAGACAACTTGTTCACCGACAGTTGGTTCACGACAAATGGTTCACGCGACTAATCATTAACTAACAATTCATTCACAGACAAATCGTTCACTGGTTATTTCCAAAAACAAAAAATTGCTAAAGATCAGGCCTAATCCGAAATTCTTTGTTAATTTTTTGTTTGTTGTTAATATTTTGTTAATGAGGACAGTATGTGATAAAATATATACTTAAAAGAAAAAAAGAGATCTTACAAGCAAGCTGAAACATTTAAATTGGACCTCACTTTACTATAGGTAACATTTTTACTTTCAACATGTAGGCCAATAAAGCTTTATGACTTCCAGAAGAGCCAGTCTGTCTAGAACTCAACTAGGTGTTAACTAGAGTATCCAGATGAATGGGTAGATTCTCGGTAGATGACAAAAAAGAGGGGTGTGTAAAGGTATAATAAAGGTGAAAGTAAAAATGTTACCTATTGTAAAGTGAGGGCCCGTTTACATTTTTTAGCTAGCTTGTAAGATCTCTTTTATTCTTTTAAGTATTATTTTTATCCCATACTGTCCTCATTAACAAAATATTAACAACAACCACGAAATTAAATAAACTCGGCTTAGACCTGATCTCTAGAAATTTTTTGTTTTTGGAAATAATAGCTAAAAAAGTTTTAATGTAAATAAATTAAACACGCGACGAGAATATAAATATTAACAATATGTTATTATCCAGTGAATGATTTGTCTGTGAGCGATATGTCGGGTGAACGAATTGTCGTGGAACCCAATTGCAGCCTGTGTGAAAAAACACCAAAAAAGCAATCTCAAAATTATCTGTCATTTTTTTTACTTCCACACTTCCAGGTTTTTTTCACCTTTCTTATACATGACAATAATAGCAATGTCTTGCTATGATAAGATCTAGTTTAAGTAAATCTAGTACTACTACTACTAGCCTAGAATTCTAGATCTAGTTAGATCTACTAAACAATCATATCAATTAGATAAAGGGAATTATTGTAACATACTTTTTATTACTTAAAGATGTCTAGATCAACACAATTATATAAATATTCAAATTACAATGAAATCAATGAGGCCATTAATGTAAACAACCCTACCAAATGACATGAAAGAACCCCATTCTGACTCACTAAAACTGTCAGCTTATCACAAACATAGACCTCCTTTTAGTTCCTGGTTCATGTTAATTGCAAATTTTCATGTAAAACCACACCGATTCAATGTTAACACTTGGTATGGACGCAATTATTTGCAAAGCTAAACATGTAGATCTAGATCCAGATCTTTAATGTAATTGGACCCCATCATTAGAACAATTTTTATTTACTTTTATAGTAGGCCTACCCTCATGTAGTGATATTTCCTTTCTTTGTACCCATTCACCTCATACTTGGATTAACACCTAATGTAGAAGGCATCGCTAGACTAATGGCACCTCTGAAAGTAACAACTTTAATCCTAATTGGAAAGGAAAGTATTTGCTGACCAAACATCAACATTCCTACTATTCTACTATTATCTATATCTGTACGCATATATTGTGGTAACATTTATTAATATATATATGTGTGTGTGTCTCTCTCTCTCTCTCTCTCTCTCTCTATATATATATATATATATATATATATATATATATATATATATATATATATATAATATGCCAACTAAAGATTAAAAGGTGTTTTGTTGTTGCTTTTTCTTTTCAGGCCTTAGAAGATGAAGGCAAAGATGTTCATACATATTTGTTTGAAATCACAGATACTCCTAAAAAATCAAAGTCTAAGTCTGATGGTAATTTTTTTCCACACATTTTGTGCTTAACTAAGTAGACAAGTTTGAGTATTAAGATTTCAATGCCTTCAGAATAATGAGGACTTAAGTAGCTTGATAGAAAAATGTAATTGTTTCTATCACAAACTAAACACTTAAGTAACATAACTATGGATTTTAAGAATTGGTTGTATTTAAGATTGTCCACCTTTACATTCTAAGATTTATCATTTTAGTTTGTCTACCTTTACATTCTAAGATTTATCATTTTAGTTTGTCTACCTCTATATTCTAAGATTTATCATTTTAGTTTGTCTACCTTTACATTCAAGATTTATCATTTTAGTTTGTCTACCTTTACATTCTAAGATTTATCATTTTAGTTTGTCCACCTTTACATTCTAAGATTTATCATTTTAGTTTGTCCACCTTTACAATCTGTTTATCGGTGTAGATTAAGGACAGCTTAAACCCCCAAATAGAAATTACATGATTTAATTAAAAAAAATGCTTTTTTATTATGTGTAGGCATGCAAATTAGAAGAAAATAAACAGTTTTTCTTTATATCTTATCAACTTTTTTAGTAAAAAATAATTTTGGGGGCTATTTTTAGCTAAAATGAAAAAATAAATTTTATGTCAAGATTTCTTGAAAACTACTGGATCTAGTTTAATAAAACTTCAGCTGTTGATTATTCAATACTACTAGAAGGTTGTGAAGCAGAATTAACCATATTCATTGAATAGATAAAAAGTTACTTTTATTAGATAATAAAGACAGCTGGTCCGTAATAAGGGTAAAATGATTGCCACACAAATAATGCTTCCATTTGCGTATAGCTTCAATTATTGCAGTTGCTTCTTTCTCTATGGTAGATTGATGCCTTTCACTAGGTGAAAGAGTTCTAGAGAAGAATGCAATAGGTCTTCCATCCTGATTTAAAGTGGCTGCTACTGCGATGTCAGAAGGGTCTGTTTCCACAATTAGAGGATGGTCATACTTTATGGTGAAAATTGCTGCTTTCTGCAATTCTTGTTTCAAGTCTTCCAACGCTGTTTTTACTTCTGTAGGTACAGGAAAAATTTGATTTTTCATTATAGGATACATTTTGTCGGAGAAATTGGGTATCCAGTGAGCATAATATGCCAAAAGTCCTACAATCCTTTTCTGAGACTTCAGATCTTTTGGAGGTGGCAAATCTCGCAGAGCTTGAAATCTATCAGGGTCCGGCTTCCAATGTCCTTTGGATATTTCATTTCCAAGCAGCTTTACCTTCTTAGTAGCAAATACACTTTTACTTTCGTTGAAAGTTATTTCGTATTCCAGAGCTACCTTCTGAAATTGCAACAGATTTTTGTTATGAGAGTCTACATCTGTACCACGTATTGTTACATTGTCGACATAGGCAAACGTGTCAGACAACTTTTCTTTTTCTATAATAGTGTTTATGGTTTTCTGGAAGCAAGCTACACCGTTAGTGACCCTAAAGGGTATTCTGCAAAACTGGTAGAGTTTACTGCAAGCTTCGAAAGCTGTGTATTTCTTTTCGCTCTGTTGGATAGGTAATGGTGATAAGCACTCTCCAGATCCAATGTGCTAAAGATTTCATACCTGGAAATTTTCTCCACCATTTCATCCACTCTTGGCATTGGGTAAGCGTCCAGGTAAGTAAATCTATTTATAGTTTGGCTATAATCAACGACCATTCGCTTTTTGTGCCTCTCATTGGTCGTGACAAGGACTTGAGCTCTCCAAGGTGATTTGGAAGGTTCAATACCGTTTCGTATCAATTTCTCAACTTCAGCTTTGATAAATTGTGTGTCTTGGAAGGAGTAACGACGAGATTTAGTAGCAATAGGTCTGCAGTCAGGGGATAAATTTACAAACATTTGTGGTGCCTCTACCTTAACAGCATTGAGCAAGCAAACATGAAATGCAGGCCGACCACCGTTGAATGGAATTATCAGTTCTTTGTGTAATGTGAGAAAATCCAACCCAAGCACTACATCAGTGCAAAGTTCATCTAGTAATGAAAGTTTGAATTGATTGTTAACTTCCCCTTTGTATTTTAGCGATGCAAACATGTGGCCTCTTGTGACGCTTGACAGTTGAGATGATGCAATAGAAATTTTGTGCTTTGAACGTGTCACTGACTAATCATACTCTCTTTGTATGTTTGAAGAAATGTTACTTTCCCCGCTACCTGTATCATTTAGGGCTTTTATGTTCACGCCATTTACAGAGATGTGTACTGTTGATTTAGTTAAACCAGGTACAGACGAAGTAGCAATTAGTGATGTTAGATGTGTAGAGTTGTTAATGCAGCTACAATCTCTACAAGATTGTCTTTTAATCTCGTAGCTAGGAGATGCTTTGACTTTTGTTTTGGTTATAGGTGTGTTGCGAGACCTGCAAACCTTCGAAAAATGTCCATTTTTCCAGCAAGAATGACACATGCAGTCTTTGGCAGGGCATTTCGCTCTGAGATGCCGACTACCTCCGCAAAAGAAACATTTAGTATTCACTGTTGGGATTGTTTCTGAGTCCACCATTTCTTCGGTTGAGATTGCCGATGACGAAAGAGATGACTCTACCAACTGAGAAAGAGCACTAAACGAACTGGATTCTTTATGGGCCATGTCGAGTGTCTTGGCAATATCTAAAGCCATTTTCAAGTCAAGGGATCTTTTCTCAAGTAGCCTCTGTCTAATTACAATCGAACTCATGCTGCTAACGAAGGCATCGCGAATGTCGTCCTCTTCATTTTTGTCAGCACTAACAGCTCGGAACTGACAATCTCTGGCCAACACTCTCAGCTTGTGTACAAATTGATCAAGACTTTGATCGACTTCTTGTTTGCAAGTTGCAAGCAAATGTCTGGCCAATGTTTCATTAGGGGCCTTCACAAATAAATAAATCTCAAGAATAGATTTTGCTTCTGAGTATTTAGAACAGGTAGAAATATACTGATATAAGGATGGAGACACAAAGTTGCATAGCAGGTCAAACTGTTCGCTTTCACTAGCCCCTACCTTCCTTGCTAATCTGTCAAAACAAGAAATCCAATGTTTCCATGTAACTGAAGCATTAGTTGAACTAGGATCAGCATCTAGTCTATTGGGACGCAAAAACTTTTCCATTTAAGAGTAGTTTTATTTCAATAAATTGTAATATACTAAATCAATTCATAACCTTAAAAACAAGGCTTTATTTCAATAAAACACGACTGATACACACAATAACACAGTACAGACTGGTCACGACTCACAGACTATGATAATGCGAACACGATTACAAATACTAGCACAATTACAAGCATGGGTAACAACAAGTTCATTTAGCGATCACTCCATATATATATTTGTACATTATTTGTACAAATTTTCAAGGCTAAATATTCATGTATAATTTTTTTATCTTGCTTTCTCTGAACAAAAAAATATGAAAATGGCTAATAGGAAAAAAAATTTTGATATATATATGTATAATATATATATAAAATTACAAAATATAAAAAAATATTTAAAATACTTTTGAATTTGGACATGTTGTATACACCAAATTGTTCAGAAATGAATGCTGTATAATATTCAGTTATAAAAAAAGGGTTTAAGCTGTCCTTAACTACGCTTGCATTCTATGATTTATGTTTAGCTTGTCCACCTTTACATAATATGCATGCTTAAGTCAACACTGTGGTAACTATTAAACGAGGTGGCACATTTACTATTTTATTCTTGCAGACAATGATAATGATGACAGTGGTGCTGAGAAAGGAGATGAAGAGGTGTCAAATGAGACAAGTTTGGTTGCCAATGAGGAAGATGTAGCCAATGATGGGGATGCAGATAAAGTAAGTATTTGAATGAGATATTTATAGAAAATATTAATAGCTTGTCATTTTCTATTTTAACCATGAACTTCTGCTAGTCTTACAACAAAATACTTTATTTTGTTTACAGGTTGAGCAGAATACACCAAGTGAAGATCATGAAGGTATTGCTTTTTATCTTTGTCCCTTTTTTTTATTCACTTCCTTTTATTTTCAGTTGCATTGAATGGCTTTGATGTTGGACATATTTAAAACTAGTTTACATAGAAAGTGTGTGTTTTGTCAATTCCATTCTAAGAATGTCTTGTGGTTAGCTAGATAAGAAATGCTAAGGAATGTTTGCTGTCATGCATATCAAGAATTTGAATCTTCAACTTCTCAAGAGAAAAAGTAATCCTGGACTTGGAAGAGAGCTAAAAAAACAAGATGCTATGATAAAAGTGAGACAGAAAAGTTAACCCTTTTTAATGGTGCATGACAAACCATTGTCATTATAAAGGAAACATTTTTGTGAACATATTTTAGGGTGGGCAAATTTCACTTAAGGCTTGTACACAACTTGAATTGATGACATGAATTATAGCATAATGTAGTTTGTCATTGTATGCTTGTTGCGTAATTCTGTGGTTGTGGTTGAATGTTTACATATATATCCGCCATCTGATAAAAATGTGCTTCAAAGGAGGAGCAAGATGAGTAAAGATCTACCACCCCTTTATCTGATGTTGTAAGTATGCTGGGTAGCTGCTCTGAGTCAGCCCATGGTGCCACCATCCAGATAATATATAACCTTAATCTCATTTTGTGAATTTCTTTAGTTCCCCAAGTGGAGAATGGTGGCCAAACGGCAGAGGAAGAATCAACTTTATTAACTGACTGTGGCAATGATCAGGGACAGGAAGAGTTGCCAGAAGAAGCTGAAGACTTTGGTGATGAGTGTGACATCGAGGGAAATCCGGATGAGGAATCTGGAGAAATGCCGACAGATTTCATGGAGGACATGGGCGATGAAAGCTTGCAAGAAACATCGAACATTGACAATGCCAATGAGGACTCTCAGAATCCTGCTGAATCATATGAAACCAAATCTGAAATCACAGACGTAATTGAACCCAAAACTGTAAGTAGCAATGGTGCTGTTGCTGGTACCACATCACCGAAGCAGTCAAACACTGCAAAATCAATCAGTAACACTTCACTTGCTACAAAAGTAGAAAAGGCTGAACCTTCTGAAGGTGGAGATGAATCATTTGTTGTGCAGGTTGACGACACTATGTTAAATGAGATCGATGCTGACTTGCTAGATGGACAACAGAATGATGGTAAAAGTGGCGAATCTGTTGCTAGCCAAGATGGAGAGAACAAAAAAACAGATACAACTGGCAGTGGACCAGGAAACACAACAGCAGCCAGTGATGCTGCAGCCAAATTGTCTGAAAATGCAGAGTCTAAGGATGCTTCGAAGACAACAGCCAGTAAAGATGAAAAAGACACAAAGACTGCAGCCAAGAGGTTTGTTTTACGTCCTTTAAATTTGTTTGATTGTGCAGTCTACATTTCTGGGATAGGTTACCTTTTAGTTTTAAAATGTAAATTAATATCAGGTGTTGGTGTAGGTTTTTTTTTATAATCTGCCCCCGTTTCTAAATACAGTGATTAATTTAGAAGTTACAGGTTTTCTTTATAGTTTTGTTGACAAAATATTGTTCGCTTTTTTTAAAACTGACCTTTAATGTTGCTTGGTTGATAGGTCCGACACAACAATCTGTTCTTGATAGATTGTCATCTCCAGACGTTAGTTACCTTTGTATAAGGTATTGATTTTTTTTCTAGGTATATGATTACTTTAAAACACGATTGATGTAGCTATTTTTATTTGTTTCAGTTTAACTGCCAAGGTTGTTAAAAAAGAGGACAAACGTAAGTTACTTTTTAAACTATTGAATTTTTTTTTTATTAGGCTTTGAAATTGATGGATATAATGTTTATTTTATTTTTCAAATTTTTTTTTTTAACAAAATAGCTTCTCAGAGTAGTCGCAATCTGTGGGTAAGTGGATTGTCCTCTAGCACCAGAGCAACTGATCTAAAAGCACTTTTTAGCAAGCACGGAAAGGTAATTACTGTTTGCATCTGTTCAATAAAAACATGCTATTAATTTGTATTTACTTATTAGATTATTAAAAAAGTGAAACTTAAGTCTTCAGCGGTCATTTCACATATTCTGGATCACTTTTAGGTGATAGGTGCCAAGGTAGTTACGAATGCAAGATGTCCTGGCTCTCGATGTTATGGTTTTGTTACCATGGGATCAGCAGATGAGGCAACCAAATGTATTCAACATCTTCACCGCACAGAACTGCATGGTAGAATGATATCTGTAGAAAGGGTAAGTTAGGTTTTCAAAACAGAAATTGTCAGTGAAACTTTTTAAAAAAATGTTTTCTTTTGTGACTATTAAAGAAAATTTTTTTGTCTATTGTGAAAAACAGGCAAAAACTGAACCACAAGGTACAAAAGCTAAAGTATTACCCCCTAGCAGCTTAAAATCACCTGTAAAATCATCCCGTCCACCTCGACGATCAGATTCTAAATTAAAAAGTTCACACAAAGAAGAAGGTGAGATTATTGCATAAAATTTTTTAATTTGAAATTATATCTAGTATTTAAGTTTTTTTTTGTTTTTTTTTGTTCTCTATAATTCTAAACTCTTTATTGCAACTTGTTAACACCTTACTAATGTGTACATTTTTTAACTTCAGATAAAGATGCCTCCAAAGAACCCGGTAAAGAAACAGATAAAGATAAAAAAGATGAGAAACTTGATGGAACAAGAAGCACTTCTCGTCAAAGGAGCAGAGACAGAAGACGCTCTCCAAGAAGTACTAGTGGCAGACCTGGAGGTTGTTAGCTTTGAATTCCATTTTATATATTAAAACATATGTTTTCTTATTAATATTACTAGTTTTCTTATATTATTTTCCTTTGTTTATCTTCCATACAGATCATTATCATCACAGATCAAGGGAAAGAAGATCTTCTTTGGAAAGAGCTGGGCTTTCAGATTTGGAAAAGAAAGAGTTAGATGTATTATCATTTGAAAAAATAAAGGTCTGTATTTTTATTTTTTTTTTAAATATTTACCTATTTGCCTATGACATAATAATAATAAAAAATAAATTTTCATATTTCTTTAGGCTGAACGTGAACGAGAACGGCTGCGTCGTAAAGAGATGTACTTGCGCCACGAAGAGCGAAGGCGTCAGCTTGATATAGAAAGAGAACAATACAAGCAACAGTTAATAGAAAAGCGCCAGAGAGAAGAAGCTCTGAAGATTGAAAGGGAAAAAAGGCGACTAAGGTTTGTTTGGACTTATTTGATTTTGGACTTACTTGTAATTAAACATGTTTGGTGTTTGTTTAAATTAGTAATGTAAAAATCTAATTACAGAGAAATGAGAGAAGAAATAGAGAGAGAAAAATTAGAAGCTGAACGGCTTCGACTTGAAACAGAAAGACTTCAAATTGAGCGTGAGCAGGAATCATACAGAAGAGAACAACAGAGGTAGTGGTTTGTTTGTTTTTTTAAATATTTTATTTTTTAAATAAAAAAAATACTTTTTTTTTTACATTTATGCTGTTGGAACAACTCAAGGAAAGCATTTCAATTAGTTATACATTTATTTTGTAGAGTGTTGCAAGATCGTAGAGCTATGAAACGTCCTGGGGAAAGACCAGGTTTAAGAGAGGATGAGTGGGCCACCAAACGACCAATGACTGACAGATATGGTTCTGGAGATAGGTAGACACTTGATAATCATAATAAACCTAACCTTAGATTGCATTTACCCAGTTGGCAGAGAATTTTATTTAAAAATTAACTGATTGAGAAAAAAACTTTTGTTAAAATTTTCATACAAAAATATATATTTTCAAATTTTATCAGAGGGGGTCGGTTTGAACGCAAACCAGAAAGGTTTGAAAGAAGGGAAACAGATGGACCTAGATTTGATAGGCGTGAAGAGCGACCCAGACCAGAAAGGTATATTATTTCAAATGATAATTTTACTGACAAGTGATTTATTTTAGGTGATTTTACTTCAAAATTAAAAAATAATAATTTTTGTTCAGATTTGATGAACGGGAGCGACCTCCGCGTGCTGAGCCAAGAGAGAGAGATTATAGAAGAGGTGAGGAGCACAGACAATTTAGAGAGGATAGGCCTAGGGAGCCAAGATCAAGAGATGATAGGCAAGGCAGAGACTCAGCTAGGGGCCCTCCAAGACATGATTCTCGAGATTGGAAATCTGAAAGAGGTACTTCTCAGAATTTTATCTACATTAGTGAAAGAAAAAAAATAATCCATAAATATTACTCATACACAAAAGCTGATTTTATCTAGCAAGTAATTGGCAACTTAAGTTATGAAAATTCACAAAATAAAAACATTTTTATTACATTCATTTGACAAATACCAAAACTTAATAGATTTGTTACAAAAGATGAAACAGTTTATTTCCCTGTGATGATATTCCTTTGACCACTCTAAATTTTATTTAGTTGGTGTAAATCTTATTTTAAAAAAGATAAAACTTTGAAGATCTTAATTATAAAATGTGCCTATTTTTAGCATCAAATTTTCAATAGCATTTTAAATTTTAGAGATGTACTAAATGTGGATGAAAGTACTAAATCAGTAATGTAACTTATCCCTACAGGGCCATTTAAAATGTTGTTACCATCTTTTAATTCAAATGATGAAATATGGGATTAAATTAAAACTATTAGACTATGCAAACTCAAACATTTTCAGGATTCTACTTTTAGCAAAAAAGGAATATTTTGTTAGAGAAAGAAGTATGTTTAATTTATTCCTACCTCTATCAGGGGATTGTGTGATACATTTCTTGGTGACTCACTTTCCCCATCCCCACCAATTTAAATTATAAATTGTAGGAAAGTTGTAGTTATTGTGCAAGTTGGACACTGAGGCTGAAAGAATTCAAGCCTTTGATAAAAAATGCTGGGTATCAGATACCAGGAAAAGAAGACAAATGAGTTTGTACTTTTAGAAGTCAACACTGTGGCAAGCAAAAGGAAGAAACTTCTCAATACTGTGAAGAGCTGAAAGCTGAGCTGGTTTAGTCATATTAAAAGACATGACTCACTGTTGAAAGTAATCCATTAGGGTAAAGTAGAGAGAGTATGAAAAAAGGGTCATCCTAAGAAAAGCTGGTCAGACAACATAAAAGAATGGAGCGGCCTCTGTTGATGTCCTGCTAAGAACAGCTGCTGACTGAGGAAAGTGGAGGGATTTGGATATGTGAATTGTCACAGCACCCCATGGCAAAAGTCAAGGGACAGATGAGAGGGAAAAAGTAGTAGTAGGATTACTTAAAGGACTTTTTACTTTCTATATGTATAGCCATTTAAAAGTTGCGTCAGTAATAAGTGGTTATATATTCATGCAATATTTAGGAATTGCCAGTATGAAAAACTGCACAAACCTATTTAATCATTATTTGTATATATAATGAAATATTTTAACTATTACTTTTGTGATGTTAAATCTAATGTAACTATTTTTTGTCTTCTTCAGAGTCCAGCAGAGGATCTGGAGGAGGATCAGGTGCTTGGAATGGTCCAGTTGAGCGTTCAAAGTTGGATTGGGGACAAGGAGTGGGCTCTGGTGGTATGGGTCAAGGTGATGGCTGGGAAGGTGGTGTTGTTATGTCTCAGCCGGGGGGAAGCTTCAGTATTCAACAAGGTCCAATGATGACTGGTGGTATGGGAGGAGGTCCAGTTTTTATTGCACAGCCAGCTTTGTCAGGTCCTCCTGTCATGATGCAAGGCACTTTGAGACAAGGAGACAGCAGATTTGGAATGGCAGCTGCGACTGTCAGAAGATTCTAACAGTGTTCATGTGTATTGTTTACTAGAGTTGCTTCATGTATTTTTCAGACACTTTTAAATACAAACCATTTTAAACCAACAAAGCACAGGATCATTCCGTCAATAAATTGGGGCCCATTCCTCAATGTCGTGTTTGTTGTCTGGTCATTCATTTGAATTGGATTGCTTTTGTCGTTTCTCTTCCATGTGCTTGCCATAAAAAGACTTGATGTTGTTCTAATAATAAAGCTTAATTTCAATTGATGATGGAAGTGAGACACTGCAAGGGTTTTTAGTTATTTATATGTTCAAATGTTTGCAATGTTGTTTAGAGAGATTCAGTACTGAATTGTATAAGAAAGATTAAATGTATTACATTGCATAACTTGTATCACTTTTTTTTTGTGTTTTTTTGGTCTGGTAAAAAAACAGTAACTATTAACTTCAGCTGCAATTAGGTCAATCTTGGTACTGCTTCTTTTAAAAAAAAAAAATTGAAACCCAAATGTAATGCAAAAGCATTTCATCTTTTCATTACAAATTAATTTTTTACTCTGGAAAGAAATAAAACAACTGAAGACCTTTCTTTCTACCCAAATAACAAATATTGTCCTACTACTGCATTTACCAGTAATGAATGATTCATGTTGTTTCTGTTGCGATTGCACATCATTGAAACTTAAGTCAAAGCTTAGATTACACATTATTGAAACTTAAGTCAAAGCTTAGATTACACATTATTGAAACATAAGTCAAAGCTAAGTAAGCAATGCTACCTACTTATGATCTTTGTGTTGGGTATTTAATAGAATTTTTTTTTCTGTTGGACACTTTCTAGTAATTACCTAAAACTGACAGCTTAGATACATTTTTTGATGTTCTTTGGATGAAGACTTGTCAAAATACCTTATTAATAATTTCTTGCTAAACCAAAATAGTCTCCTTTCATTGAATGTAATTTTTTTCAACCCTGGCCCGTTCAGTTAGTGCCATTTTTGTAGTGTTACTTGCATTCTCAGTTCTTTTTTTCCTCTTAGTGGTCTGATAGTTTATTTGACTGGTTTTCTTAACATTTATTAGATAGTTAAGTCTAAAGCAATAACTATGCAGCAGAAAGTTGCAGTACATTAAACACCTTTTAAAATGTACACGAAAACGTAAGACTGCCATTGATTTTTTTAAATAAGTCTCAAGGATGAGGTCTACAGTTATAAATGAAACAGGAATTACTGAAAATGTGCAAAGGAGATTCAACTCCTAGTAATAATTTAATGCTTATTAAAGATGCCCTTGACCTTGGTTAAGGAAATAATAGTTAATTAAATCTGATCCCAATCCTGTCACAAAATGTTCCTATGAACAAAAAATTTGTTTAGGTCTTACAATGTTATTATTAATAGAGTCTGTGTCAAAGTTGATGTCCTGACATCTCATTCAAACTACAGAAATGAAAAGCTCTTGTATGTAACTACCTGGAGAAAGAGCTTTGGCTTGTACATTTGACCATATGTGGCAGAAGAAACTGCCTGTTTGTCAACACCTTTTTTCACTAGCTGCCTTTGGGAGGGGTGGGAAGCTAAAAGGTGTATTTAAGCAACCCAATAACTTGGTGCCACACTTTCACGGAGGACCTTAGAGTGACTACCAGTGACATCTTAGTGGAGAAAGCTTGCTGCCCAATGCACTGCACAGCACAGCACGGGATGATCAAGTGAAGAGCTTAATGTAAGAATAACAAGAAGATAATCTTATGTTATATGGGAGAGAAGTTTGGGCATTTTTATGTGTATGACAATGTCTGCTGAACTGTGATTGAAAAATTAATTTGTGTCATTAACTCCTCAAAACTTTGTAACCATGATAGATAGCAACCTGAAATTTGAAAGCAAGATTAAATAATAGAATGGGCCAAAATGTCTCATTAGCTTCATTAAAAAGGGTGTAGTGCCAATGTTTAGCTATACAGCTATGTTTTGGAAGCAAAATTAATAATATTTTGGGTGAATGTGCCACATAAGCTCCATTAACTCTTTCCTAATTGACGACACCATTGTTGATTTGACCTTATTAAATGAATGTTTCATTCTATAAACATTATTTTGTGTTATATAAAAAGAACATGCTTTCTCCTTTAATTATATATCAAATAAAATATTTTCTGATAACAAACGGCTATAGTGAAATAGCAAAATGAAGACTTCAGTCGAAATTTGGAAAAATACTTATGGAAAGAAAGAGTTAAAAAGGGTGTCTTTGCATTTTTAGATTTGCTTATCGAGTCCCATCATTTTGATGATTGATTAAAAAAAAAAGAAGAACAAGCACAAATGTTTTTATATCTACAAAAACTGTAACCTCATAAAGCGACAGTTCTAGGCTTCATTACTGTTCTTAATCTACAGGACACAGCAAGATGAGGCGCACATGTTCAAGATGAGAATCACAACTAGGAACACAGATGTTCCTGTGGAGTGGCTTAGTTCAACTCCTTCCATATTACAGATGGATACAAAAATAATAGTACCAATATAAACTCATGAGCAACTGTTTGAGCATGTTATGAAATCATCACACTAGATCTATATATAGGCCATGAATTTACTGAAAATGTGTTCTTTAATAGATCTATATACCTTACAGGTGTTCTTAAAAGTTCTTTAATAGTTAAATTCAGAAAAACAATCACAGTGATGGTTCTTCAATAGTTATATTGTACTCAAAGCATTGGTTGACATTTTTAAGTACACAAAAGTGTAGGTGGCCTTGTGGTTTCTTTTCAGTTAAAAACAAAATTGCTGACCAAAACAGAAGAAAAAATTGTAAGAAAAATAACTAATCTGAACAGATATAATACTGAGAGAATTCAACAATTTATATTGAATGACTATATACAAAGCAGCAACAAAAGGACAGAATAAAATAAATTTTCTATCAAATGAAAATATAATAAATACATCACAATTATAGCAGAAAAAGGTCATAGATGTTTACAAGTGACAGCATTTTCAACATAAATAGGAGTGCTACATTTAATGATACTTTCAATTGGCCATTAATATAATTTATTGAGATAATATTTCATAATTTAAAAATGTACTGAAAATTTTATTTCAAAATTCTGTTAATTTACAATGCATAGCACCTTGACAATGAATAAATCCATGGTGCCTACTTTACAGTTCATTTGAAAAAAATACTGGTATATATAATTGACTTTAACAATGTGATGTAACTTTAAAAAAAAAAATATTTTCTAACAAGTATAAGCTTGCCAGTGATGTTTTAAATCCTTCTCAGCCATTTGAAAAAAATATATTTTGGTTTGAGAAAAAAAAAATGCTTTAAATGGCAAAATAACTATAATGGCTTTTAAGAATCTTTTCTTAATTATAAAACATTATAAAGGAAATAAGGCTTTACGAACAGAAATTTACTGGTAACCCTGAAGCTTAGTGCGTGAGGGAAAGCGGTTTCGTACAGTCAGACATTTATCCCGGTCAATAAAAATGCTGTTCTTTTTAATGGCTATTTCTTTTTCCAAAGCCATTCTGTTGTCCTGCAAATCTTTGAGAGAGTTTTGTGCATCATTCAACTTTTGTTTGAGGGCATCAATAGACTGGTTGATTTCATTCACTTCTCCAACCAGGCTAGTTGAATTAAGAAAGATAGTTTCATATTAAAATTCTTTCAAGGTTATTTACAGATAAAGAATTTTGGAAAGGAAAACAAAATAAATGGATCAAATTTTATTTTTTTAAGTTCTGCCGATTGGCTACTTTGGCTACCCAATCAGGGTCATAAATTTTTTTATTTTTTTTTAACTTAAACACTTCATTTATTCATTTATTTTATTTAAGCTATGTTTGAAAAAAAATTTTTTTTTAAATATTACTTTTGGGAACAATACAGATAAACTGAAAGTGAAAATTACAATGGAATAGGAGACTCATCATGTCAGGAATGTAGCCACTGTGTGTTAAAACAATGACAACCATTTCTACTTCAATGCTAAATTTGTTGGTCTCTGTCTTAAACCACTATGGTTCATCTCTTTAAGCATATCTTCTTGTGGCTAGAGAGCCTAATTCTGGAGAAACATTCTAGCCCACAAGTCATAGTGGTACCAGCCTAAGAGTTAGAAGAGCCTGTCTTTTTCTTTTTGGTTCATTTTTCTTTTAGGGCTGAGATGTTAGTGGTTGAAATGAAATTTATTAGCCATTATTTTACCCTTGATTTCAGAAGCATATAAATGTCAACCATATGCTTAGTAAAGTAATTTAAAGTACTCCCTTTCAAACCTTGTGATCTATGGGGCAGATGATGCAAAGGTCATCTTTTTCTTTGGCCAACAGTTAACGAGCAGGGTATTATGTGGCCAGCACAATGACCAACTGCCTTTACTTTCCCCAACTAAGATCAGGTACCCATTAGAGTTGGGTTGACTTATGGGCATCCTTAAAATCCCAAAATGAAAAATCCCAGTCCACACCAAGATTTGAATCTGGGACCTCTTGGTTAAGAAGCCAAGCGCTTAACCACTCAGCCACCCTGTATGCTCCACAAAATGTAAAAATAAAAGTTGATACTTTTGTGCAATTCAGAATTTGTTATATTAGTAAATTATTATAAAATATATCCAACTTACTGATATTGAGCAGGATCTCGACAGAGCTCTACTCCAGGTCTAAATGTTCTGTTATACAGGCGTGTCTGAGCAACCTTTAGAGGATCTTCTTTATCTCTAATCTCCTTTTGTAAGTCTTCAATATTCTTCTCTTGATCTTTCACCTGCTTCACTACCTGTAAATGATAAGCATTATAAAAAAAAGCATTTTTCAAAGTCCTAACCAGGGCCATATCAGGACTGATTGATGCACCAGCAGGTTTTGGTTTCCTTCCTATATATCTTCTATATGCATAAGCTCATTTGAAATACAGGTAATCCGGGTTCACAGGTGCTTCTGATAAATAGGCTACATAGACTCTGCTCTAGTTACAGGTTTAGGCAAATTAAATACATTCCTTTACATTTAATAAATGTACTAATTGATTACATACAGACATGGATATGCCTGCATGGAGTCAATATCTTGAACCTGCTCCTTATGTGTCTCACCTAAAAAACAAAAACCCCAAAAATGGACAATCTGGAAATTGTGCACCTAATGCACAAGTTCCTGTTGTCTGACATAAAAAAGGGACATCTAACGCATACCGGTACCTCTGAATTTTCCTATTGCTACGAATCGGAAGCATACAAGGCCATTTTAAATAACAAATTACAACAAATTACTAATTCTTTAATTGGATGAATATTTGCATCATGCAACATAACATCAGAAAGTCTGCTTTGAATCCTTTATTCTATTATTTGAAAAATAAAACAACAAAAGTTTGTTGCATTCACTTCCATCATGTATCATTAGATCTCTTGTGTAACTGTACAGAACAATTGAAAAATAAAATAAAAAACTTAAGAACCCCTAATAAGTGACCTATACTTGACCCTAGAATCTTACAGGTTAATATATTAATTTCAAGAAAAAAAAAGAACTCACTTTAACAAGGTTTTCTTCTAGCTTTGTCTTGGCATCTTCCATTTCTGTTATCCTCTTAGTAAAGTTGACATCCACTTGATCAGCTTGCTCACGCATGTCACGAGTAGTGTCATCCAGAACATTATCTACTAATGTACGTAGCTGGATGCTCGCCATCCTCTCATGCTCGGCTCTGGCGATGTTGTCATGAGTAAACTGAGCCCAGGACTCTGGTGTAGACTGGCTGTTGTGTACAAATGGTATGCAAATAGAAAATGAGTGGAAAAATTATAGCGTTCATACTTTTCACTAAAACTAATATTTAAAAAAAATAAGATGTATTGACATATGACAGATACTATTTATATTAGAGAAAACAACAACTTACATTTCTTCAAACTTGGCAGCACCATCATGAAATTGTTTATTAGTGTGATGATTGCGAAGAGATCCACTTTTTGTTTCTATTTCTAAAGCCTCTTTTTTGTCGCTCCAATCCATTTCTAAGTTTTGCTTAGCATCACGATTGAGCCTGATAAAAAGAAATACATTGGCTTCCATAGAGTTAATTTGTAAAAGTAAAAGTAAATTTTGCGGCAAGAATAAATCCTTATCATTATAAAAAATTGTTTGCTCTTAGTTGTTGTAACTAAAACATAAAATAACCACATAGTAAAAACATTTTTTTTTTTTTTTGCTTTTTGTTTTCCTTATTGTAAAAAATGAAGCTTTAATTGTAGAAAAAAAATAAATTTAAATGGTCCATTGTGTACAAGCTATTTAATTTGTTTTGATTTACATATTTTAGATGCTCCTAATTAGATCTGAAGATTAATAGCTTACCCTATACCAAACAGTAGAGGATAGCAGTGGAATGGGACAAATTTAAAGTTCAGAGCACATATACCATAATTGCACAACCACAGGCAGCCATCCTAATTTTTACATAAATGTCTGATATAACAATGAATTGATCTACATGCATTTATTCATGTGGACAATAGCTTTATAGATTTTTACATTAGTGCATTCTAATGAGATCTTCATAAATTTTTTGGTTTACCTAATTTGTTTTTCACACTGATTTATTGTGTTCTTCAGCAGATCTTGCACATTGTTAATGATTTCAACTTCCTAAAAATATATGAAAAAGTACTTTGGTGTTAGTATAAAAAAGTTAAAATATTTTGTTAAAAGTTTAGATATTTTTATTTTGTTTGTAAGTAAAATTTCACTTTTACTTTAAAATGTAAGTTTTTACAGTGCACTGTTTAACTCAAATTATATCCTACCTTGAGCAAGGACACTTCAACATCATCTTGAACAAGATCAACCCCCAGACGTCTCTGGCGACAGTTTAAGTTGTCTGTTGCTATGTGGAGAGGAATTTCAGTTGCTCTAAGGGCATTCTCAAGGCGTTTCTTTTGAGCCAACAGTAGATCAGTCTCATCAATTACATCCTGTTTAAAATCAATTTCCATACAATATTAAGATCTGTTTTGAAAAACTATATAAACCCAAGTACAGTAGAACCAATAGATGATGTAAAATGCATTCCTCCACAAACAGATAGAAGCTATGATTTATTGTAACTATATATACACTGTTCTTTGAAAATATACAGAAAAAAATAACCAGATATTAGAACAGAATGCACATTTTTCTAGGTGAATAGTAGATCATTACACAATGGTATTCTATTTTGGTATTCCATGTTGATGTTGGTAATTTAAGTTAATTTACCAATGAGAGCAGATATATTTATACTTTACATTTTAAACTAGAATACATTTAAAAGCCATTATGAAAATATTGACCACTCCAAAAAATATAAAAATTAACAAACTTAATATATACTTAAACTACTAGTGATTCAATTAGCAGCTATTACAGCTTTAAATTCCCATATGCTCAACATTTAAGCCAAATTAAATAAGCAAAGGGACTGACTTAAGCATTCAAATGTATTAAACAATTTTCAACCAAATAAACATCATTTGACTAGTATGTTTCAGCTTAACTTTCAGAAATGAAGATAAACAATGGGATGTATGGCTACCTATCAAGGGGGTTCAAGTTCAAATCAGGTCCACAAAAGAGATCGGACAATAGCTGACTAAGCAATTATAGCTTAGTTCACTACTGTCATCATGTGCTACACAAAAGTAAGAAAAAACAACACTTTCTTCAAGACAGCTGGCTTGAAATTCAGGGTAAAATTTAGCCTTGACTAAGCAACCAAATACATTGTTTCACTACATTCTGTTCAGTACAGATTTTATTATTATCTTTGCGAATAAAAAAGTAGTGCGACTCTTCAGCACCACATCTAGAATCAGATTGAAAGTACCAGTGTAAAAATATTTGAATTCAAGATGGCTATGGACTTAAAAACAGAATAAATGCATCAACAGTCAGATATGCATTATAAAATCTGGCCTTGGCAAAGCATCCAGATATATTTACTTTACTCACTATTCAGATCAGTATTAATTATAATAATTATTTATGCAGAATAAAAAAAACAGTAGCATAACCACTCATTGGAGTAGCACACCTGGAATCAGATGGAAACCATACAAGCACAGGACAACTGCCCATGTTCAAGGAAGGGGGGATGCAGTTAAGCATAATATAGGCCTACACATTTTTGTCAGGGTGGAAATAACTCTGGCTTAGTTGTTTGCTATTTGTTTTTAATAGGAAAAGGATGAAAACTTGCTGCAAAAAAAAAAATAAAAAAATTTTAAAATATGGAAGTTTGAAAACATATTGTAAAATGTTTTCTTTTTAATAAGTTTCAGTGGTCCATTATTAGTAGACTGAAATCTGAATTATAAGGCTACCAAAATTAACTATTAATAAATTATTATAACTATTATTGAAGCATTTGAAAAATGATAACTTACAGATATTTCCCGGTTGAGCTCATATTTCCAAAACTCAATATTTTTAGCACTCTCGGCTAGTTTTTTGGTTGCTTCAGCTTGTGTTTTGTTTGTTGTTTCAATAGCCTCCTTGGCAGTACGTTTTGATTCGTGAATCACTCTTTCTGCATTATCTCGATCAACAAAAGATTGGTAGTATTTAGCATAGTTTGATTCATGCCATTCAGATGGATTATACTTAGCTGATCGAAAGCCCATGGTATAAATTCCCATGTCGTTTCCCGTGTTTCCTGTGTAAGTAATTTCCATGTTAGGATTCGGGTTTACAACTGGAGCAGGTGGTTCGGGAGGTATTTCTCGACTGGCAAGGGTCGCTGTTGCAGGTCTAGCCTGCTCCACAACGATTGTTGCCATTCTTAAGTTCTGTAAAATCGAATAAACAATAGAGAACCTTCGAGCCACAAGTTGAATTTGCCTTATTCACTTTTTATGGACCGTCACTTAGATCTAGTCGTCAGTGGTTACGCTTACTTGCTTTCGTTTCTAAGGAAGTGGATGCCGTGAATGTGCGAGATTAAAAGGAGATAGCAAAGTTATAGATTATTTAGATATAGGTCTGTGCAGCTATTAAATGAGTTCGATTTGGTTTTTCGGGAATCAACGAAGACTAGATTAAGATTTGGCATTCTAGCTATAGACCCAAACACTGGACTATTAAAATATTCAAAGACTTATATTTTCATTTATATTTATTTTACCATAATGAGGATTCTAGAACATGTATAATGACAAATGGTTGCAGTGTTTCACATGACTACGCAAACCTAGTTGTGACCCGCATATTTTTCCGCATCTCGTGCATACAAAGCCGTTGTCCACAAGCAGTCTATTTAAATTTCATTTTCATCTTTTGCACTTTTCTTTGTTTCTTGACTGAAACTTGGCTGGTAATTTCTCATCATATGTGTTAGGATTTGCAGCGCTTTTCCTATGGACATTTTTATCATTTACAAATTTTGTACTAGAAGAAAACAAAGTATCAGACTTTTGTAATCCACTTGTAGATTTAGTTCCAATAATCAAGATTCAACGCATCTGTTGAACATCGAATTAAAAAAAAAAAAGATTTGTTATCTGCTTTCAGTCACACAACAACTATTGCAAAATCTCGTAGAGCAATGATTCGGCTATAGAAGTCACTTTTAAGAATCATTCTAGCCCACATAATTTGAAGGTAGCACCTGATTGGATGTTGGTCAGCCAGTCTTCCATTTGACTTGTTTATAGTTGTCAGCATAGACCATGGCTATTGGCAGTCCCATCACAACTCCTCTCAACTTAAGCCAAGTCTTCCAAGCATTAACATTTATAAGCCTTACTTTTACATCAACAACAAAAATGGGAGTCATCAGTTTTCCATGGGCCTGACACAAGTCCATAGACAAAGACTAAAAGGAGTCGCCTTACACATCACTGTACAATGAACTATTAAATGTTCCAATTTGAATCAGAACTGAGTTATTCCTTTGGTAAAACAGATCTACTATAAGTAGAACTAATATTTTGAGTCTTTACTGCTGCGTCTGTTAACTTATGCATGTGCTACTTACTCAAGTAAAACAAATAATTCTAAATATTTTTCACCGAAATCATTTTATTGGTTTTTATGTGTTGAACATTAAACTGAATAGTTTCATTATGTGGCAATTAAAAAAAAAAATGGCAAGACAAACAATTAAAAAAAAGCAACTAAACTCTGCATTAAAATGGAACATTGAGTGTATTATGTACAAATAGATGACTGGTGGTAGGCTGAACAAAGCCCAGCTATGAACACTAGATGTGTATGTGTGTGATGTACTGCTTGTACAAAAGCAATCAATGATACAATGTATAAGATTATACAATGTACAATAACAAATGGAGTTGTGAAGAAGAAAAAATCCATTGATACTAGATTATCACACTGCACTAGTTGACATACTAGAAGTGGTATGTACAGAATGAAGTGATTACTTTGTTACATAATACATAACTACATCTTTCTGTGTGTTGGGTTTTTAGCTTGTTTGTATTAAAACACGGCTAATAGAAAATAAACAGTAACAGGATAAAAGATTGTGTACAAATGATATTCAATGTCTCCACATCCAGCTCTCAACACACTGTCACCGCTCTAGTTAGCGTCATTGTAAACAAAACAATGAAATAAATACATTTTAACATTTTCATCAACAACAGAGTCTCTGATAGATTGAAACTCACCAATAATGACCTCAAACACACATGCACACTTTAGACCTAAAATCAAACAAAATTGAATAAAACAGACAAGAAAGTAACACAAACTTTGCATTCTAAAATACATTTAAGCATAAAAAAAAAAAAAGCTTCCTAAACAGGGGTAAAAAAATGACTACCGGGATCTCAATACTTTTGTTATGGCCACACGCTGAGAACAAGTGAACAAATTCCTATAAACCAAATTTGTTATCAATGTATTTACATTTTTATCAGCACACATTGAACAGCACAATAAGTGTGAATAGATCTCAAACTTAGTGGGTAGTTGACTCTAGAAAATGTCATTTCAGGTCATTAAGTTAAAGCACTGTTCTGTTTTAAGCAAGACGTATTGATCATTGTATAAGAACATTTTCACATAATCAAAACATTTTATTGAATATTTATTATCATCATAATAATTAAATACAACAAATAAATGTAAAAAAAAAATATGTAAATATACAATCCAAAATAATATTTGAAACTGGTTACACATTTCTGCCACATCACAAAAGTCATTAATAAGTAATAGAGAACCACAAGTTTTTTCAATAAACAAATCTTAACCAAATTTGTGAAAATGGACAACAAGCAATTTAAAAAAAACCTTTGTACAAAATTACAAAAAAAAAAAAAAATTTATTAAACTGCATTTGCAAAGACAATTTTTGTATGTATGAGGGTGGATGCATGATCTCAACATGTAAAACTTTCCCCACAAAAAAAATTTAGTGTTAGATAAACTTGTACACCAAACATTCGCTCACGTAAGACAATGTCTTTTAGTGCAGCAAAATTAATAGAGCTTAACTGCATCAAGCAAACAATGGCTAGACAACTCTGCAATAGCTGAATGCAGCAATATTCTTTCTAGGATCCATGACACGCTGAGACCCATTCTTGCAATTACTTAACCCATGAATTACTCGACAGCCAAAGGAAAGTGCAGATTAAAACTGACTGCAAAAATATTGAAGGTTAAATACATTTCTGAAAAAAAATTACAGCAACTAATGCTTCTGTTTCTCTGAGCTCTCAATTATATATATATAAATGGGTTTTTGTTTAGAACTTACATTTCAAACAAATGCACTAAAATATATGAAAATAGTTTCCAACCAATAGATTTAAATAATAGTTTCAAAATATTCTGCTTTGTTAAAGACTTAAATAGCAAAGTCTTTATAAATGACACTATTATTCAAATATCTGGTATAAGCAAAAAAGGTAACTCCTAATTAATTATGAATGTAATATAACATTATAAAATAATTGAGGTAAATAAAAACATGTATTGGGGTACCAAAATAAAGACAAACTGTAACACAGATATAACAGTGCTGGAAATATTATGACTTTATAGGTGTTTATGTGACAGTGGAGAGGTTTCATTATCCTTTATTCCAGCTCTCGTACACAGTCAACTGGCCTCAATTCAGACAGGATTACCAAATCTCAAAAAAGGGAAAACATCACTAGTCAACAGTCAAGATGATCTCAAAATTGCAACACAACAAAAGAACATTCACTGCCCCATTACTAAGCATCAATCATTGATACTGATATCACCTTTGATTATTAGGAATCAGTTGTATGACCACTGCAATTAGAATGTGGTACAAATGCTTTCTGTGAGAATAGGTTGCATTTAGTTCAACATATTCTGTAAGCTTATTTGTTTATTTACTTGGCAGTCAGATAAAATGAACAATAAATATTTGTGTTGGACGTCTTTGAAACAATATACCTTCATGTGTCAGCATGACATAGAATAATAAGATCTGCACAAAAGAAATATGCTTCTAAATAGACTAACACTGTTTATACAAACAAAAAAATTAAATGGAAGTTGCACTGAGAAATAAAATCCCCAGTTGTTTGCACATAGCAATGATAATCCGAAGGTATATTTTTCCTATCCATTATATTTAGCTCAATTATTTAAAAAGCAAGAAAGGCCTATTTCTTTTGCTTAAAAAAACAACAGAATTTAAAATAGTTTCAACAAGTTTGAAACAGAGCAAACTATTGTAAATTAACAAAAAAAACAGCTACATTAAGATAACTGAAAACCAAACAAGTATATTAATAGGTGGCAGATTGTTATAAAAAAAAAAATACCCAGATTTTAGTCTCCATGAGAATGATCTATCTACAAGTGTATATATAAAAATAAACACTTTAAAAACATTATTGCATTTGTCTTTTTTTTTTATTTTGCCAATTCTAAAAAATAAAAGTAAGGCAAATATTTTAGACAAAAAAAGCTAATTTACGATTTTTTTAAAAAATCAGTGGGAAAAAAAAAGTAGAAATAAAAACTCATGCCAGAATGTCTAAATATATCAGCTGCCATCAACAATGCATGCTATTTATATAGTATGACTTTTATAAAGGATAAAACTTAAAGAGTATTTATGGTTGTATAATCTTCATTTTCTTTACCTAGAGGACTGTAGTGTTAGGACATTGTTTAACATCTACTGACCTGTGAACCAATCTTACACATATTCACACACATGCTGACTTATTTGTACAAAAATCTGTTTCTACTCATAAATATTCATAAACTCGCTTTAACTTATATTCCCTTATAACAACAAAGAAAATAAAGAATGACCAATCTGTATGGGGAAATATCCAAGAAATAATACAATCATTATGTCCATAAAATAGTCTAAAAGTTTTCTACAAACTCACTGCCTGCTTTTACCATCAAAGCCTGAACACTGGCTAGCAATAGAGTATAAACTTCCCTTTTAAGAATGCAGATAAAACGTTTTAAAACTTGTTCACTCAAGTTCTGCCTTCACTGACATTTCTCCATCCTCATCAATCTTCAATCGTTTGCCAGAAACATCCAAGTCTTGTGAGGACATATCATCCTGCGCCCTTTTGATTTGTACTCCCATCTGTTGAGGCATCTGATAACCAAGAAAAGCAGCATGAAATTTATTGCCAAAAAAAAACAACAACATTAAAACGCTTAAAATGAGTTGGATTTAGTATAAATGTACAAGAAAAGTACTTTGATATTTAGATCTAGTTATATAAACTTAAAACTCTCTTTAGTTATGCTTTGATGCCAGTCAGCAACAAAGATGCACATACCAAAACGTGAAGAGCAGGCTTTTCTTGAGAATGCCAACCATTCCCACCAGATTGCTGATCTAAGGGCTTCTGAAGTATGACTTGTTGGGAGAACATCTGTGGCTGGATTATCTGCACATGTTGACCAGCCATCTGCTGCTGAATAAGAGTGACCTGTCCTGTCTCACCGCTTGAAGACTTTGCCACCATCAGTGGTTGGTTGGTATGCAAGTTTCTGACCAATGTGACTGGGGTGACTGTTCTTGACTGAAACTGGGCTTGACTTGCGGTGGCTACTATTGAAGCAATTTTTTGAGATGCTCCAGTCAATTCCAAACTTACAGCTGTTGAGTATTTAGTTACTTTAAAATTTACATTTCCAAATGAAACCTAAAAATACTACATTTATGTCAACTACTGTTGCATATAAGAAAGTCTTGTTAATTTTTTTATAGCAGTCAACTTCTTATGTTCTTAATCTAATGAAAATGCACTAGTTTGTTGGTCCCCAAAACACTTTGATTTATTTCACAGGTACTGATGGTAATCCAATATATTATTTTATAGAACGCATAGATTTATATATTCTTCAATGTCTAGATGAATAAGAGCAAGTTACCTTCTCCATTTTCTCTTTTGATCTCTAAATGTGTACCATTAGTCAGAGTGGTGCCTATCGGACCATTCAATAAGACTTGACCAGGGTTAGCCATGATTATTTTAGGCTTAGCTATGACTGAGGGCAACTGGTGTAATGCCGCTGTGCTGGCACTAACAGTCACTGGAGACATAACTCTGGAACCTGTTAAAACAAAATTCTACATTCTAGTAAACTATTTTTCAGAGCAGCTTTTCCTTAAGTAACTACTGCAAAGATCCAAACTGCAATTAGTTACAGCTTTGTGCCCCCCCCCCCCCCCCATATTACTCAATTATTTTCAAAATAAATTTGTCAGTACATTCTATGGATTTTTATTTATATTACAAAAAATAATAATAATATAAAATTACCCAAATTATTTTCATAAAAATGAGCTAACCATTTTTAAATTGATTTCATAACAGGAATGCAATATTCCTTTTAATAAAGTGATTAATTTCCTTTTGTAAGCCAACAACAAACCTGAAGGTGAACCAGGAGCAGATTGAGAGAACCGTAAATCAGTTATCATTGGATGAGGGTGTTGGAGATGCCCCTGCATATTTCCAACCTGTGTAGTTGAATGAGTAACTTCAGTTTCCATGCCCGCTTCAGGTATTGGACTGCCTTCTCTGGAAAGGCAGTCTGGAGTAAATGATCCAGCTAAATGACTGGGGCTTGCTGGTGCAGATCTGTAAATTAAACCGACCAACAGTTAGATAAGAAAATATAAACTAACATAAAATTCTAAAGCTAGAATGGCATAGGACAAATCACCTTGAAGAAAGTCCTCCAAAAGGAGTTCTGAAGCAAGGCACACCACGCTGCCTTCTTCGCCTAAATGCCTGTGCTGTTAATTTTGTTTCTGAAACAGGATCGATGCGCCAAAATGAGCCTTTTCCTGGTTCTTCTTGAGACCTAGGAACCTTGATGAAGTATCGATTCAAGGAAAGGTTGTGCCTAATAGAGTTCTTGAAATGAAAAGAATTTTGTTAAAAATTGGGTATATACTAAGTAATATCTATATGAAAATAAAACAAAGATAAAATTATTTTTAAAAAAATAGAACTTAAATATTTATTTCTTCTAAAGTTTTATTTATTAAGTAATATAAAAATAAAACAAAAAATTAGAACTTAAATATTTATTTCTTCTACTAAAGTTTATCAACTGTAAAGAAATTTTTAAAATTTTAATAATAAAATAAGCAAAGATAGCTAATTGAGAAAATGTATGTTTAATGAAATATATTTAACACACCTGCCAGCCTTTGTCAGCAGTTCTGTAATAAGGGTAGTTTTTGGTAATATATGCATATATCCCAGACAGTGTAAGCTGTTTATCAGGGGCAGATGTAACAGCTTGCACTATCAACTGGGCATAGGAATATGGAGGTTTGGATTCATCCCTTGATGAATCCCCAGTAGAAGAGGTTGTTGAAGCAGGAGTAGAACTGCCATCACGATCATCACGAGGGTTAGCTGCAGCAAAAGCTGCCTGAAGATCAGGAATCAATGTGAACCTGGGATTGTGAGATGATCCACTACGAGGACTAGTGGGACACGAGTTTGCAGCACTGTCAAAATAAATTTAGTTGAATTAGATGCATTGTTTCTATACCTTGTTTTTTAACAGAACTTAATAACACATATTTACCTTTTTATTTTAAAAGTAAAAACTAGATTTTCATTTTTTTTTTCACACTTTAATATTTAAATGAGTGTGGAGAAAAAAAAACAACAGTCATTAACATTATTTTGTCCAGCAATAGTCTATATAAAAAAAATAAATCACCTTATTGTGCCTGTAGGAGATGGACAAGGACTATTTGAAACTGCTTCCTGAGGTTCCGGTATGTTGATTTTTAATGGAGGTATTGGCTTCTTTTTAGGAGTTGTCACAGAGACAGATGGAGTAGGAGGGATTGCTTCATCAATTAATGACTGAAATTTGATCTTGATGTTGGTACTTGGAAAACGCAATGTACAACTGTAGGAATATAGACACATTTCTTAAATATGCACCAATAAAAAATAAAAATGAGAAAAACAAAACAAAAAAAAAGGCCAGTTAAACTAAATCAAAGGAATTTTTTTTTAAACCTATACAAAAAATGAATTTAAAATATCTAGAATTAGATTTATTTATTTATATCATTAGATAATAACATTAATTACCCAGTCATCAATGGTCACTTATAATTAATAATGTTGTGATAATATACAAATTTAAACACTTTCAAAAAGGCTTTTAGTAGAAAAAGGGACAAGAGATAAGACTCCCTTGAATAGTTCAAGTTTTTCTTCTTGTATTTTCTATTTGCTTTTTTTTTACATGCTGATATGGTATAGGAAAAAATCAAAGTTCAAGTATCTATCAGAGTAGACTAGTTTTACTTTTAGTAACTTTATGTTACTAATTCTTGATTAGGCTGTAACCTATATAGTATTTTCTAATGTAAGTAGAACTGTATTCCAAACCTAATGACTAGTTAAGTCAAGTAAAGTAGAACAAAAATGTTGACTACTTTAACTTGGGATATGAAAATAAAGGTAATAGTTTAATTTGTGCTAGCAGAGTAGGACCACAGAAAGAGCTGTATCAGATATGGAAGGTAAATTTAGATTTTAGATCTAAAAGTAGTAAAAGTAACAGTGATGACCAATAAGTCAAATCATCAAATGTCTTCTGTTTTCAGGCAGCACAGATGATGTAAGCAAGACATTGAATCAGACTCTTTTGCTGAAAATAAATCTTTTATTCTATAGAAAGTATAAACTAGTGTAGGTCTAGATTAATCTTGAATAGAAGACAAGTCACAAGGTCAGATAAGTTTAAACCTAATTTAGAATTTACTATAAATTTTAGTTCTAGAGCCTAGAATCTAGCTAGAAGATGCTAGAGTAGCAGCTAGGGCTAGACTAGAGCTACATTAAAATTAACATCTCCAGGCCAACCAAATAAATTTTGATAAGAAATGCAAAAAGGAAAAAACAACAAACAAAAAAAAAACACTTGTTAATTTTTTTAATAGATTATATCTACTGATTATACTTATAGATCTACTATAAACTCTATATAATCATTTAGATAGGTACTTCGATAAACTGATCTAGATCCATTTTTTTTCTCCCAAAAAATGGCTGAAAAGTGTGTCAGCACATTTTATCCTTTTTTTTAGGGGTGGTCATTTCATCAAAGTTTTAGCAAGTTGTATTTGATTTCAGGACTAATTGTGATTACTTTTTGTAAACATAAGATATCAGAGATCATTTTATTTGCTTCTGAAGCCAATCTGTTAAATTTTTCTTAATAAAAGTTTATGTGAAAGTTGACATTTTTACAACTTTTTTCCTATAAAAGTTACAACAATGCTGTTTGCCACAATAACTGATCATATTATGAAATGTGTATATTTCAAATTTCATTAAATTCACTTGGCGCACTTTAAAGATATTTGATATTAAAATTAACAAAGACAAAGAAGGGTAAATTTTTATTTTTTAAATAAAATAAAAGTGTTTATAGTTACAACAATGTCAATAATTCTATTGAATTTAGCATGTTAATATATATCTGTGTGCTAAGTTTGAACTTTGTAGCTTGGCACACTCTTTAGATATTAATTTTCAAAGTTGAAGATTAAAATCTATTTTTAGTAACAACCAACACTGTGATTTACTGGAAATGGTCAATTTCTATCTTTCATGTCCTATTTTTAGAAGCACACATAGGAATATTTCATTCAGATTAACTTCTATAATGTTTAAATGCTAGATTATGGAGAGGGAATGTGTCTTTATTATAATGACTGTAATGTGCAAATTTTAAAGTAAAAAGAAATATTTTAAAATAATAATATAATTTTTTTTTCATATTTTTAGCACTGCGAACTATTAATTATTTTATTTTTTTCGTGTGTTGTTTTTTTCTATTAGTATACATGTAAATTAATAGTTAATAAATGAGTACATTATATTTTTAAAATGATGAGCTATTAATGCACAAAAATTTAAGTAAAAAATCTTTTAATAACTTCTAAATAAATCGCAAGGTTTCTTTTTTATTTTATTGTCAGATGCAAGAAATTTTTCATTTACAATGTAATTTTTAGAGCATTTAAATTCAGGCATTTTAAAATGATTAATTGCCAGTGCTCTACAAAAAGGTTTAAACTGAAGTTTATTAAACAATTTAAATTGTTATTAAATTTTAGCAAACATTTTTCTGCGCAGTGCTTTTTTTCATTTATAATTTATAAAAATTATCTATCTGAAGCATATAATTAGCTATTTAAATACATTAGTATTATAATTAAACAAAATAAAACACACTACAGATATCTGATTTGTTTTATTTGTGATTTTTGGGCCCATATGATGACAAAATCACATATATTTGTATTTTTTGTCCAAGGCTTTTTTAATATATTAATTCACTTTTTTCAAAGATTTTATTGCTTGGTCTTATTTTTTCAATTCGTTTTAATAGAATACAGGTTAATGAAAAAGAGTGTGAAGTTTCAGCCCCATATCTTTAAGATTTTTTATAAAACAGTTAATTAAAATTCAACTGTCAGTTGTTTCGGTCACAGATTTTTTTTTACTTTACAAAGGCAAATTTTTGGCCACTAAAAATTTAATAACTTCCATCACAATTAACTAAGCAATATAAAATTGGTATCATTGGAAAGCATTTCTCAAGCTCTATTAAACCAAATAGGTTCCATTGCATTGTGATCATTTTGAAATTTTTTTTGAAGTACCTAATCTAGAATCTAGTGCTAGATTCTAGAGCTACTCTAGATCTTATTTAGATTAGAGTCTGGCATTGGTCTAAATTCTAGAATCTAGATCTATTATATAATATATAATATTAATTTATATTCTAGATCTAATCTAGATATATATTTATAATATTAAAATTTAATATATTATATTATAAGATCTAGACTCTAGATATCCTGATAGATTCTATTTAAATCTATATTTGTAATCTTAGACTTACTCTAGTAGTAGATTCTAGTAGACCAGAAGTCTATATAATATTATTCAAATTATTGACTAGTTACTAGAATGACTCTAGATTAAAAGTCAAAGATTCTCATTCTTAGATTCTATATCTCTAGAATATAGATATTACTAATTTAATTAGTAATTATGTAGAACTAGAATCTAGGCCAATCTAGGCTAGATAGATGACAAAGGCAAGAATCAAAGAGAAATTTTGGAAATTCTCTCACTTCCTTTACTATGCTTATTATTAATAAACAGAGGAGTTCATTGGTTGCCATTAAATCATAACAATTAGGCTGTTTACATTTCCGCCATCTTGGACAGAGCACATGGTTACATACAAATGTCCTCAATCGTAAATAAATAAATCTACCATTACAAAGACCATATCCGGTGCAATATAAATATTTGATTATACTCTTAGATTGAAATAATAAACAAACAGACGTCTTCATATTTAAACATAGATATAGTCTAGAGCCTAAATAGTCTATCAATACAGATAATAATATGGGTTGGTGCGTTTCAAGATAATTATAATGCTAGACTCGAGTCTAGACTCTAACCCAGTTACTGTTTTTAATCGCTGTTTGTTAACCGTTAGGGCTAAAAAAAAATATAAAAATAAACAAAACTTACGTGCAAGGCAGCTGTAAAGGTGGAGCTCCCTTTCTTTGAAAAATACCATCAATAAACACTCCATTTTTACCATTACATTTCATAAAAAAGTTAGGGTGTTCAGAAAAAATTTCGAGATGCACGCGAGAAATAAAACTTGAGTGGCCCATGTTGACATCAACATCGCCTTTGCTACTATTTCGTCCGATGGTAATGCGTGGCTTCCTCATAGTGAATTCGAAGTCTCTCCCTTCTAGCCGGGCAATGGCTTCGCCATCTGAGCTCCATGACGATCTAGATGGACTTGTAGGAGCTGATTTAAGGGCTAATAACGCAAGAGCGTGGTTGTTTGTTGGATGTTGTATTCCAGACATAGCAAATCTAGCACCGCTAAAATGGCAGCTCATGGAGAGGAAAACAACATACCCTGTACCTGTGTTTACATGATCCAACAATTTTTCCCATAATGCCTTGCGAAATTAATCATGCCGCTTGTTGTCTCGACCGCTATGATAGTGTTGTCAATTGTACCTATTTATACGAGTTTCTCATTAAAAACAATTCAAAGAATATTATGTCAAGTTTTATCAAGATTGTTCAAATCATCAAATGATGTTGATTTCTATTTTTTAAAAGAACATATCTACACAAATTTAGAAAACATAATTTATTTTATACTGAGTATTCTTTAAAACGTTTGAAGAACACAGTTTTTCTTACTCTGACCACTTGTATAGGCTATTCCCCCTTCCTTTTTCTTTGTCTCATCTGTAACAATGAATATGCTAATGCTACATAACTAGTATAAATGTATATCATTGTGCCTTTCATAACATGCATTTCTCAATTAAGTTTAAATTAAGGGGGTGCTCGGGGAAAGTATCTTGATTGTGACTGGAACTTGCATAGTATTTCTAACCATAGCCACGATAAGGCCTTCTGACACGTAATGGAATAATCGACAAAAAGATTCATAGTTGGCACAGCTAATAACGTCTCCCAGACGCATACCACAGTAGTCTATTTAGTTCATGGCCCTCATTGGGATACCATTTGGATTTTAGAAAACGATAGATTCTTTCTTTTTATTAATATTGAAAATAGATCTAGATCTAAATACATTAGTAAACATATAATCTAATAGTATGATATAAATAAAAGTTCAATAAGCAGATAGGCACAAATCTTTCTTTTTTTCGCTCTCTCTCTCTCAAGTTTATTATATTTTTACATACTACGAATTCCCATGTAGGCATTTTTTTTCTATTCTACTTTTATTTCAATCAAATAATATTGGTCTGCATTGCAACAGTCCAAATTATACGTTTTTAGATTTAGTTTTTGATTTCTATTGTCGTGTTTGTGTTTGTAATGTTATTACAGCGCCTTGAGCCTACATTTTGTTTGTTAACTGCGCTTTATAAATAAAATTATTATTAATGTGATAAAATGCAAAATTTATATTGTGCTGCTAAAAAAATTAATGTAGTCTTACAGCGCTTTAAGTTTGAGGCAAACGTCATAGCTCTCCTACGACGAAAGTCAAGGACATGATGAGATAATATAAATAATGAGATGTAATGCAAATCGTTCACTGACAATTCGTTTACCGGACATATATCCTTCACCATGAACTGGTTCACAGACTTGTTCACCGACAATTGGTTCAAGACAAAAGGCTCACTGAAGAAATTGACATTTCATTCACCGTCAAATCGTTCAATAGATAGTAACATATTTTTATATAGTAGGCCTATTCTCGTCGCGGGTTTAATTATATAATAGTCTACATTAAATGTACATTCAAGGGACTGATACATCAGAACTTTTGTTGCTAATAACTTCTTCTTGAAACTGTCAGGTAAAGTTGAGCATTCCTCTCTTGGAACTCTAGACCAGCAAAAGTGAACAAGAGCTCTCTTTCACCGACCTGAATGAGAACAGTGTACACTGTTCTGTCTGGCGGGTGGGTGAGACTCGTAGCAAGACACTACACTAAGACCCCCGCCATTTTCCTTTTCTATACCAGGCTAACCGTGCGGGACACGCCATTTATATCATCATCAAACTCCATTAGAGTTAGGGCTTGAGAGGCTCAAATACTCTCTTGCAAAAGCCCTGGACAGAAACCCTGCTTTCTTGCGTAGTGCATAGATGTCGCCATACAGGTCGAGATTTTTGGGTTTCCCAGACCTGTCGAGACGGAGATCAGCAAGTCTGGGGCAGTCAAACAGAATACGATGCACGGTTTCCTCTTCTTCCCCGCAGCGGGGGCACCGTGAATCAAAATTTGGCCATATAGCCTCGAGAACTATGAACTATGAACTATAACCTTTAGCCTAATCGTTTCTTCCTTCTGTGCTATAAAAGTTTGCTCAGGCCTGGACAGCCTCCACCACGGGGAAGTGCGGTCAGGGCGCCTCATGCGCTCCCAGACTCCACGGGCTTTTTGGGACTTGTCCCAGCACTCAAACCACTTTTCCATTTCTGTTTTTTTGTATTATAGCCAGGGCTTGATGAAAGCTTACAGCCTCATCAGTGGGTGGAATTTGCCCTCCCTGGTGGGCCAAAGAGTCTGCAATGGTGTTGCCAGTCACACCTATGTGACTCGATACCCACTGTACTATTACATGGGTGCCATGGCGTTGTTTATGTAACAGCCCCTTGGGGAACAGCGCCTGGATTGTGCCAAGGTTGTGGGAGCTCTTTACAACTCCGCGCAGTGCAATGAGGATGCTCTCGCTCCCCTTTTGGCCGTGACCTCCAGGTATGTCGAAGGCGCCGTTTAGGCACCCCCACGGGAGTCTTGTTTTGCTACCCTTTAGCCTAATTGTTTCCTCCTACGATCGTTTCCACCCGGCGCCACTATGAGGCAGGGTAGCATGCCCGGGCTAGAGAGACGTATAGATTGGGCCTAATTTGAGTTTCTTTGTTAATTTTTCTCAAGCATGTGGACAGTATGTGATAAAACAAAACAGACCTAAAAAAAAAAAATTGCGATCTTCCTTACCTTAACAATTTAAATGGACACTTAGCCTTGATATAGGCAATGTTTTTATTTTCCCCATCTACTTTTACTGTCAGCAAACCAGATAATCAAAAAAAAAAAAAAAAAAAAGAACAAAAATATAATAAAATTTGCCAAACTATTTGTGTAATTAACTAATTTTTTTTAAGCGTTAAAAGTATATAGCCTAACACATGTCTCTAGTAAATATTTTCAATGCTAACAGATTAAAGCTTTTATAGTAAAGTAGAAATTATACATAAAACTTTGAACTATAATCTTCAAATACAAAAACAAAATTTAATAAAATACCGAGAAAGACACAAAGATTAAGGTACATTCTTCGTTCCATATGCTAGGACAAATGTGTACAAATGCTCTTTCTTCTCTAGCGCTATTAAAGCACGTAATGGGTTGCCTGAGCTAGCCAGGAAAACCAGGGACTTGGCAGAATTTAGGTCATTGGTTAATATGCATGATTAAATGCATGACGCGTAGGACGATATCATCTTCTTTTTTGAAGTAACGTCTGTATCATATAAGATAATGTATGTCCGATAAAGTTTTGTTAGGCCTACTTCCAGAGCCGCCATTCTAACACTGAAATAGATGTTAACCCAAGTATTCAGTCGAGACCATTCGTCACAGAAGGCCCGAACTATGACCTGCGACATGGCAACGAGTTATTGATCTCCACTGCCCAAAGGTTACGACGTTGCAGTTCAGTATTCAGGCCTTCTCAGACGATTGGTCTTTATGGGTAGACCTAATAAATGGCCTAATAAAAAGGGTAGTGAAGATAAACGAAGGCCCTAAAGAGGATCTACCACAACGACAGGATGAGGTGTATGTTAATTTAACATCTGATTGCATTAAAGAAGGAGGCGCGGTGGCTGAGCGGTAAAACTTCCAAATCGGGGGTCTCGAGTTCGAATCCTGGTGAAGACTGGGATTTTTTATTTCGGGATCTTTGGGCGCCCCTGAGTCCAACCAGCTCTAGTGGGTAGGCCTACCTGACATTAGTTAGGGAAAAGTAAAGAGGGTTGATCGTTGTACTGGCCACATGACACCCTCGTCAACCGTAGGCCACAGAAACAAATGACCTTTACATCATCTGCCCTATAGACCACAAGGTCTGAAAGGGGGAAACTTACAGTAAAGAACGATAAGCATATACGCATAGGGATGGGTCGGATAAGACTGCATGAATGGAAACATACATTTACTCTCATATTCGAGCTGCGCCACTAGTGTCTGTATTTTCAGAGCTATAAAACGTTCATCAATGTTGTTTTTTTCAATAGACATTTATAGACATTTTAATATCATATTATGGTTAATTAAAATATCCCATCTACATATCCCCTTTTTTCTAGAGCATCAATAATATTTTCTAAAAAAAAAAAAAAAAAAAAAAAAAGGATTGACCACATAGATCAAGTGGTTTACACTTCCATTAAAAATATTTTTTCTGTTGATTTTTTTTTTTTTTTAATTGCATGTACTAATTCATGAATTTCAGTCATTGTAGCTGTGTTATCATATCACTGAGCTCGATACATCATATAGTCAAGTCCATCCCTTTTTAAGTCATTGTAAAATATCAGAAAGAACTGACGTCATCAACTTTTGCTCTCTTTAATGAGAAAATCCTAAAAGCATTTCTTTCACTTCAGTGTTACAATTGCTAATTTTAAAATATCTTACATCTTCGGGCTTATGACCAGCATGTTCTATGACAGGCGAGCTGTCAAGACGCCAAAGTAGCCTATCTTGCTGCCAGGGGCGCCCACAGGATTTTTTGCATGTGGTGCAAGTTGCCATAGATTCACTTTCTTGGTACGAAGAATATAAAAGAAAAGAACTGATGCCCCAGCCGTTCACCCCTATGCGATTTTAAGTGCACTGTAAATACTTGTTTCATGAAAAAACAAACAAAAAAAACAACAACTAAATATGTGAACCAAGTATATAGCCTACTAAGCAGGTTTTTAAAGTTTATTCGTGGTGCCCGCGCCTCTCTGCGGTCGATCAAGCAAAAACTGCAAATGTTGACTGTGGCTGCCGAACTTATCAATATTCAATAACACTACTAATGCTTCTCTTCGCGATGGACAAGCTGGAGATGAACGCTTATCGTGCACAGTGCTGAGATTCTTCTTCCCTTTCCATCTCTTGCATAGTTTTAGGATGAAGACATCTTGCCTGAACACAGCTTTGAATGCTAGCCATCGTACCTATTATAGGCTTGGGATACTTTTGTTCTATAAAGGGTGTGAAATATTCTAAGGTACGTTAATGGTGACGATTTGCTTTCATTTGCACATAATTATGGTTGTTATTACATTTAGTTAAGGCCTAGAATAAATGTTGTTGTTTTTCCCTGGAGGAGAAATCCTCTTTCCTTGTGAAACATTTCCACATTTCTTTGAACAAGAGTGACGAGTGCAGTCATCTTGATAAATGTGTTTACGTCTTGCGGAGTTGCGGTCGATGTTAGGGCTCGATAAAATAGCAGGCTAAGCACGTCCATCACCTTACGATAGCAGAGAGGATAAAAGAAAGTTCTTCACACGTCATCGTCCGAGTCAAAACGTTAATTTGGATCAGTGGAGGAAGCAGCAAGAAACAAACAAGATAAAATACGAAGAGCGCCATCATGAATTAATTGCATTCAAAGGCGCCCGTAGGATTTTTTTTTTTTTTACAAAGGGATGGGGGTTGCAATCTATGGCCCATAGTCATATTCTCAACTTTCTTGTTACAAAGAATATTAAAGAAAAAAAAATGCCTCCTCAATCCCTCTGTATAAAACAATCTGTCGTCGTCTATGTGCTTGACAGATGTGACCAGTAACATATACAATGGGCAATTTTATAAGATTGTCATAGCTATATTAAGTGCACTGTAAATGTTTGTTTCATGAAATAAAAAAAAAACTGTAGGCCTACAAGTGAGCAAACTATGGATAATCTCACTTTGTTAAGATTATCCGTGCGGCCCGTGCCGCCATATGATCGATCAAACAAAAACTGCAAACTTCTATTGTGGCTGCCGAAACTGTCAATAACATTACTGATGAATTCCTTCTCGCCGCAATGGAGAAGCTCGAGATCGACGCTTATCATGCATAGTGCTGAGAACCTTTCCTCAGCCATTGTTGACCGCAACCAGATTTTGATTCGTCATAGCGTATTAAAAGATCATTCAGTGCTACACGCTGAGGACGGTAAAGGTAGCATGAACAGAATCATTTCTTTAACAGCCGTAAAGAAATTACAATGTTTCAACAAGTCAGCAGTGTCCAACGTAGCAACGTCTGCAAACTGTGATTCTATCTCCAAAAACTATCTCCAAGAACTATCGATACCGGTACCGAAAATTCCAAACCATTCTTTTAATTAAGAATATATGCGGTTTGATTTCTAGTGATGGGAACTAAACTAACTTTTAAAAGTTAAACTAAAACTAGTTTTCAACTAAAATAAAGTAGTTAAACTATTATTTTATCACGAATTTCAAAATATGATTAAACTAAGCTAAAAAAAGTTAATTAAACTATAAGAAACTTTTTTTTTGGGGGGGGGAGGGGCGGGGTTGAACTAGACCTATATATAGATATAAACATCCGACTGTATGCCTACGGTTCGATCTTATTCTTTTAACATTCTAGTAATATTTATCTATAATAAAATCAGTATTAAGGAATATATTTCTTACATAAACGTTAATGCACAACAAAATAAAATGTGTAGATAAATAAATATGTGTGCTTGTATTTTTGCCTTGAATTAAAACCTTTAGAAAATAATGGTACTCTTTTTTTTAAAAATTATATTAACTTATTATATAACGGAAAATCTTACTTATACTGGTAAAGTTTAAAATCTCATTAAATAACATAGATATAGAATTTCAAATTTAGATCTAGTATCCAAAGAAATAGAAACGAAATCCTCGGAGTTTTTAAAACATTTGACCTGTAAAACTATTTTTTAGTGTAAAATACATGCTTGACTAACAATGCCGATGTGCTATTCTCTTGTCTAATCACTAAAAATACAACTAACACTATTGCATAACCGTTAAACGTGCAAGGGAAAAAAAAATGGGTGATCTTGACATTATGGACTGCACACACAGTGCACTATATAGACCTACACGTGTGCGTCTATCTGGCCAGGTTGTTAAAATCAGTCGGACACACTGTCTATTTACTTTCTGGGCAGGGAGAGTGTATACCTATTTTAGTGTAAAGATATATCTATGAACATGCTTGACTAGCCACGCCAGTGTGTTATTTTATTGTCTGACCTCTCCACAAAGCAAACACAATTGTATAACGCTTAATGCAGGGTAGTCTTACAGTATTATCGACTACACACGTACAGTACACTAGTCCTACATGTGGTCATGTGTATGTAAGCTGACCAGGTTGTTAAAATCAGTTAGAGACACAGTCTATTTACTTTATGGTCAGAGAGGGTGTGGATTAAGATTTTTTTTCTAGTGTTGGTTACCCAAATGCTTTTAAATCTATATAGGCCTAGCTGTTGATTTAGACTTAATAGATCTCAATAATAAGTCTTAAGACTATAAAAGGGTGTACTTGATGTTCCTGCAGTTCAAAAAAATATTGTTTGCCGCAAATAAATTGATTAAAACCACTAAATATTGACCTAACTCACTAATCAGATTCCCACTAGAAACAGAAATTAAACACCTCCATGTGGCTCACAAAAAAATTTGGAACAACCTAATTCATAATACTGCATAGAAGCTTTTGGCAAAAAATGTTTTTAACATTTTAGAATACTGCTACTTTCATGGGCAAATATATACTCCCATAACTTCTACCAGGATCTTACTTTACCCTCTTCGAATGCAGACTGTCTAAATAGTTGTTAACTGCATCATTTTTTTTTTTGATAATCATAGTTATCACATGACCAGAAAACAGGGAGTGCGTTTCAACCCTGACCACACGTTGAAAAGTTTTACAAATTTTAATTAAACTTTTTAGTTAGTAACTAAACAAAAAAATTAAACTACGATTTTAACAAAACTTTTTGTTTACAGTTAAACAATGGTCTTAACTAATTTTTTTTTTTAGTTAAACTAAAAGTTTAGCTTTTTAGTTAACTTTTGCCCATCACTATTGATTTCTTGTTTCGCCTTTCTCTATAGTGTAAAAGAAATGTGATATTTTACACGTTCTTTTTGTATTATAAAATAATAATGTTTAAACTACCGAAATTACCGACATTTAATAAAAAAAATTATTAGCAATATTTAGATACAAATGTGACAATCATTCGAATGTGTTTTTTTTTGGCCCTCAATTCAATTTCTCGGGAGCCCTGAGATATAGCTTATGTTGCCTCTAAGTAAGCTAATTCCAGCTCTGGTTAGGTATTTGCAGTGCTTTTTTTTTTTGTGACGGTACCGGTACCGGCACCTTTTTAAATGGGGGGGGGGGGGGAATTATTACTTTTTAAAAATATTTTAACGTTTATTATTAATTTATTAGTAGTTAAAAGTTAGGCAATCCAGCACTGGGTATTTGTAATCATTCATTGGTTTTCAGCCTTTTCCCTACTTCTGGTGTGTTTCCCATCTGCAATCCATGCCGCGTTTAGACCTACATAGATCATCTTAGGAGTGGGCGACCTGAAGCTATCCTGTCTTCTATTCGATGACCATACAGTAGTGAATAGGCTTGAAAATGTAAAATGTTTTACGTTTCGGATGTCCTTTCAGAGTTGACGTTAATTTACTTCCTATAATTCGAACCTCTCGAAGGGCGACGGGGGATGGCAGAGGGCAGGGTATGAACCCGGGACCTTCGAGACGTCCGAACGACACTCCCGCAGGGCGACGGGGGATGGCAGCGGTCAGGGTATGAACCCGGGACCTTCGAGACGTCCGAACGACAGTCAAGTGCGCATACCGCACGACCAGGCAGCCATCCTCTTAATTAGAAAAAGGTGGGATATGTATTAACATGTTTGTACAAAGTAAAAAAAAAAAACACTCACCACACATTCACTTATTCCTTAGTCTGCTGGACAGTTGGGGCACCACACAATATCTGTTGACAGTCTTTCTCCATTCTTCTCTGTTTTATCTTATCTTATGTTTTTTGCCTTTGATATATAATTAATATAATCTCTTTTAATGACAGGCCCATCCTTTCTATTGTCTTCCCATCGCTTTATCCGTCTGCTTCTTCTAGTGATTGTAATTTTTTGTACCACATATATATATAGGTCTGTGTTTTTAACATAGTTATCTAGCTTGATTCCAAGTGCCGCCGTAGTCTACAACGCCATATTTGTTTTCCTTAGTAACATTGTTTGAATCCGCTCCATACTATTCACTTAGCTTAATTACAAAATGGCAGGCGACAATGATATTCTCGACACCAAAGAACTTGAACTGAAAAGAGTAATAGGGTTTAATGGTATGAACAAGTTGAAAATATATCTAGACTAGATAATGATTAATGTTCTTGACTTTTTCTTCTTTAAATTTATAATCTAAATATACTTTATATAGATCTACTACTACTACTAATCAAATCTAGATTCTAAATCTAGAATCTTCAATTATTAACTAATTAAGTTATAAGTCTAAGTCTTAATGAAAATTTGAATTGTGACCAATTTTCTAATTATCATCAAATCATATACTATACAATTTTTACATCTAGATCTAGATCTCATCAGAATCTAGATGATAGATATATCTAAATAAAATTGTAATTATTCTTTGTAAAATAGTAATAAATATGTCAATATGATAATAAATATATTCATTATATTGTAATTCATGTAGATTCTATACACTTCAGAAGGCGCAGTGGCTGAGTGGTAAAGCGCTTAGCTTCCGAACTGGGGATGGGATTCAAATCCTGGTGAAGACTGAGATTTTTAATTTCAGGATCTTCGGGTGCTTCTGAGTCCACCCAGCTCTAATGGTTACCTAGTTAGGGAAAAGTAAAGGCGGTTGGTTGTTGTGCTGGCCACATGACACCCTTGTTAACCGTAGGATGTAGGCCACAGAAACAGCCTAGATGACCTTTACATCATCTGTCCTATAGACCACAAGGTCTGAAAGGGGAACTTTACTTACTTACTTTTACTATAGACTTCATCACTTCAAGTTCATCAGAGAAGTCATCAAAAGATGATCATGATCAGAAGATGATCCTGATTATAATTCTAAATCTTGTCTAGATTCTAGATATTTAGTATTCTAGATATTTAGTATTCTAGATATTTAGTATTCTAGATATTTAGTATTCTAGATATAGATCTTTCATTTACAAATTACTTGTCTTGTTTTAAATCTCAAATAAACTTTAGTACTTAAATTTATATAATTATATATAGATTTGTCTTAATTTACATGATCTAGATCTGTATAGACTTTTATTATTTTTAGATGTTGATCTATACATCTATACCATTCAGGATCATATTTTTTTTTAAATTTTAAGTCTCCATTGATAATAACTAGTTGCATAACTTATAGATCTAATATTCAGAATTCAGAGGCTTTATTACTACTAATTCATTGGAAAAAAAAAGTGGGCTAGATTGTTTATCTTATCTTATATAATACAGACGTTACTTCAAAAAAGAAGATGATTACGTCCTACGTTTAGACTTACTATAGTCTCTCTACACATAGAGACTAGTGTCTGCAGGGATTAGAGTTTGTTAAGATATGCAAAACAATATTTTTTATAATTAATATTGAAGGGTAAGTTAAATAATGCAGATCCATTTTTTTTGCTCTCTATGTGTTTTGTTTTAAATGTTTAGGTTTGCTCTCTCAGAATGTAAGATTATTACATACCATATTAAAGCAGTATGACGCATTTATCTTTCTTAATTTAAAAGTTTATAGCCTTAAATATTTTTTTATAATATTTGGATTGGGGTTATCAAGATGTAAATACTTGTTGGCAACCTGGATATCATAAGCTTAAATGCTGGAAGAACTTTACAAAATTTTATGTGTGATTTGAGGTCAGGATTGAAGGTCTCTCTAAAACTTTAATGAGTACCAGGCATTAGATAGGGAAGTCAATGTGCTTTTTGAGCTAGGTACTTAACAATTTTGTTATTACTGACCTTGAAACAGGGAAACTTAATATTATCTTCCTTTGGATCTCATGTTTCAAAGGTGACTTCACTTACACACAATATCGATAACTAAATATAACCTATAACCTGTATATTACGCAAGGGTGAATTGAAATGTTTAAAATGTTCAAATTTTTGTTTTATAGGCACAGTATCTGGTGGTCTAATTGTTCATCCTGACAGGGAGCATATTATATATCCACTTGGTTGCAATGTCATAATTGAGGATATAACCCAAGAATCAAAACAAAGTATTTTATCTAGCCATACCAATAATGTCACCTGCATAGCAGTTTCTAATGATGGCCGCTATATAGTTTCTGGACAAGAGACTTATATGGGATTTAAGGTATAACAGAAATTGCAATATTTAGCATTCTCAAATTTAGCAATAAAATGGTGTAAATGCTGTTAGAAACTTAAATACTTCTTAATTAGAGTAATAAAAAATAATAAAAACAAAATAATTTTCTTAAAAAATGCAACATCTTGTTAATAGAAAGTTATTATTAAAGAAATGTAACTTTATAGCCAATTTTATGTTCCTAAAATATATATATTTATATATAGATGTGGCCATGGGATGCTTATAGCAGGTCCATTCGGGAGGGCTCCATACTATGTATGTGGCACAACCTAATCATAGTAATGGTCAATGCTATTGCGGAATCTTCAGACAGGACTTTGGCTGAGTGCCTATCTTTTATCAGGAGAAATACTTCCTAATGGTCATGGGATAATGGGTAGGCATAGAAGTTCTGCATCCCTAATGTACTTTATTTTTACAAGGTTAAAGCTGGGAGATTAGGAAAAATCCTTAATCCTTCCTATTCATTACTTTTTGAAAACAGGACTTTTGGCACTGCTGTCAATTTCACTTTATCATCTATTATTCTTGAATTTTTCATTCTCTTCTGGTAACAATGAATAATAATTTCACTTTGGTGTGAAAGTTGTGCTGTCATTGCTTTTTTGACTGCACCAGCATAAATGTTTAACACATAGTTTATCTGAATATTCTCTAATATACAATGTGTTACACTTTCTGAATTATGCAAGAGATACCATTGTCCACAAGAAGGCTATGATTTATTATCTGACTATTATCTTCTATTACTGAACTTGTGATTACTAAAATTACAGAATTAGTCGTGCATATACTGAGTAAGTCATGTTCTGTTCAGTTTTGGTATTCTTAAATTTTTTTGTTATTGTTATTGAACTTTGTTTCACTTTGGTCTTTGTTGATTTACCAAATTTAGTTAATATTTCAACAATATTTTTTACTAATGATTGAGTTCAAAGAGTAGGTGAAGCTGACTTCATAAAAAAAGCAATACCTTATTATCTAGTCCTGTTGTATTTTGCTTAAAACATAGCTAGAATTGCAATATATTGGTCATGAATACAAATGATGCTATGGAAAAGTGAATAAGGAATATTGTGTGGCCACTCAATCGTACACTATTTAGCTGACTGCATCTAAAGAAAAAATAAATCCTAGTCAAAATAGATCTTACTTAACTACTTGTAAAACCATTTCTTATTTAAGAACTATACATATTTTCAGTTATACACTGAACAATAATAAAACTGCCATTAAAAAATGACCATAGTACACTATATAGTTGATTTTATTTGGTAGGCATATATTTTGAATTCACTCTAATTATTTAATATAATTGCATTTAGTTAATATAGCTCTGGCCCCCATAATCATGTTTATGGAGATAATTTAAAGTAAATATTTTGTAAGAATAATATAGGGTTCAGTTTTTAGTGCTGCTAGGAGCATAATGAATATTTGTAAAGGTGTTCTAAATAATCTGTTGTGCATACTGTTAACTTTAGGCTTGTATAACTCTGTGGGACTATACAACTAAAACAGCAATTCAAAAATGGGAGCTACACAAGGTGAAAGTTCAAGCTCTGGCCTTTTCAGCCGATGGGAAATATGTTTTCTCTCTTGGTGGACAAGATGATGGATCGTAAGTATCAAACATATATTGTAATCCAATAATTAACATAGAGAAATTTTTTGTTAAAAGAAAATTCCTCCTTTTCAAAACTGATGACTTTTTGTAAGAGCAATAACTTCGCTCTTAATATAAAAAAAATATAAAAAAAGTAAATTTCCCCTTCAAGACCTTGTGATCTATAGGGCAGATGATGTGGCCCATGTTTAAAGAAGATGTGTCTGTGTGAACTAATCAGATTTTTTTTTGTTTTTGAATTTCGTCATTTAATTTCCTTATCCAAATTAAGGCAAGTGACCTTTAAGACTATGCATGTATTTGGTATAAAATATATTTTAAATTGTATATGTTTTGGAGCATACAACTTTTGGAAGCTTGTTTTAAGTAGTTCATTTAGAGCTAAAATTGTTTGTTATTTTTGGTCCTCAGTGTTGTTGTCTGGGATATGGTGACAAGGGAGCCAATCTGTGGTTCCCCTGCCCAAGTGATGAGCGCTGGTGTCACATACTGTTTAGCTGCATCCAAAGTCAGTGACGATGTATTTGTAACAGGAGGAGAGTAAGGCAATCATTGATTCATTAGTGAAAATATGCAATAGAGAAATATCTTTCGTTACCTGATTAATTGTCTTTTAGCTAAATATCAATTACAATAAAACATGAAATTTATATATAATTATTAGCATGAACATTGTTTTATGGCAATATTACATAATTTACAGGTATCTTTCTTATTTTGAATATTTAAATACATTTAAAATACAAATAAGATATTTATAAAGCACAATTATGACTAAAACTATTATTTATTGCACTTTTCAATATGACTTATGCTGTAAAAATAAATTTAATATACCTTTTTCTATAATATTTTTTTAGCAACACTCTACGTATTTGGACTTTGGACAGAGAAAATAGGAAAATCAGACCAGTCAATACAACACTTGGTGGTGTTAAGCGCATCATAACATGTATTGAGGTTATTGTTTTTTTTTTTTCACCATAAATATCTAGATCTCTCCAATAGTTTTGGACTAGTATATTTATATACTTTTGTTCATTTTTAAAAGATTTATTTGAATTAGAACCTACCAACATTTGTAGTCAAGTTAACAAGTTTTTTAAAATTATATTTTGAAGATGGTCGATGACCAGGATGAAAAGATGGCCTACTTTTTCTGTGGGACCACAACTGGGGATATTTTATGCATCAACAAAGCCACCAACATCCTTCAGTTTGAAGTCCCAGCTAAAAATAAGTTCAGCCTGGGTGTCACTGCCCTTAGTTTTGTGAAAATGTCGGACAAGGGCTTCAATATGCTGGTCGGCACTGGCAGTGGTATAGTTGCCAACTATGATATTGGTGTGGCTTTTGAGAGTGGGAATAAGGTGAAAGCCATTTTCAAGCACAGACAAGATGTTCAGTATGTATATGTAGTTATAGTATTCTAATTACCTTTTTTTTTTATTTAACTTCCTTCTAATTCTGCATAGTGATTGTTGAACCTCCTTTTGATTCTGCATAGTGATTGTTAAGCTTCTTTCTCTAATTCTTTATAGTTATAGATGTTTATTAACATTATTAAATAATCATAATCCTTTTGGACAAAAATCATTCAATGTTGATAAACATTTAAAAAACTAGATATACCATGAACATTATAGTGCACTAAAAAAAAAAGTTATAATAAGTAATTTTACTTCTCCCCACCTATCATTACATAGAAATATTCAGCTTTTGTTTAGTGACAATATTTAAATAAATAAATGAGAATCCAAAATATTAAGATTTTAAAAAGGATACAATAGAATAAGAATAATTATCCCAAACAAAACTAAAATTATCTCAAAATAGAACTAATAACTGTAGTGGTTTTTTTTTTGGAAAGTATTGACACAGAATAGAAACATATTCATATATATAAATAAAAATATTACAAAATTATCCAAAAACTATTACCCAGATTGTGTTTAGTTCTATGTTACATACAACATTTCTATTTTTTTAGGCCATGGAAACATGATGTTGAAACAAGCGCAATCACATCTATTGCAAAAAGAGGGGCTGGACATCAGGTATGATAATAATGTAATGTATCCATTTCAAACCATATGAACAAGGGGCAGATAATAAAAACTCATTTTTTCTATTCTTAAGTACATCTAAAATATAAAGTAGAATGTAAGGAGTATGTATGTATTGTATGTATGTATGTCCGGAATAAAAATCAAAACCATTTGACCCATTATGATAAAACTTGGCATAAATGTTCCTTAGATTATGGCAGCGATTGTAGAATATGTTTAATGTTTCTCCCACAACCAAAGGGCCCTAAAAATAGACAAAAAGTACCTAATTGTATCTCTATTAAAGAACAAAAGTTTTTTAACAAATTTTTTAATAAATCACAGTATTTTATATTTGATATGAATATGTCAGCTGAATGGGTGAACCCATTTTCACACTCTACTTTTATTTTCGTGGCATAATAAAAAAATCTGAAGGGAACATTCTCCATGTTTAACATAGATTTAAATTCAATCCAGTAGATCAATAGTACCCAAACAAAGGCCCACTGGCCGTTGTCTATATCTGGCTCTGCTTCTTTTTTTTTTAAAAAATATTAACAAGTTATGGTTTAAAGAAAATACAACTATAAAAAGAGAATATTATAGTGTGCTAAGGTCCTTGCCTTCTGAAATATTTGATTGTGATATGTTTCTTTATTATATATAGAAAAATGAGTTATTGATTATAACCTTAGAATTAATGTAAATAAAATTTAAAGTTGATCAACATGCAAAAAAAATAATGCATATCTTCAATATTATCAATTAATAGAAAGAATTGACAATGTACAAATGATTATTCAACTAGCTATGTCTATACCTAGTCTGTACATGAAAATGAAAAATGTCTACATAGTTGGAAAAAAAAATTAAGAAAAATATTTTAAATTATCCTTTGTTCCTTCTTTAGTTTTTTGTAGGCACAGCCCACTCTCAAGTGTACAAGTTCCAGTATTCAAATCTCACAGCAGAACTGATCAAAACATGTCATTCAAGTCCTATTAATGATGTTATTTTTCCATAGTAGGTTGTTTTCTATTCATATTAACAAAACAGCTTTGTGTCAATATTTTCACTTTGTAAAAATTATATTTACTGACATGTGTAAAAAATTATAAAGATTTACATTAGATAAGGTATCATTTGTTCTTAAGATGTTTGCTAACTTACTTTCCAACGCATACCCAAAAATTTGTTTTAAAATTATTTTTTTTTGGTTTATTTAAGTGTAGAGTATTTCCTGCCCACTTCTCTCCCATGCCATCCTGTAAGAGGTTTAGGCTAGGATGTAATCATTATCATTTCTTTAGGATCATTGAAAACATATTTCTGAACATATGACCATGCCAAAATATGAAGACCAATAGCTACCTATTGCATTTATGCCAACATCCATGTTTAACATAACAAGTTGAAAGCATGGTGTGTATTGGGAATGCAGTGAAGGTGACGTTATAGGCTGAAATGCTTGAGTTGTCATGGATCTAAATCAAGTTTCAGATTTTTAAAACTTTTTTGGATGTTACTGTTCTTTTTCACAGTGGCGTTTCTCAGCTAATTATAACTTGCCAAGAAGGAGAAATTAGAGTATGGAACTTATCAACTGGTAAAGAGTTGCGAAGGTTTGTTTTGGCTAACAAGACTTGCAATGCTCTGGCAATTTCACGTGATGGGAAAATAATTGTTTCAGGTGAGAAAACGAAACTCCTTTATTATCTTCATCTTGCATCTTTCAAAGTGTTTTATATAGTACAGTAAAATCAAATTTCATAAATCTTGTTTATAATGAATACCTGGCTATTCTCAAGTAAACATTTAATAATAATAATAATAATAAACATAACATGTTGAATTGAAAACATAACAAAAAAAAACATGAGTTAAAATGGCAATCTAGTCTAAATACATTTTTAAACAGGTTTTAATCTATTTTATCTATGAAGCATCATTTATTAAGGCATATTTTCTTATGGTTAAACCATTATTACCAAGTGGTTTTTCTTTAACTTTATGAAGCTCAAATAATTTTATGACGCTCAAATAATTTTATGATGCTCAATGCAGTATATAAAATAAGCAGTATACAGATGGGTAACTGGTCATTTGGTATGTGTGCTGGACTGTTGTTAGGTTGTCTTGATGGTCCTTGTTTATACCCTAACCGCTACAATTTCCCCTTATTTTGCAGAAGGTTTAGGCTAGAATGTAGATTGTCTTCAACTATGAAGGAACATGTACAACATTTTACAAAACAATTTCTTTTTACAGATACAGGTGGTTACAATTATTTTACATTGGAGAAGAAAGCGTAATGTCACTACTCTCTCTCCTTTCTTATTTTCCTTTAGGAGTAGTCCCCATTAAGCTATAGTTTTAATCTATCCCAGTGGCGATACAGCCCATGGAGGGCCTTGGCCTGCTTCAACACATCTTTCCATTCTGATCTACCCTGGGCTTTACGTCTCCATGCCCGGACTCTTAGATGTTGTAGATCTGCTTCTACATCATCAAGCCCTATAGTTTTAATGAATATTAAAGATATTGAAGACAATGTTCTTCTTATTTCCAGGTTGGAATGATGGGAAGATTAGAATATTTGGATTTCAAGCTAAGGACCTTGCCTTGGAACTTCAACACATTATACTTGATGCCCACAACAAAGGTGTTACAGCTGTGGCTTTGACCAGTACAGGAAACTGCATCGTCAGTGGGGGAGGAGAAGGACAGGTATACTTTTAACCCCAGGAGTGAGTAATTAGTGTTCAAAAGAGAAATGATTATGTCCCCTTAAATAATTCATTAATTAGATTTTTGTTTTAATTATTTTAGTATTAGTCAAAAGAAAAAGTAATCAGCTTAAATCAACTTTAAATAAACTGATGATGTCTTTACATCTGCATATTATTTTTACATATGCTTACAACAAAGTGACTTTAACATTGAGACAATGCATCTACTATTTCAAAAAGGCTGCCTGGGTTATGCAGTATGTGCTCTGGACTGAGATCATGATTGTCCTAGGTTCGAACCCTATCCACTTACATTCCCTGGCATCCTGCAAGAGGCTTGTGCCAGGATATTATAATCTACATTTCTGAAGGAACATCTGAAAACTTACAAGTCTAACAATATTATACTGTACAACAATGTACTAGTTTATAACTGAACACAGTTTTTAGCCTATTGTATTTTGAGTGTCTGCTTTCAGTTGCTGAACAGTGAAGAATATATCTTTAATAAATTTCATTTTCCCTTGTATGATTAACAGTTATCAGCACTTAGAAAACTTATGGTCCTAAAATGAATATTCTTGCAATTAAATTGATTGAATAACACAAAACTACTGGTATGACATACAGAATAACTTAATAATCACATTATTAAATTAAACTGGAGTACTGGCATTGTTCTCTCTTCACAGGTTAGAGTCTGGGATATTATCACAGGCGTAGACCAGAATGGCAAAAAGGAAATGAGAGCCCAGTTGCGACACAGTATGAAGGAACACAAAAACTTTGTTGCTCAGATTGTGATTCGATCCAATGATAAGGAATGTGCCTCAGCTGGTGGAGATGGAACAAGTATCATTTGGGATTTGGTGTACGTCAATTTTTTTGTTTATGCAGCAAAATCAAACTTGAATTGTTATATAAAATGCACCATTGTAAAACATTTTTCTATCGTACAAAAAAGCTTATTATAAATTTCTGTGATTAAATATAAAAGTAGATCCTTAAACTTTAGTTTTTAATTTGCATTCTTGTGTGTGGTTTCTTTCGTATTCAACAGGAAAGGTATTCGTAAGAATGTAGTCTTCGCCAACACACTGTTTAAAAGTGTTTGCTACGGAGAAGAAGAACTTCAGATCATTACTTGTGGCACTGACCATAAGCTAGGCTACTGGGAGACTTATGATGGCTCAATGATTCGAGAGCTGGAGGCAGCCAAGGCAGGAGCTATTAATTCTTTAGACATAAGTTCTGACCATTCTGCTTTGGTCACAGGTGGAGAAGAGAAACTTATCAAGGTATTAATTTTACCAAGTTTCTAGTTCATTTTTTATTCCTTTTTCTTGTTCAAAAATATTTCCTTGACAATGATATTCATTTTTGCTTTTTAGCATTTAGCAAGCTATCTTGTGACTTTACCATATCATGCTTAATTTTATTTATGTTATGCAACCGATAGTTTATACAAATTATTATTCCATTTACTGTAAGTAAATGTACAGTTAAAGGTTTTATGTTCATTAATACAGTAACAGACAAAAGAGTAATAATGGCTTTGTGAATGCATGCAGAGTTAAATATCTACTGCAACATTAAGTTCTACCGTTACTTTCTCATTCTATTTACTTCAAACTTTCATTATGAAATCAAAGTAGATCAAATACTTTTAGTTATCGCATTAAAGTACACTTGTTAAGGTCATGATGTGGAAACAATTTAGCATTTTTTGTAGAACACCTTCTGGACTTGCCTGTTTTACTTATTTTGCTTTTCAAACACAGGGGCATAGCTAGGGTGGGGGGAGGAAGGGTCCAAATTTGAAAATCCCTCTGGGCCCCCGCTTGAGGGGATCCCCCAAATGAGTGTCCGAAATGTGTTTTTACATTATTTATTATGCACTTATGTTGAATGTCAAAATGCAAGTGCCCCCAAAGAAGTAAACTTTCATTTGAATATAATGAACATGATTCCTTAATATTTAAAATTTAATCGGATTTTAGGTTTAGGGATAAAGAAAAGTAAATTGAGTTAACTTTTTTTATTCTGGCTTTAAAAGAAACATTAAAAATGATTTTGCTTTATTTCCTTAGCTCTGGCTGTATAGAGAAGGAGTGGTCACTCATGTGGGTCAAGGCCACAGTGCAGCTGTTTTAAGAGTAAGAATAGCCCCAGATACAAAAAGTATCATCAGCGTCAGTGAAGATGGTGCCATCTTGCAATGGCGATTTCCGAAAATGTAATTTCTCAAACATTGCAAGCCGTACAAATAATTTGTTAAAATAAATGTCATTAAGCGTTTCTCTAAAATGATACAATATGTCAATAATATCTTCAGATTTGTAAAACAGTTCATTTACAAAAGAAATATTTTTTTTATTATGAAAAAATTATAGCTGTCTTGCCCATGCCCCATTACCTAAAATAATAATATTTAAAAATTAATTGCAATGATTTTTTTTTAAAATAATTTATTCTTAAGAAAAAAAAAAACATGATTATTGTAAGAACTATTTTGGGTTCCATGTTTCTGATCTAAATATTAAACTGTGTGAGATGTTGAGAGAGAGTGTCTTTTATAAACATAATGTTTACTTTATGTCTTCATGATGTAGCTCACTATCTAATTCTGTTATTGGATTTATGAAATTGTTCACTTTATTATTTAGACACTATCAATTAACATTCATTTACTATAGATACAAGCATTGTTTATGTGTTCTAGATCTTGAATAAGATATTCTGCTTAAGTTGTTTAGCTTCTGACAAATTAAACTTATTAACACTTTAAAAAAAAGTTAACACCTTACTGAAAGTGATTTTTTTTTCTAATAAAATTATTGTAAATATCAAAACTGCTTTGAAGTTGTAACAATAGAAACCTTTTTTTTTTTTTTGTTTTTTCAACCTCAGATCTGTAAACCTGGACATTTCCAAATGCCATTTTTTTTCATTGTCCCTTTGGTCGAGTGTCCACACATCATGTTTTGTTTTGCTCAGTTCATATAAGACATACACTTCATTCAGTACATCTGGTCAGTTAGGGAGACATGTACACTTCATTCAGAACATCTGGTTAGAGTTAAACCATGAGGGATGATCGGGACAAGGAAATGAGAGAGAGAGATAACTGGTCCATGTGCGACATTAGGTCCTTGTACTCACTGCCCTCTTCGGTGCTCTAAGGAAGTAATGCTCAGCATGGTTCGTTACTAATTAGGTTTCAGAGTCTGTCAGTTAGGGAGACATGTACACTTCATTCAGTACATCTTGTCAGTTATGGAAACATGCATAATTCATTCAGAACATCTGTTCAGTTACAGAAACAAGCTTACTTCATGGTCTTTCCACATAGTTTTGTTTCTGCAGCTCAAGTGAAATCTGACAAATTATGAAAGGCTTCAAGAACATGAACCATTAAAAAAATCATTAATAAAAACAAACAACAAACTGTAATAATTCAAAAATGACCATAAATGTATTGCCTTGACAAGGATATGCCCTGTCTATAAAGTACAAATAAAAACTGTTTTTTAATCAATACATTAAAAAAAAACATCTAGAATAAGCCAAACATTATCATTAAATGCAATAAAATGTTACTATGACAGAAGTAAACATTCAAACTTAAACAGTATATACAATATATGGTTATAATATGTTCAGGGTCTTCCTTCCATCCTCTATTAGATAAGGAAAACAAAATTCCTTGATAACTACTTACAACATTTATCTGAACTTCTCAATAACAAATGTTTACCTATTTTATACCTAATAGTCATTTCTATTTTGTCTTGAATGTAATTTCATATTATTTATGTTGAATAATTGAAAAGTATGACTTTTAAAAAAAAACAACATACAGAGCAACAGTAAAGGGCCGACATCCAAGACATGTAGAATGCTGGCTGTGCCGTAGCTGAGTAGCAGGAGTTGGGCTCATTACAATTTTATTAAACCAATCAAAGTGGTCCCACACAATTTCATTCAACGAGGTCTAACTAAAATGAACCTTTTAAAAAATAAGCTAAATGGTAACTCCCATAGAAATGAAATCTAGCTAGTTACAGTAGACCATTGATATAAAAAAACAATTGTTAAACTCTTGGGATTAGATAAGGAGAAGACAAGGTCCTGTTGTTCTTTTTTCCACTAATACATTAGCTACCTATACAATTTTACTTCATTTGCGGCCTTGGGCTAAAAGGAATACAGATGTGAACTTCTCATTGTGAAGTATACTTTGGTTAATTGCCAGCTTGTAGGCCTAACCATCAGGTGATCAAGAAGTACATAATATCACTAGTACCTATCCCTCATCATTCAAGTCACTAAAATATAAAATAAATATCTAAAATGTACCAAATGGGTACATTACCTTGTTTGTAAAAATGTTTTTTTTTTTACATGTTTCAGGTGTTCCATCAGATTTGAAGAAATTTTCATCCTAGTCCAAACCTCCCAGAAGAATACAGGGGATGGTAGCGGGCAGGGTATGAACCCGGCACTATTGAGATCATCCAAACGACAATCCAGTACGCATACCACACGACCAGATAGCCATCTAGATTATCTAATCTTTTAAAATTATTACAAATTTTCTAGATGTTAATAACGTCTGTCAGAAATCAGCTTTTGCAGGCCTAAATCTACATATATATACTTTAACCATGTAGGTTTCTCTTATCCTACTAGCCTATTAGAAGTTTCAATTTGTTAACTATATGGCTTCAACTGTATTTTAATTTCTAGTATGAACTGACAATTAGCTGTAAAGTGCTCAGACAGTGTACTTGCTTTAATTTTCTAATCTTAAAATTCTATTAGACTATGAAGCGTGAATATGAAATAGTTCAAGAGGTTCATTGTAACTTCAGAAATACTACAATTATAAAATTAAATGAAATAAATTACAATTTGCCAGTTTTCAATAACATACCACAAAAACAAATATAAACATAAAGCATGAAATCAGTTGTTTTTCTCTCAGAAAATGCAATTAAATCAATTCAATCTTTACAGGACTTTATTACATTCAACAGTTACTAGAGCTCAAGGAACAGACATACAAAAGTAGCTCTTCAATAATACAATCATTCAAGTGATTTAAATGAATAATGAAAAACAGAGCAAAGGAATTCTTTCAAAACAACATTATGAAGACTTCATACCAAACTTTCATGTACTTTTATTATCCCCAGGCTTGCGACTTACAATAATGGAGAACAAGTTTGCCATCACTACCAAAGCACTAAAAGAAAAGAAAAATTAACACATTACTAAAAAATCTCACGTCAGATAATGGTAATAATAGATAGTAAGCTTTCCTTATCATCACAAGGTTAAAGTTAATATACAATTACTCTTACTTACATCGAATATAGATCCTATGTCTGTATCTGGAGATGGTGCATAAGATTGATTGACATAGAGGAACTGTGGAGATTAATGACATCAGCTTATCAATACCGTAAATAAATTTAAGAGAAAAAGATTGTATTTTTTTTATAAAACTACTGTGACTAAATATATCCAAGTTTTTAAGCTATTAGCAACTATGTACATTTAAAATAGTCATCATAGCTATATTTGTCTATCTTCCATTCTCTTCTATCTGAACATAATTTTAAAAAAAAGCGTTGCCTAAAGTGTGACAACTATTGTTCAGAAAAGGGGACAGTTTAAAAATAACAATACAGTTTCTTTGTTTAGGCTTACCAAATCTGGGAGGGCAAAAAGAAGGATGAAGCCTTACAAAGGAGGACGATTTCAAAGAGTCGGCTTATAGTTAAATCAGAAGTGTCCAGAAAACTAACTTAATGATATTTCACAACAAAGTGACATTTCACAGTAGTTATCATTCATGCACATTTAGTCTGTACAACAATATCTTCATTCAGTTGTAAGAGAAACGCATCTCTTATGTCTACTGTGGGTTGACCAGCATTAGCATTGTTCCCAGCAATACACATTTTTAAAAATCACATCTCAAGAAGAGCTTAGAGTAACAGCTTTAAATCTATGAACACCTCCAAAAGGAGATTATGAAAAACTGTCAACTATTTACGAGTTTCTGTTTTAACCAGAAGATAGATGAAAGGCTTTCTGGGTTTTTTTGATGCTTCAAAAAAGTTTCTTGCCCTACAAACCTAATTTTTCTGTGTAAATAGAGGGTACCATTCTTTACATGATAGTGTAATGTAATGTAATGTTACATCTGAATGACCTTCACATTTAAAAAAATCAAATAAAATAATTGCAAAATGACACACATTGGATATTTTTTTTTTGTAATATGGATCACTTAAAACAGCAATTTGAACCTATTGTGAAGAAGTAAAACAAACACATTGAATGGTAACTGTTTAGTATATTAATTTTGAATTTATACAAAATACAAGCACAATAAATTGTCCTCAGTGTTTACATTAGCTTGAGATAATTGAGTTTCTTAGCAAAACATTTTCCATAAAAAGTAAGATTATTGGGTAGATTAAATGAGGGGTCCTAAACTAATGAATGTTTTTAATCATCATTGGTGTACTTTGCCTTACAAACAAATATCAAGTATCTTAACACTAATATATATGTTAATAATAATATAATTTTATATAGTGCTATTCAAACACATTTTAGGCTTATGGAGCTATGATTACATAACAGACATAAAACTTAGATTTAAAATGACTAATCTACAACAATTTTGAACATATGAGTCTTAATGTTCTTCTTGAATGTAGTGAAACATGAGCTCAATATAGAGAGAGTTCCAAACATTTAGTCTATGTACTGAAAAAGCTCAAAAACATAAACTTTAGACAGAGAAATGAGGCACAACTAGAAGTGTTGAGTCTAAGTAAGGCTTCGCTCTAAATGTTTGGTTTTTGGAATTCTAATCATGGATATGTAACTGAAGCCAACAAGAGAATACATTTCTGAAATTTTCATACTTTTGCTGGACAGAGGACCTGCCGTCAAATATGAAGACAAATCCTCTTTTTGCAGGATGTCTGGTGACCCTAATTCATTAGATACACCCTGATGCCGAACTACAGAAATCAACTACAGTACATTGAACATAGTGCTTTAATTAAAAACATGTTTGAAAACTGATTATAATCTTAAAGTCATATGACAAATTGATCCTAATGTTTCGTAATATAGTGAAATTCTGCATAAGAATTAGTGTTAAGAATAAAAACAAACCAAAGATTCTGATGGTTCCATTTTGATGTATTTTTTTATAAAATCTGAGACCCAGCAAATCCGTTTTGTCCTATCAACTGTCCATTTCTTTTTCTTCATTATAGGAGCATCACCAGCAGGCTTTAGAAGTATATCAACTGAAACAAGACATGCAAGAGAAAAAAATAAGACAAAACACAAACCACCATAGAACTGTAATATTAAATATTTATACATACAGAAACAGATATTTTTTTTTTTTAGTGTTTTGATATCTAGATTCTAGCCAAATCTAGAGAATCTACTCATTTATCTATCTTTAATCTAGAGTCGTATTACTAGATTATAAGTATATATTTAAATCTATATATAGATTAGAACTAAAGTCAGATCTAATTTAGTAGTAGTCTAAGTCTCTAGTGTCAGTAATTAATCATATTTTTTCTTATCATATAAAATACAGACATTACTTCAAAAAAGAAGTTAGTAGGTCTAGATCTAAGTGTGTAATAATTACTACTTACTAATAGTACTAAGTAACTATATATAGTTCGTCCATCGTGGTTTGATGATGACCACTTTGTCATCCAGGGGGCTGAGGGCTTTGCACTGGGGTTTTGTGCCTCCTCATGTGGCTGGTGAGACCTATGTGAGCCCGGAATGTTCGGCTGACACTGGGCAGGTTATTCCAGCTGGAGCTAGTGCCGTGGGCCTTGCTTTTCTTCTCTGGTGTTTTTCTTCTGCCAGCATGGTTCTCTTTTCCTCAGCTACCTGTTTGCCAGTTTTCGCAGCGCGATGCCATGATGCTCTGTCATGTGCCTCTGTCTCCCAGGTGGCTGAGTCTATGCTGAAAGCCTTCAGAGAAGCTTTGAGGGTGTTCCTGAAGCACTTTCTTTGACCACCTTGCGAGCACTATCCTTTGCTTAGTTGGCCATACAAGAGTTGTTTAGGGATGCGGTGGTCTTCCATTCTGCAGACGTGTCCTGCCCATTGCAGCTGTGACTGCATCAGGATTGTATAGATGCTTTGCAGTCCCGCTCTTTGAAGGACTTCAGTATCTGGTATTTTGTCTTGCCATTTAACATTCAGTATTTTTCTTAGACATGTCATGTGGAAGTGATTCAGTTTCTTTGCATGCTTTCTGTACACTGTCCACGTTTCTGAGGCATAGAACAATGTAGGGAGGATGACGGCTCAATAAAGCCCTAGCTTTGTATTTTTCGTGATACCACGTCTGTTCCAGACATTTTTAGACAGTCTGCCATAGGATGCACTGGCCTTGGCCAGGTCGATTTCATTGTCAATCTTTCCGTTTCTGGATAGTATGCTGCCAAGATATGTGAATCTGTCCACTGCGTTTATATCATTGCCATTTATAGTGATGCTTGGATCCGAGTAGGCTTTCCCAGGAGCAGGTAGATATAAGACTTCAGTCTTGTGTTAATGGTAAGGCCAAAGTCTGAGCATGCTCTTGAGAAGTCACTGACAATGTTCTGAAGTAACTAATACTAACAGCATTTAACTTAAACATAAATCTCTGTAAACGCTGTATTAGTGTGTATCAGTAACAGTCAAGACTTGTCTATTCTATTGTCTATTGATAATAATTGTGTTTTTTTTTTTATAGTATTGATGAATTATTAATTTAGAATAAAGCCTATAAGTAGACTAGGGGTTTAGCATAGACCCAGCCACCTGGGAGACAGAGGTACATGACAGAGCATCATGGCGTCGCGCTGTGAGAACTGGCAAACAGGTTGCTGAGGAAAAGAGAACAAAGCTGGCAGAAGAAAAATGCCAGTGAAGAAAAGCAAGGCCCATGACACTAGCTCCAGCTGGAATAACCTGCCCAGTGTGCAGCTGAACAATCCAAGCTCACCAGCCACATGAGGAGGCATAAAACACTAGTGCAAAGCGCTCAGCCCCCTAGATGACAAAGTGGTCATCATCGAACCACGATGGACGAACTATACTATATATATATAGAATACACTAGATCTAGAATAATTAATATTATGAATATTATAATAATTATAAGATTATCATTAGGTCTAATACTTACTAATAATAAGTAATTTTAGTAATTACTAATCTAATAGTAATAGGCCTACTCTGTACTCACTTTAACAGTCACTAGAAATGGCAAGATTGTCACCGTAAATCATTGCGAATCTACACTAAATCATAACATAATCATAAACTAATAACTATGTCTATGATAAACATTGGACATTAAATAAGACTTATCATTACTAGTATTAATATTATTACTACAAGTGTAATACTACTATTACTACGTATTAAATTACGTAAGTCAAGTGTCGTAAAATAACATTACTTGTCTATTGAACTATTCTAATTAAGTTCTATCACCTTTCAAATTTAATTTCTGTTTCACATCAGGAGAAGATACAGCTTGTGGACTTTCTGTATTTGTTTCAACCTCAGAAGTTTCAGCTGTAACAGAAGCAGGAGATGTATCTTCTGGTTCTGTCATGTTTGTTTACGCCCTGTATTTTTTATTGATAGTCTCCCCTGATAATCATATAAAATGTTTTCGCTATTTTTTAACAGAATAATAAATATATTTCAATCTTTAGATTTTTAATTTGTATCATTTGTTGAAATAAATGAATAAAACTATAGATACCATTTATTTTAAATGTAAATAAACTAAATCTATTCTCTTCAATAAACCTAACAAGCTTCAACAAGCTAACATCGTATTCTGAAAGGTTCTTGTTAGCCTGGAACTTGGTCACTGCTAGGCGATGTGGCTGGTTCAGAGGTCCCGTCCTCGTCGGAGCTTATCTATGTTTAACCATATTTTCTTTCACTGTCTTCTCTCAATAACCGATTCACCTTAATGAAGCTATTTTATGTGCAAACTCTGCCACTCCAGGATTGGCTTGATAAGTCACTGCAGATTTTGCCCCATCTCAAGACGAAACCAAAACCAGTGACTCATCTGGGCGCATCCGGGACAGAAAGAACCATAATAATAATTTTTGTTCAGTCATTCTTTCAGCAATAAAGTTTCAAATTCTAACATTCATTCATTGAGACACTACCCACTGTCATCCAATGCAGTCCTGCAGTTGGTTTGGGCTTGCGCTTAATAATCTTCATTTCTGAAGGAAATTATACATTTTTGATTTTGTATTAGAGGCTAAGCCTCAGCCTTACGAACCAAGCAGCAGGCTAACAAGAACCTTTTAAGTTAGTAAATTTATCTGCACCTATGTTGCCACCTAAGCTCATTTGACCCATCTAGTGCCCGCCCACATTTTTTTCCTACTTGTTTTCACAAACAATTTTATATTTTAGGATCAACACAAATTGGAGCCTGAGGCTTCTTCCAAAGACAAAGAACCTCCTTTAAATTGCATCTATCAGTACAACTGGACGACATAAATACATCAGCTTCAGAAAACTAATGAAATTTAAATGGTTTCATTCTTTAATACTGAAACAAAGGATGAAAAAATCATGACATTAACATGTATAATCATATAATAGCAGCACTATTATCAGCTCCATTGCCCTAGCAGTTCAGAGGTCCAAGGTTCGAGTCCTCATAAGAGCTATATTTAACCATATTCTTTCACCTTCTCTTAATAACCGTTGTACCCTAGATATAAAAACACAGCTATAGAAATTGTTTTCATTACTGGTTATGTACGCATAAAATAAACTAGTGCATCAGCAAAATAAAAAAATGAACACCATTGCAAAAATTGTAGAATATTTAAATTGAAACAAATATATTGTTTTTATGCTTTATGTTTAAAGTTATTTTTGTGGTATGTTATTGAAAACTGGCAAATTGAAATTAATTTCATTTCAATTTATAATTGTAGTTTTTCTGAAGTTACAATGAACCTTTTGAAATAAACTAAACAGCAAAAAAACAAAAATGAACACCATGACAGCAAAAGAAGTATTATTTGAATTGAAACAAATAACACACAAAACAAAAACTTTAAAAAAAAATGAAACTGTTTTTATTTTATAAGTTTATTAGCAACAGCCAGAAGATGAGCTTCAAGAATCAGAAATATTACAAATTAAAATGCTGAAATTGATAAAGAATCAAAGAAATATTTCTACTTGTGTAAAAATATACACATAACATTTTATAAGAAGATACATTGGAAACAATCAAAAGTAAAATAATTATACAATAATTGAACAAAATAAACAAAATGCATTCATAATTACTTAAAACTTTTTTTTTGAAAATGAAACAGATACACAAGTAATAACAACTTAATAAGTACAACTGGCAATTAAAGTCTATTACAGCCACCAGTCTTTGTGAAACTCTTTAAGCTAAAGCTTACATTCATTCATAATTATATCTAATTGTAGGATATTTGAAAGCTTGAAAACATTGCAAAAATCTATTGCAAAGTATAAATCTCTGAATATTTTGGTATAAAATGTCTTTACCTTTGTATTGCCAAAAAAAAACTTTCAGGAAAACTATTTAGTTAAAACTTATTTCATTAATAAACAGACACTAAATACTTTAATGGTTTTTATTATTTAATTTTTAAAAAAAGGTCATTAAAAATATATTTATTACATATTCACTAGTAATTGCTTATTGTTTCAAAAAACAATATATTATTATATATACAATCATATTTACTGTCAGCCAGAACCTGGTTGACAATATAGTTTCATTTGTTTACATTAAATATTAAAAAAAAAAAACATCAAAATGTCCTGATCACCAGAATGGAAGTAAAAGATGAAGAAGAACAAAGATGGTAGATGTGTTCCATCAAAATAGCCTTAGAGGAATTTGAGGTGTCATTTACAGACCATATTAAGGACAATCATAGTGCAATATTGCGACCGACTGTCAACAGATGAACATGTTAAACAGAAACAGTTTCAGCAGACAGATTTATGTCTTACTAAATAAATAAGACATACCAGAAATGGCTTCAACAGAAAACCAAATAATGGCAAAAAAAAAAGTACTTCTCAGAAAACTTGACTTGACAATGCAATATACAGATGTTCCATTACAACAGAAGATAATTATGTCCTACATAAATCCATGTGTTAATCTAGTATGCATGTTATGTATGCTGCCAAGAGAAATAAACTAACTATAGATAAATTCTGACATATATATTTTCCTTGATCTATAAAAATGTATTAAAAAAGTAACACTTGAAGCTCCAAATAAGGTCAGAAATACATCAACATTTTTCTATAATTATAATGCTGTATACTTGTTATTCTTTGTTAAAAAATCAAATTGGAGATTTAAAAATTAATTGTTTGCATATTTTATTTTAGATGTTCTAATTATATTCTTTTGGCAATGATACCAATGACCCTTCCTTCAAAAAGAAAAACCCAACAAAAAAAAAACAAATACATTAGAATTTAAATAAATATATTTTCAAAAGAGAAAAAATAATATGCAAGAAAGTATTTAATTGGGAGTCATTGTGCTATCAGAGTTTGTTGGAAAAACAGACAGTAAAAAATTTTCAAAATTTGACTTATATGTCCTAAGTATTTTAGCATTGCCCTATAGACAGATTTTTATTATTAGGAAACAATGCACATTTTTGTTGCAAGCTAATGTGCTTGAAGAATATTGATAGTTCTTCAATATGAGACTCGTTTATTATTGTTTATCTGTTTATTATTACTACAGGGGTCTTTTCTATTTTTATACAATTTTATGATTTATATACCAGTACCTTAAATGTATATGTGAATACAAATTGTTAGAGTCAGAGCCAGTACACTAAATTATTTTCTTAATTTTAACTTTTTCTTCTATCAGCACTAAGTTTCTAGAGTGTATATGGGGACAATCTGAATAAGGTTGTCTCAATTTCAGTCAATCTTATTCACCATTCACCAATCACAATTAACCAATCCTATGGTCAGGCATCCTAAACATCAAATTCTCATCTTTACAATAGCAAAATCAAAATGTAAAGCCTCTTCCAGCCAAACAATTCCATATTAGTTCAGGCACCCGACATAATTAGAATTAGAATCTCTCTTGTACACATAGAAGTACAATGTTGTACTATAAATCTAATTTAAGGAATCAATTGGTTACCCTTTCAATTAAAAAAAACAAAACAATAAATACAGAAGACATATACATTTCACTTATATTAATTCTAAAGGCATCAAATGCCCATCAAAATAATAATTCAATATTATAGAAATATTAAAAATAAAAAAATGTATGATGTCTATTAGACATTTAGCAAGAAGTCTCTCTTCCTCTTTAAAATGACAATGACTCATTTGATCAAATTGGCTAAATCATTCTCAAACACATCAATATCATTACATGTCAATACATGATATTCATTTAACAATATTTTTTTAAACTAAATGCTCACTATAACTTGCTACTGGTATCAAGATGCTGGAACAGCAGTTTTGGCTTTCTTGGCCACTGAAGGTTTGTTGGATTCTGTTTCATTACAAGAGAACAACAAATAGCCAGTAAGCAACACATAGTTTTAAACAGTCTGAACAAATGAAATCATTTTTTTAGCCTTTTATTCTTAAAAAAAAATACTTGATTCACAATAAACACATTAAAAATATTAAAAAAAGGAATATAATTAATGCCCTACACATTTCCTGTGTCTATCTAGTCAAGCATGTTAATCAGTGACTTAAATTCTGCTAAGTCGTAGGTTTTCCTTTCCATTCTCTAATGGCACAAGGGAAGAAGGAGCACTTGTTAGAATTTGTCCTAGCATATGAAATAAGAAATGTGCCTCTATCTTTGTGTCTCTCTGAGTATTTTATAAGTTTTTTTTCTATAATTTGTAAATTATGTTTCAGTTTTTATGTATTATTGCTACTTTATTTTTTATTCTTTTGTCCTGAAGTGTTTCTAAATTTAGTGATTTTACTAATGGTGTTACTCTAGTCAAATTGGAATGTTTGTTTGCTACAAATCTCAATGCTTATTTTTTTTATTTGTTCTACTTTCTTTATGTTTCCTTGAGTTGAGAGGTCCCAAACTGAGGAAGCATATTCTAATATTGGCCAAAGTTTTAAAGATTAAATAGCATTTTAGTTTCATATTCCTGTTTGATGTGAAAAAAATTATTTTGATAACCCCTAGTGGTTTTTTGATTTTTGTATAATTTCATCAATATGGGGATTCCATAACTTTTAATTTTTTTATTGCACCTAGAAATTCTGAGATTTTAGTCTGTGTTACTGGTTTACCATGAATAAAATAAGTAGTTTTTTTTGCTACTCTTAATAATTGCCATTTTTCTGGGTGGAAAGACCTGCTCCAATTAGATTCCCATTTCTGTAATTCTTCTAATTATTTTAGTAAAATTTCTGTCCTGTGTTGTTTTTTTTTGTTCTATATATTATGCAATTGCAAATAATCTGACTTTTCTTTCTAAACTAACGCAATTAGGTAAGTCATTTATGTAAATTAGAAACAGAAGTGGGCCTAGGGCTATTCCTTAAGGTACACCTGAGTTTACTATAACTAGTTTTGATTTGGAGTCATTTATTATTACAGTTTGTTCCCTTCCCATCAGGAAATCCTGAAACCATTGATGTAATGAACCAGCAATGCCAAAGTATTTTAATTTTTTAAGCAAGATATAGTGGTGAACTTTGTCAAATGCCTTAGAAAGTATAATAAAATTGTGTCTATTTGCTCATTATTATCTAATCCCTTTGAAAAATCATCAATAAATCCTATTAGTTGAATTACACATGACCTATATTTCCTAAAGCCTTGTTGGTAGGGAGTGAGGACATTATGGTTAAATAATTTATGATGTTGCTACATATTATGTGTTCTAGGATTTTACAATTGATGCTGGTTAGTCATCTATCACATTTTTTCTCCTTTTTTAAATAGGGAAATAACATTAGCTTCTGTGAAGTTGCTTGGTACCCTAACCCTGTTTAAGTGATGCCTGAAAAAGTATTTTTAACGCGAGTACAAGCTCGTGGCTAGCATTCTCCACAGTGCTATTTATTACCATTGAACCTATTACAAAAACTTTTAATTTATCACAAAAAATTCATTAATTTTTCTATCATTTTTTGAACAATATTCATATAAGTTTTGATTTTGTTAGAATGGTCGATGTTTCTGTACATTATGATTGGCAATGAGTTTTACTTTATATTGTGTAAAGATGTAGATAGAGACCTGTCCAACAAAATTTTTTACGGTAATCTATGTTTTGTTTAACTTTAATAATGAAAAATAAACAGTAAATGTTTTGTTATAATTAGATTTTTAAAAAATCCATTTTAATTCTGTGAGTTGAATATTGTCTATGTTATCATAATGCTCATACCTCCTATTCTGTCTTGTGGCACATCAGGTAATTCAACATCTTGAAAATCTTCATTAGAGCTCTGTTAAAATCAAAATACAAATATTTCAATGAAATTATTAGTTAAACAAAAAAAAAAAATGGTCTTTATAAAACAGCAGTTAATTTTTCAATCAACATTATTTTGGAAATAACTTTTTGTAAACAAATATATTTGCAGAAAAACAATGTATCTGAAATTTCAATTTATTATTTTTAATATCCTGCTAAGGACATCTACTGACAGGGAAAAGTGGAGGGATTTGGTGACATGAATTGCCACAGCACCCTCTGATGAAAGTCAAAGGATAGACGAGATGAACTATTTTCCAAACCTAATACTTGTTAGAATTGAAATTTTCAGATAGTTAAAAAATGTTTTGTATGTTTTGATTTACTGAATATTAAGTTGTTGTAATGTTAAACTATTTATGTATTATTTGAAATGCACCAGGTGTTTTCAAGTTATTGTTTTTTTGCATTTAAAAAAAAATTGAAACTTCTTGTTTTTCTCAAATTAAATTTTTGACAAGATGTTTCATACTAAAAACTTTTCAATTAAAACTGGTGATAAATCAACCAACACAAATCTAGAATGTTTTACTTTGATAACATTTTTAAATACTAACTGGTGATAAATCAAGCAAAACAAATCTAGAATGTTTTACCTTGATAACACTTTTTAAATACTAACTGGCGATAAATCAACCAACACAAATCTAGAATGTTTTACCTTGATAATCTGATCTAGTTCAGCAAGAACATCATCTTCATCCTGATCAGACAACCCACCAGATAGAAGTTCATCGATTTCCTGAAAATCAAACATGATTTTTAAAGATTTAATTTTATTGATATTTTGAAAGTTTTTATTTTTGAAAAATTATAATTGATTACTCTACCTTTTAAAGTTAAAGATCTTATTCCTTCCTTATTTTAAATGAAAAACTTATTTTACTGTGAATAAGAAAATATAATACAACTTTAACTGCTTCTCTAAGAAAACATTTTAGAACTTTTCTGATTTGCATTGTTCCACTTGTAAAAAAATAAAGTTGTATATAACTGAGTTATATAACATAATTTAAATTCTGAGAAATCATTTTAGCTAGAGACATTTCAGACATTCGAATAAATGTTTTGTCCTAAAATATATTTAATGTTAGGAACAGACATATTGGTATATTTAAAAATTACAACATTCAGTTTAAGAAAGAAGACACTGTTTTAACTTAAGTAGGCCTATTTGTTTTTTATACTTTTGATAGTTACCTTACAAATGCATCTCTCAAATATAAAAAAATACATATATCCAAGTATGATACATTGAATTCAAAATATATTCTGCTTTCTTGGAATTGAATATTTAATTCTTAGACAAATCAATTTCAATGAAAAATGTAAATTTGATCTTAGGTTAAATATAAACATCAAGGTACATGTGTATTGTCATTATGTTTTTATAACCTTAAGATGTAAGATTGTGTGTGTGTTTTGTTTATTTTGTTGGTTGGTGTGTGAATTGTTTTTATCACGGGATTTTCAAGGGGGGGGGGGGGGACAATTAGGTTTCTAGCGGTCAGTCTAGCAGTTGGAGAGCTGACCTGGTCTGAGTAGGGTGCTTGTTTTTTGTTTACCAGTTTTATGCCCAGCGTATGGAGATGTTATAGAACTTATATATAACTTATATATTTCTATTCATTGCTATGTGTGAGAGCTGACTATTTTCAAGGGGGGACAATTAGGTTTCTAGCGGTCAGTCTAGCAGTTGGAGAGCTGACCTGGTCTGAGTAGGGTGCTTGTTTTTTGTTTACCAGTTTTATGCCCAGCGTATGGAGATGTTATAACTAATATATTTCTATTCATTGCTATGTGTGAGAGCTGACTATTTGTGGGTAATATTATGTGTGGAATTGATAGCCTTTTGTTCAATGAATCTAGTCTAAGCGCCCTGTAGTATGTCAGTTAGGCACATTTTAGTATCTCAGTTATTAATGACTATGCATTCAATATTATATGTGTACTTGCTGTTAGCTGTAAATAAATACTAATGTTATACTCCTTTGTTGATACTTTGTAATATTTATACATGTAAAGGTCTGCAAGTGAGAATCATACCCTAGAACATTGAGCTATACGTTTGTAGTAAAGAACTCAACCCCAGAGTTCCCTTACAGCCTTGGTTAAAACGAGAAAGAATTATATGAAGATGGCTTTGGAGTACTATTTTTGCATTGAAAAGACAATTACATGTTAGTATGTTGGGCTTGATTCTGATTCGTTTTTTGCCTGTCTTTATGACTTGTAATTGATTGTTTCCTTGCTTTCCTACTAGAAATTCAAAAACTCACAACTTATGCAAAATTGTATTCATCTTAAGCTAATGTTATTAAGGGGGACCTAGAGAGTATCTTCTAAACAGAGTTGATTGACTTGTGAGTGCCCACAATATGCAGAGATAAGAAACATGAGCATTAGACTTACTCTTTGTTTTTCAATTCCCTCCTGAGTTTCATCCATAATTCTCTCAACATCTTCAAGAGATAGTATCTGTCAAATGACCAAAAAGTTTTTTGAATAATGAAAATTATGCAAGTAATTATTTCAATTTAGCAGAAATAAAAAAAATTAAAGAAAAAAACTCCTTTTCTAGACAACTGCATAGTGTTTAATTACCTCATGCATTTTCTTGAGAGAAGCATTTCCTATCTGTAAACCTTTCACCACTTCCTGTTCAACTTGCGCATACTCCAGATCATGGACCTGTGGTGGAAACATCTTCTGTTACTGAAAACTGATTTTTTTTAATTACTTGTTCTATTAAAAAAAAAAAGAAATTTGCTGTCAGGCTGATTGAACAAAGACTAGGGTAAAGATAATTTCTTCACAAACCAATTTTTCAATGTTGTCCAACTGTGTATCTGTCTTAGACAAAAGTGTTTCTTGAAATTTTTTTTTGCGGAGCATCAACTTGGCTTTGCTGTGTTAATGACAAAAAAACACAAATAAAGATGAAGAAACATATCCATTATAAATGGCTGCCTCACTTTTTAATAAGATTTTAAGCAAATATTGAATAAGATTTAAAATTACCTTGAGATTTAAAATTAGATTTGGAATTACCCATTAAGTGTCATAACTTATAAAGTATTTATATCATTAACTGAGTTTATATATTATTTATAATCAGAAATTATTTTTTATAATCAAGATAAAGCATGATAAGGAATGAAAGAAAGTTACACAACAAAATAGTTTTAATAAGATTTTGATAATGAAAAAGGCTTAGTTGTTCTAAACTTAAGTAATATTAGGTTAAATTTTCACGTCCATGGCAAGTGAGTAGGAGAATAAGTTACCAGGTGGTGAAATGCTGTGTGCAAGAATTATATGAGGTAAAAGTGGTGAAAATAAATTAAATTCTATACAGAAGACAGCTTAGCATGGGAAGTCAGAATAACTATTACATTTCAGTTAGTATTTAAACTACTCACTCTTTCTTTCCATCTTTAAGTAAAGCACGAGCCACATCTCTGTCTCTCTCTAGCTGTGAACTAATTTTTTTCTGATATTGTTTTAGTTTGTCTCTTTGTTGTTTCAGTTGCTGTATAAGGAACAAAAAAAAGAAAGATTTCATTACAATTACTTTTTTTTAAACACAATTGGCCTACTGAAAGGAAATCCCTTTTTGGTAGAAATCTGGGTTACAATAAATCAATCTTTAAAATTAATGCACTTAAAGTGCTCTTCATGGCTCAGAATTTTAACAAACCAATAAACATAGAATAAACATAAAGTGTCAAGTTTTCTAAAACAAGTATTAGCAATTAAGCATGGAGAAGATCAATGGGTAAGAGATGAAGAAGTGTCTGTAAGGTTCTAACATGCAGGGACTATAATTCAGGAATTTAGATGCATGTCAAGAGTTGGTCATTTGCTAGTTTTACATGTTTCAGATGTTTCTTCAGAGTTGAAGATTATTACATTCTAACCCAAACCTCCTGCAGGACAAAAGGGGATGACATGGAAAAGATTTTGAACTTGGGACAAGCAGCCATTCTGTGTGTAAAGTTTCAATCAAAAGAAGTATTAATATTCTTGACTTGACTTTTCACACCACTACTGAATAAACTGAAGATGCATAGATCGAAGTATTATCAGAGATAGACTTGGTACAAAAATGTTTTGATTTGTGCCCAATGAATAAACAAGATACAGAATTAAGAAGTAAGTAAGTAAGAAGTAAGACTAATCAGTTACCTTTATCTTATTAGTTATAACTGATTTGTTTACTAGGTTTCTAAAAATATCAGTAATTTTGTTTTCCTACAGCCTAGAAATCATTAAAATAAGCCAAATAAAAAATGTATATAAAATAATTTACTTTTTAAAAAAATAATCTGAACTGTTGGTTAAGAATAAAGGAAGCCATAAATGAAACAGATTTATTCTAAGTCATTATTCAGTTCAAAAGAATAGAGTCTATCTATATCCAAGAGTATCTAGCTAAATTTATTATATATATTCTGTGATTCTAATTTCCACATCAGAATTTTAAAGAGGTTAGTAGCAACATTAGTAATAAATAAATTCTAAAGCACTTACGAGTATAGCTTTGTCTTGTTCTGTAACTCTGCTTGTCTTTGTTTTTTTACTAAAAAGGCCTCCCATTTTTTTCTTAAAGAATATTTTATATGTCCATTAACTTATAGAGTGACAACTATATCTATCTAGAGAATCAAGTATAATATAATGCACATCTAAATATTAAAATAAGAAACAAATTCAACAGACTAATAAAATAATGACAAAGGATTGCATTACCTGTAATCAAAATTAATAATTCATTGAAAAATGTCTAGATCTAGAACTTCCAAATTTACTCTGTTCAATACTATTGTCATAGTGGATATTCAAAGATAGTATTGCCACTAATAGAGTTTTTTTTCTCAATATAGGCAATCTCATTCTCATCATCTGTCCCCTGATTTTCATTGTAGGGCTGCTGTGACAGTCCACGTAACACAATCCCTTCATTTTGTATGGTCAGAAGCTTTTCTTATTCTTTTACAATACCCAGCCAGCTTTTCTTTGGATGACCCTTTATTCCACCATATCTAGAAGGATGACCTTTGACAGTGAGTCATGTCTTACAATATGGCTGATCCAGCTCAGCTTTGTACTTTCATATTATTAAGAAGTTCCCCCTTTCCTGTTATGGGTTAAGCTAGGAGTACATCCTTGTAGTTTCCATTATGATATACTCCAGAAACATGTTAAAAAGAAAATACATCCTTGCCACACTCCTCAACATCTCATCTCATCTCTGCCTGAGGTCCCTTCTGGGGCATAGGCCACCAACCAGCTTCCTCCAGGCATCTCGGTTCTGGGCGAGTCTCTCCAACTGTCCCCATGTCTTGCCCATCTGCTTCCAAATTGCGGCGCCATGTATTCCTGGGCTGTCCCCTCTTCCTCTTTCCTTGTGGGTTCCAGGTTAGGGCTTACCTTGTTATGTTGGGTGCAGGCTTGCGAAGGGTGTGACCTATCCATCTACAGAGTCTCTGAAGGATATCTACTTCAATGGGCTGCTGCTTTATTCTTTGCCACAATTCCTCATTTGAGATCTTGTCAGGCCAGCGGATCATAAGTATCCTCCTCAGGCAGGTATTAATGAATACCTGGATTTTTTTCATGGTGGTGATGGTGTCACATTCCTATGGATGTCTTAAACTTTCTCCAATTTGGTTGTTCAGAAGTACTGAGCTATTATCACTTTGGTATAGTGATTTGATAACATCAACAATGTTTTTATCTATGTTGATATCCCTCATCACTTGCCAAATGCCAAACCCTGTCAAAAGCTTTCTTGAAGTCTATGAAGTTGTGTACCAGTTTCTTTTGTTGTTGAAGCCATTTTTCATTTATGCCTGATGTTAACTATTTGTTCAACAGCGCTTCTACCTCTTTGAAGACTCCCTGAAAGGACTTCTTTGGCTTTTCTTTTGAGTCTGTTGAGAATTATTTGTAGCATCTTCTTGCTCGCATGGCTGATCATATAGTTCTATAGTTTTGGCATTGTCTCAAGTTTCCTTTCTTTGGCAGTGGAATAATTAGCCATGTTTTTACATCCTATATCTTCTGGCAGATTGTCTTAAAATATTTTGTTACATCTATATTATTCTATATGTGAGCCGCCATGTTTAAAAGTTCTAATGATATATCGGCATTGGTGCACATTAATCAGAAAAGTAGATTCTAAATTGTCTAGATCAGATCTTTGTTATGATTACTATCTAGATCTATATAATATTATATCTAGATATCATTATCTAAATGATAATGTAATCTACAAGAAGGACGAAAGACCTCTAACTCTAGTTCTAGATATATATACTTATTTTAGCTTATTTACTTATTATGGTATACTATGGACTACTATCAGTAACACTGTAAATGTAAGTTAAAAAGTGTAAGTTGTGGTAAGTACTCTTATTAGTAGTAAGTCTAACAAACTCTAAATCTAGAAATAATAATAATAAGTAAATATCTCTAAATATTAGAGTATTAGAGTTTGTTAGACTTACTAATAAGAGTACTTACCACAACTTATACTAGTGACTAGTCTAGATCTAGTCTTAACAAGACTTAACAATTAACACATATAAAGTTTAAATCAATTAAATTAAATCTTTAACTTACAATAACTTATTATTAAGTAATTAAGGCAAGTTAATGATTTTATGAAATTATTATAAAGTTGTTTTTTTTTTTGATAGATCTAAGTCTAGCTAGCTGCTGCTACTGAGTGCTAGCTAGACTCATTAGACTAGAGACTTACTCAACTGACTACTCTACTCTTAACTCTAGACAGATTAGTCTAGATCTGGTAGTTAGTAGATCTTATCTAAATATTCTAAAGTTAAACAGCAAAGATTGAAGAAATTTTGTCACTAATATAACAATAACATCATCCAAATATTTCAATATTTTCAGTCTACACTAGTCAACAGTTTATAAAGTAGGGTCTAGATCTACACTAAATATCTAGACTAGATCTAGATCTACAACTATTTCCTATCCATTATTTTGCTCTTTCCGGAAGTGTCAACAGTGTATCTCAGGTATCCCAAATACATTTCGCGTTTTTTCCACTCATTACAATCGGTGATGTCAATCGGACACAAGAATTCAATGATAGTTAGAATCTAGTTTTATCTAGATCTGTATCTAAATCTAGATTAGATCTAACACTTTTGCAAATTTATAGATATATGATTTTACATCTAGATCTAGATTCTAGATCTCACCTCTTCATACTTGTCTGTTTTTTTAATTTTTTATTAGATTCTGAGCTAGATCTACATTTTTTAAATTTAAAAAAAAAAAAAATTGTCTTTGTGAGGCTCACTTTTGAATTGTATTTTTTTTTTCTTTCTGAAGGTGAAGGAGAAATGAACAAATGATGAAGTAATGAATTATTTACAAACATTCGTTTTGATGTTATCAGTTCTGTGGTTGTCAGCAGATGCAGAATCATCAAACATAAAAAACATTGAACTTAAACGTACACTTCTAGGACATGGATTTCATAGGTAGATCAGTGGATCTACTATATGATCTAGTAATTAAAGCATGTACATTATTCTAAATCTAGAATAATTATAATATTAATAATAATAAATATGATCAAATCATGTAATTAAGAAAAACAAACTTAAAAAGCTTTTTTGAAAAAATTATATTAAATTATATTTGCATACACAAGCATCAGATCTCCATACAAAACTTCAGTTCCAAATTAATAAACTAGGCTACTATGTATTGCATTTTATGAAACTATCCTAGAAATGGATCAAGAATACATGAAGACCTCTAGAGAGTCTAGATACAATTGATAAAGTAGTCTGTAAAAGTTAAATGTTGGAGTTAGTGCTAGATGTGAATTTAGAGTGAGCAACACTTCTTAAAGATTTCATTACTCACCTGATTATAATGAAAAACCTGTGACTAGCAAGGAATTTGTTGCACAATAGTTATAAAGATCTAGATATAATCCTAATTTGAAATAAAAAAAATTGAAATTATTATTAAAGTCTTTACTTTTACTTTACTTTAGAAATGCCATGGCATTGACAATGTCAGGTATATAATCTGTAAAAAAATGTTTGTAAAATGTTTTACTTATTTCGGATGCTCCTTCAGAGTTGAAGATAATCACTTCCTAGTCCAAACCTCCCGCAGGACGACGGGGGATGGGAGCGGGCAGGGTTTGAACCCGGGACCATCAATAAGTCCGAATGACAGTCCAGCGCGCAAGCCGCTCGACCAGGCAGCCATCCTATATATTTAGTATTTATTTAAATTAGATACATGCATACTTCTGACTTTGTGGGTTGATTTATGTTTTTGTTACATGCCACTTCTAAAAATGAGATATACTCTTTAGCATTTCTGACATAGTTTCATTTGTTTTCTTTTAGCTCTTAGTTCTACTTCATTTAAGAATTTTGTTTTGTTATTTATTTTGTAATTAATTTGAATCATCCAACTGTTTTTAAATTTTAGGGACCTTATAACCAGACTAACATTGCCACCTGGTATCGGAGCATCATTATCTAAGCCACAATGTACTCTCCTGTTAATAGAGACTTTACCGTCAGGAGTCTATGCAGATCCCTATCAATTAAATTCATTGAAGCTTTTTGGAGGTTCACAGGTATTGCCTTTACATGTATTGTTTTTTTCTATATGATCAAAGGCTTGTTAGGAGTATTTATCATCATCATCGCCTATCCCTTGATTATCGTTGTAAGAATGCTGGGACAGTTTGCACAACCAAAGTCCTTCACTTTCCCCAGTCAGTAGCTGGCCTATTCTTTTATGTTGTGCATATTTTTTAGGGGATATTGTGAATGTTTTCAAAGAATTGTAGTACAATTTCAAGTTTTTTTTGTTTGTTTTTTGTAATTAAAATTTTTCTTTGATTTTTAGCTAATCACTGCTTTTAAAAAATTGCACTATGTTTGTGCTTGTCCAGACTGATGTATGAGTTCTGCCTAAGAAACAATCTTCTATTCAATTCCAACAACAACCTTTGGCTTTTTTTTTAAAGCATCCAGCTTGCATATCTCTAGCAGTTCCCAAGTCATTGAGTAGTAGAACTTTTTTCTATAGCAGTTCTTACAAAAAAAAAATTTTAAATTATCTAAGCATTTCATTTTTGTTTAAAAAGTTGCAATTTCAAAGTGTTTCATTCAGTTAACATTGCTTCCTCTAACATTTCTTCCAACAGATTCTTTTTGATTCTCCAGTCAATGTTGAGAATGCAGAGTTTTTGTCAAGGTCTCATGAACTTTATATTTTTGTGAATGTCAGTGATCATTTCACAAAGGACTCGACCAATCACACTGAAGTCGAAGTGAGTTTTCCTATTCATGCCAGATACCACAAACCTTCCCCAGATAAAACTCATGCCACTGTCACAATATTACATCCAAGTCTTTACTCCAATTGTTCTGAGTCAGGTTTGTACAAATATTCCCTCCTCTTTCTTGCCTAGATGCAGTTGTTGTTTTTTTAAATATACGTTTGCAATTAAAAAGCTAATGTTTAGTATTGAATAGAAATCTGTTTTTTTTTTTAATTCAAAAAGGGCAGAGTTAAATTCAACTATTTCTCAAGCCAAAAATTTATGATGGTATGAAGCAGCTGATGGCTTGCAACTAAAATCAGCAGCTCTACTCAATAGATATTAGTTTCAAATTGAGTGTAGGAGGAAAAAAAAGACTTTCCTGATGCAGCTGAGCAATGTTGTTTAAAATCTAAATGGATTTTGATGAAGGCAATTGTTTAGTGTCAAATCCTAAAGGATGTTCTTTACTTTGATAAAAATCCCAATTTAAGTATGTCTGTGATTTACAAATAACACCTGTGACCAGTCAGTTTTTATATAACTCTTTTTCACCATTAAATAGGTGTTAATGAATTCTCTTAAAGGTAAAGTTTTTATTGTTATATGTCTACAGATGTAACCAGTTCAATTACTGCACCATGTGATTTGTCTAACACATCAATTTGTGACTGGGTTCCATTGACATACTTAAGTGTAAGCTTTTTATCTTTTATTAAAATCATGCTAGTAATATAACATGATATACAAAACAATTGTTGTTGGCATTCTTCAGTCATTCAATGACCATAATTCATCCTCATAGCATAAGATTAATTAATTATAAGATAATGCAATACTGTACATACTTAAAAATGTTTGGTTTTATGAATTCATATGATATGTGCTCTGGACTGTTGTCCTATAGTTTCAATGATTTTGAACCCTGCCCATCACCTTCATCCGCTGCCTTGTGGAAGAGATGGGCTAGGATGTAATTATCTTAAAATCTGAGGTAACATCCAAAACTTGAAAACAAAGCAAAACACAAAAATAAATTTGGTATCTAATGATACCAACTGTTTTTGTAATTTCATTTTTTTTGTAAAATATGTGGTCGATGAGTAGCTTTTGATCCAGTGTCATTAACTAATAAAAATCTTATTTCATTACAGACGTCTGCCCCATTAACTCTGTATGTGCCAGTTGGGCAGGAATCACACAAGCCAATTGTGATCCTCGTAACTCTTCTAGTCAGCATAACAGTTTCTGCACTACTGGTAAAAGTCATGTGGATATCTCAAACTGCGAAGCATGACAAACATTCCTAACACATGTTCACTTTAGTAAATAATTACCACCAGTCTATGTTTTTGTTCATATCAAATGCACTCTAAATAGCAATAAATAGGTTAAAAATTTAACTTTTTATAAATGATCCTGATTTCAGTAAGGTAATAATGCTTCTTCAGATTCACTGACTAGATTGACACAGTCATAGATTGTAATGATCTTTGTGAAGAAAATGTCTGTAATTTATAATAAGAAGATAAACTAAATTAAGCCAATGTAATCATTTTAAATGCATTTTATTTTTAATATAAGTTTTGTTTAGGTAAAAAGTAGCTGTTTTCTGAAAAATCTTAAATGTTTATTTTATTGTTCATATTGTGTCATTTCATTTATGATGTTAACTTGAAGATGATGGGTCTTTTCAAATAAAAAAAATATCAATGTCTCTGTTGAAGTTACATGCCCCAACAAAATGTTAGCCTGACATAAAAACTTTGATGAATTCAGATACAAATTCATTCACTTGATAGTTGACAATTTGAGCTTTTCTAATACATTGGGCTAGATAAATATTGTTTGAATGTTAAATGCCTACAAATATTTTTGTTGAGCCTTTAAAAGTTACTCAAGCACAGTAAAATCAATGGCTAATATTATTTTAGTCTAATTGATTTTTTTGAAGAAAAAAAATCAACAAAATGGCTTCCTATTTTATTGATTAGTGTTGTGAGAAAATAGTACACAGAGGTACATGCACTATTTAGACATTTATTTTTTCTGTCCTAATAGATCTAGTATTGGCCAGTGCTACCTTATTCTTTATTAGACCTGAGACTTTGTAACTAATGAATAGTGCGATCTGATTGCGGGCCAGCATCTGTGAAAGGGGAGCAATTTGTAAGTCTCCCTTGCCAGTACCTAGCCTCTCTACAGCAAGTCTGTGAGGATAATATGCAAGGGTTTCATCAGAGGTTAGGCCTTAAGATTGGAGTTAGTCATGGTCCTTTGATGTGCGTACACGCCTTGTTGCTGACAAACCAAACCCCTAGCCACTGCATTGTGTGTGCCCCTGTAATTCTATAAAGGGAGTGAACCTTAACAGAAAATCCGGGTTTGGAGCCCCAAATGCGGAGGGGGGGGGGCAGTAAGACCTCTGCTCTCAGGCAAACTCCTATAGCCAAATGACCACAAATTGTGATTCCCGTGGATCTGGTGAGTATGGAAGAGTGGCGAGTGTTGACGTGTGGGCAGTCCAGTTTTTTTCAATTTTCTGTCCAGGCTTTCCCGAGCATTTTAGAGGTCACTCCATCTCTGACAGTAATGTCTCTGAAAAAAAGCACGTGGTAGTTACCAGAGACAAGTTCCTAACTGATTGGCGTAAGCTGGAACGACACCGACCACTCCGACAGTAGGAGGGACTCTTCAGCCTTACTGGATAGCTACTGGCTACCTTAAGTCGAGCAGCCCTCGGACAATAAAGTTCTATCCCCACACAGCTTGCCAGACTACTGGGTGCAATCGAAAAGCGAGCTGCTCATCTCCACCTGCCAATACAATCAAAAGAAAACCCTCAACATTAATGCCATTTGCAAGCTGAAACATACGACAACGTGTCCTGGCTTTAATACTGATCCTGACCTCATCATTGCTATGCGTCAGACTGCCTAAACAAGCCGTTCTGATATGGACTGAAAGCTGCAGTAGTACAAACTTGAATGTTCAGGATTGATGGAACTTCTCATCAGAATTGAACTCACCGCCATTATCAGTTATCAATGCCTTCATCACTCCAAATATTCCTGCCCAGTTGGTCGTCAAGGCATCAATGATATTAGACTTTTTTTTTTATTGATTAGTACAAAAATACTGTATCTCGACTACATATCAACCATATACAGTAATCTAGTATTGTTTTTGATCCATTACAACTTTTTCAATAGTCTCTGGCGGTAGGAAAAGCCACTACAGGTCGAGATGATGTCCTAGCAAATGCTCTTCACAGTTTTCAACTTTTTTTTTCTGTCTGTTATTTCCTCTCCAAAACCCTCGCAGTATATGTTAGCATCCTTAAGTAAAAAGTAATGTCTATCACTCGGAGGGTGTGCGAACTGTAGCTTTCTAATAGTCTCCTTCCTTTTTTTCTGTGGATTTGTATCGAGTAATTTTACAGTGTTGACTTCTTCAATTTTAATCTTTCTGTTTTTTCAATCGGAATGCAATAATGGCCAGATGATAAGTTTATGGCAACCTATTGGCCAACTACAACAGGTGTATCGTTTTTTAAATCCATTTTTGCTCCTGCTGTTTTCATAGCAGATCTGGAGAGTAATAATGATATGTCTGTTTCTACAGCATCGGTCACAAGGTTAACCTTCTTTCCAGCCACTGTGACAGGTAACTTATATTCACCTTTTGATTTAAACTTTCCGTGACCTTTTTTTTATTGCGTTTTATTTTTCTTCTAAAGAGCCCAAAAATACATCCAACCACGACATTCCAGAAACTGTGCCACTGCATGCGCTGTCCAATGCGGCACAGTTAAAAGCCTCAACAACTAGTTGGGAAGTTTCTTATTATTTGCAGTGAACAGACAAGCGTCTTCTTCTTCCTGGTCTACGCCATTGATCTTCTTCGACATATTTTCCCGACTGCCTGGAGATTTAGGCAAAAGATGTCTGTATGATCTAAATGACTTGCACTTTAAAACATTTCCATCAGGACCAACTGGGTTTTTAGTTTTAAGCTTCGTGTAACTGATGTAAGTACGAAACCTCAGACACCGCATCTTCCTTGTCCTCCTCTCACCTGATGTCCAACTTTAGGCTTACAGTTACATTTCGTATGATTTTTTCGTTTTCCAAAAACTTGAAGTTGTCACGTTTTTTTTTTTGTATCCAGCTGACCATAAAGCCTCTACCTCTTTTCAGCCCAATACGTTGGCTCGAAATTGATCCATGCCTCTTGGTCTTCCATTAGACCTTCTTCTCCTTAAACTTTGAAAGAGACGACTTCGCTTCTTCAGCGTCTTCTAATTAGCGTGATTCATTCCCGTCAAAACTTGCATCTTTTCATTTTGTGTGATTTGTGCCTTTCTGAGTAACTTGAAGGACAGCAGAATTTCAGGTCACAGTTTTATCTTATTTCGTTTCTATTTTGGTATACTTGATGTCAAACTCTGTGATAAAAAATAACAACTCCTGAATGGACTGATTTTCAATTGCACAAAATCTTCAAATTCATTGAATTAGTGAAGAGTGTCTGCCAGATCGTCTTTGACCAGGTTCTTGTCATGAAACTTCACAGTTTCTCGAAGCCTTCCTGGCACTTGAGCTTTGACTCATCTAATTGTTCAAAAACCTCTCTTATCCTTGATTCACCGCTTTAAGGTAATGAAAGGGCTACTGCTATCGCTTTTATTCTCATCCTTTAGGTCCGTTATTTCATTCCAAGCTGGCAAATCTCCTGTTTATATCATTCATTATGGCTTTGCTTGAAAAAAAAAGATGGAATCTCTATTGTAATAGCCATAATCGCTTTAAGTAAAAGCAATGTGTTTACTTACACGCCCTGCTACCACTCGTTAGCTAAAAATAATACTTAGACTTACATCCTCGCGCAACATTCGGCGCATGGGCGGCTAGCCATCTCCATAAAGATCTGTCACTGGCAATGTCCGAAGCCTCTTCCCACTTGGTGTCCACTACCCTGAGATCCTCTATGAAAGTGTGGCGCCAAGTTATACGAGGACGTCTCTCTTTGTGCTTTCATCGTAGTGGCCTCCATGTCTTCGCAACTCTCATTTTTTATACTGCTCATACATAGGTGTCGATTGAGAAACTGTTACAATGAGGCTACTTCTTTTTTCCCCACTCAAGTTCGATGTGAGCATGGACTTGTGACAATAGTTTTATGGGTAGAATGGTCTATTGATAGTGTTATTGGTAGAAAGATAAGAGGAGCTTATCAGTTGGAAGGTAGAGGACCATATGCATCAACTGTTTTGTATATCATTTGTAAGGTAAGAATGCTCTGAAATGTTGCTTATCGCACTTCTATTGTAACTGTATTATTACTATTATTTTGAAAGTGTCAAAATTTTTGCGTATAAAATATACAACTTTGAGAGGCCTCAGTTTGTTGTTTTCATATTGATTTTGAGGTTTAAAAAAAAAGGATTTTCTCATGGACAGGTACCTAATGCATAACAGAAATGAAACAATTATTTTTACCATAGTTGGCACAAGTGATCCGAATACTGTTGCTAGGCGTGAGTAAATGTGTGGGCTATAAAATGCTACTGCTACAGTATTTGCGATTGTATTTTCTTTGTTAATCAGAAAATTGTGTTGTAATGTTTTTAATATTTTTTTTTCAGAAACCATTCACATAAAAAAAAGAATAAAAAGAAGAAAGTATAACAAAATGTTTATTTATATTCCCATTGACTTTTATGACAATAAACTTTCATAAAATCATCCATAGTTCGGTAAAAAAAAAGATATATAAAAAATTATCCATATTTCTGCATGTTTAATTTTCTCTTCACAGATGTTTATATTCCGCGTTTAAAAAAAAGTACACAAGATATAGATATAAATTAACAACCAATGCTGAGTAAATACTGTAAGAATAAGGTCAAAAACTTTATTTTCTATTTATTTCCTCCAAGAGGTCACGTGAATCTCTTTTAGTCATGAACCACTGTGGTTGAAATTTGCCACATAGAGTGGATTTAGTCTGCACAATCCACATTGCATTTTAAAATTACATAGTTCAGACTGGAGGCCTTGCAGTGTGTCATAAGTCCTACGTAATGACGAATCACCCCCGAGTAAAAAAGCAGCTACCTCTCAAACTTGTTCGTTGCAATGTTCACACTATGTAGGACAATGACGTGAACGAGTGCCTGCAATGGAAACGCAGACGACTTAAATAAACCGCAAGAGGACAACGGCTTTGTCTGCACGAGATGCGGAAAAATGAGCAGGTCACAACTGGGTTGGCGTAGTCATGTGAAACACTACACTCATCTTTGGAGACATTGCCATTATTATGTGCTGATAATCTTCTCATGACGATTTGCTCTCCTTGAAGGGACTGCACTCGGTAAAACAGCTGAAACATCCTTTAGACACATTCTGGAAATCACTGCTGAGAAGCCAGATGTGACCATCTAATTACAATGAGATCTTTTCTCGATTTCTAGATAGTTCACATCCTCTAGAAATACATTTAAAAAAATAGACGAGACATCCATTCATGGAAAATGAGCCATACGAGTATCACTTGGTATGACTTGAAGTACCTTTAGAGGGAAAAGCACCTCTTTGGTCGAACTCGCAACAAAGCTTACAATGCCAGGTAATCGGACTATATGGCATAAAAATAAATTAAGAAATAAGCAAAAAACAATTTAAATTGTAATCGACAGCAAGTCATCAATGCGAAAAATCTTCATCATGCCTGACATACATTGCATCAATAGCTTCATTAATCAAAAGATACAAATGTATATTTTCATTCGCATCTGTAGACCCATTCCAAAGACAATTTCATATATACTTAATTATGAAGAATACTGACAGAATTAGTTTCTGTATAGTCCATGAAATGAACAGTTCTGTGTTATGAATTGATTTCGCAAGATTGTCAGCATTACACAACGACTCAGAACAGCAGGAAAAACACTCCAAATACAGGCCAGTGTCCGTGCAGCCTGGCGTGCACTGGTCATCACATCCACGCTCCAAGCTGGTCAGTTTGTCCTCCGTGTGCAGTCTACGTACCTAAAGAAGAATACAGAAGTAGATTAAAAGATATCAGGGAACTAAATCCACACAAACGTGAATCACAAGATGTTTTTGCCTATAGACTGTAAATACAAATAAAAATTGACATCTGTATTGTGTAAACTTTGTGAGGAAAGTCTAAAAAGCTTTAAATTGCAGAATACTTTTCACTGTCCAACTACTAGTTATGAAAATGAAAAACAATCAGCAGGGAAAATATTCTATTGCTATAAACACAAGAATACATAGCCTACATTTTAGTTGAATCCTAATGTTGTCTTGAAGTGAGAACATTGAAGATTTGTTATAATGTGCTTCTGGCCTGTATTCATGAGCTTATGTTTTGTTCTGCTGACCCTATATCTGGTCAATAAAACTTTTGACCTAAGTCACCTAATCATGATTAACTTCTACGACTACGACCAGAATTGCTTTAATTATCCTTATTGAAAATTTATGTGATATAAAGGATTTGTTTTTTTCCTCAATTAAAAATTAACATTCCACAAAAGAGATCACACTGAAAAGTTTATAGAGTGATTCCACACAGACCTATTCATCTTTTTCATTTTCCCCAGTCGACGACTAGTGCCGATATAGTCGGAAAGAGTAAGGAACGAAATTGCCAATTACTTCTGCAACCAGTTTTTTAAATATTAATGTACGTCTTCTACGAATGGAATTGAGATCTTATATATTACAGACGTTAGTTCAAAAAAAAAGAAGATATTACGTCCTACGCATTTCATTTGTCATTCTAGTCATGCCTTTTAAGGAATGCCTTAAACTCTGCTAAGATGTTATAGAGTGATCTTAGATCTAGGTAGCATATACAAATATCTCATCACAAACGAAGAGCATAGGAGTATCACAACGGCAATTGGGCCCCACGATGACCTGCTAATCACTGTCAAAAAAACAAACGCAATCTTAAATCATCCAGGCATTCCAAATAATTCCAATACTTGAAGATCTGGTAGAGATGCCAGGGGGACATATTCAACTGTATTCTGTGTGGCATAGATATCGAGGTAGTGATACATGAATACTGAATAAGTTCTATGACCAGTTTGTATTTTTTTAAGAGGGGAAGGAGGGGTATGCCATCTAAAAGAAGGTTTCCGTGGTTCCTTTTCAAAAGCATTTTTTTTTTAAAGTTGCAGAGTCTAAATTTTAACTCGAAGTCTCGACATTCCACGATGGAAAGCATACACACTAGCCACTAAGCTGTACGAATACTGATAAAAATAGAGGATTTCATGGTTATCTCTAGTTACTTATAAATTTTTAGCTAACGACCTAACTCTTTACACGAGGCTATCTCACCTTAGCTAGTACTGTATGTAGATAAAATAAATTTAATTAATTACGACTCATTGTCCTATAGATCGCAAGGTATGAAAGGGAAACTAATTTTAATTGATAACACAATTGGTGAGTTTTCCGATTGATTCGTGCATTGTCATCGACGATAAATAATGTTCCAAAGTTTCAACTTGAAACGAGAAAGCTAAATGGGGAGAAATAACGTGTACAAGATTTGCCCCAGACAAACAGAGTGAGTTGATATATTCTCTGCTGCTACCTACTTTACAAAATGGTTGATGCTGACCACACATCTCAACAGGAATTTCACTGGCGTTCACAAACGTTACACAGTCAACAGATGGTTGCCCATTATAACATGTAAGGCAACTCAAACTTGTGTTGTACATTACTGAATGGGACATAACTGAGGAAAATAAAAGTAAGAATTATTAAAGCATTAGCCCCCTTTCACAAGTAGAAACTCAAAAAATATTTTCATGCACTTTTTGAATTGGCCTAACTCAGAGGTTCTCACCCATAGGTGGAAAAGCTACATAAATTCATATATTACATACCGTATGTAACAAACGTTAATAAAGCATTTTGTTCAAATAATTTTTATTGAGATTATAATTTTTTGTGCACAATAAAAAGTAAAAAATAAATTAATGACTTGGATGAGGTTGATTAGATTTTATGAGTGAATTTATGCCCGGAACAAATTTGGAGTGTATGTTTTTGTAACCAGAATTTGTAGTTTCCTTGTTTAGACATTGGTTTAAGTTCCTCGTTTGTGGACATTTCAATAAGCTGCTCCTGCAATAATATGGGAAACCGGGAAATAAAAGAGGTAGAAAAAAGAAAAACTAACTGGATGTTTTTCCCCACAACATTGTTTCATTAGAATCAGGGTTACATTAAAATACGTTTCCCTCGTATTTTTATTCCACATACAAAACGTAGCCATAGGATTTCGTCTGTTTGTTTTACATGTTTCAAAATCTTCCTTTAGATTGGAAGATTATTATATCCCAGCCCAAAGCAGTATGGCGGGGGGGGGGGGGGGCAAGGTTGGCGACCAGAGTGCATACCACCGAGGCCATTCGTTTTAGAAGGCCTCAACAGTGACTTGCAACGTCGCAACCTGTAGGCAGTGGAGACCAATAGCTCGTTGCCACGTCGTACAGACCTGTGACGTGGCAACAGGCTATTGGTCTAAACTACCCAGACTTCAGTATTCAGGCCTTCTATGACTTTTAGTCTCGATACCACATGAACAGGTTATTTTTTCCAGCCCTTTTACAGTGGGTTGTATTATTTTCTCTTTCTCCCCCCCCCCCTTTCTCTTTTTTATCCTGTAAATATTTTTTTCTAATTAAAAGAATTTGGCCAGTATCCATTGGACATTGCATATCATTAAGAAAAGACACTCTAAAATTTAATTCATTCATTAATATTTTTTGCAGTTCCTCTATTCAGCTTGCAAATTCTTCATCGGGTTGAAAAGCAAAACCCGAGAAGATATGGTTCTCAAAAACCGCTTTAACGCTTTTCCTAGAAATGTGACAGTTAATGTAGGCGATATCTCTGGGAAAAGAATTACTAGCTAGCTGGCCATACTGGTAAAACTTTGGTTTGACCATTATAATTTTTCAAAAGTAGGCTATAATAAAAAAATAAAATAAAATTTGGCTTGAGGTCTAGACAATCTAATTCTTGAAAAGATATTAGTCAGCGGGTATTCCCTCATTTGCAAGAGTTAAATCATGGATAAAAATAGATCAATACTTTTGGACACCGTCGTCTAAGTCTGGGCCATAGACATTAATAAATATAGACTGGCCGATTAAAGAGTTTTATGAAATGAAAATTTGTGACTTGCAATTTTTTGTACTTTATTATACAGCATTTATGAGGAGTATAAAAGTTAAGTATTCATATCTATTTCAGCCATAACCTATATAAGTATTACATATATTGTAAATAAGGAGGCAGTGTAGTTTTCTTTAATCTCTAAGAATGAAGATCATGCAATTTTTCATAATTCGGAAATCCGAATAAAATAGATAAACATGTTTTCAAGTTACATGAAGTTACTTCCTTATTTATGTCTATGGTCTGGGCCTATAACCCCATTTTATCAACTCTGACTGGCATAGGGGAAAGTAGCTGGCAGCAGATGACCTCTGGAAGAGACAGTTGTAGAGCTGTCACAAAGGGTCCAGGACAAACATTTGAGACTCAAAGAAAAGCCATTATTGAAGATAGGCGCAGAAGGCGGAAGAAAACTTAGACCGCCAGCAGCAGACGATGGCTTTGTCTGCACAAAATACGTTTAAATATGCAGGTTTTCGTAGTCATTTAAAAAGTGCACGAAATCGAAGAAATTGCCTTATGTATACATGCGCTTAACCAGAATTTTTTTCCAATGGGGGGGGGGGGGGGGGGGGGAGGATTTAGGCAGAGTCCAAAATTTTCCTTTTTTTTTCTATAATTTATTAGTAATCGAGATAATAGCTGATCGCTCATACAAAGAGCCATCAGCTTAATATAGCCTAACGGAGGAATCGTCTTAAAAAAAAAACACTTTTTAAAAATGTTACTTGTTCCATTATTAGTCAGGACCATCCCATTATTAAACGATTTCACTGTTTTAAAAAAAAAGTTAGACAACCTCACATGCTAAGGATCTAACGTGAACTTCCCCCAGCATCAATATACAACTCACTGTTGTGGGCCGCAAATTGTTGCAGCCAGACCAAGAAAAACGCTCTCAAGAGGTTGCCTCCCATCCTTGTTCTCTATCTTGATAAAATTGCCTTTAGTGTTAGCGTTGCTATGGTGATATTATAAATGATATCTCATTTCTAATCAGTGTCTGTTTACCCTCTTGACATTATGGGCTCTGACGATGTTGACATTTGCAGAGATCGCATGCATGGCTTCTTTCGACTCTGAAAATACAAAGCGTTAATAGCGAAACAAAACAAACACACAATTAATAGCAGCAAACATTGGCCCATTCTAGTTCATCGGTTTAAAAAAACAAAAAGACAACTAAAAACAACTGAAATTTCATCACATCGCAACATTAAAAGACTGATGTAATGAGATGGTAATAGATTATATCTTTAAATGTAAACAAGAAGTATACTTGTAGACAGTGCTTTTTTGGTAAAAAAAAAAAAAAAAAAAAAAAAAAAAAAAACACAGGTGCCTGTACTCAGTGGTGGATTGCCTAACTTTTAACTAGTAATAAATTCATAATAAACGTTAAAATACAACGAAAGTAATATATTTTCCCCCCAGATTGAAAAAAGTGCCGGTACGCCGTACGGGTGCGTACCGTCACAAAAAGCACTGGTGTAGACCTAATAAATCATCTTTTCTTTTTGTTTAGTGAACAGTGATGACCACAAGCTAACACAAATCGTTGAACATTTTATTAAAAATGTTGCAGGACTGGTTTGGGCTAAACCAATTTTGAGTTTGAAATAAAAAAAAAACATTATTCCCCTATTGTTTCAGGGCATGCAGGGTCCATGTTCAATTTATAGGAAGAAAGAAAAGACAAAGAAAGATATTTTCCACAAAAGCTTTTGTAGAAAAGTAAACAATTTTTTGAAACGACTAGGGTCTATATAAATGTATTTACTACGTTGATCACAAAAATTCTTAGTAATCCTTATTCATTTGTAAGTCTTTATAACTATGGGCTTGTAATTTATATAAACAAAAATGTCTGCCAGTGTATTGTCTTTAACTACCCCCTCTCGATTACTGTTTATCTTATTCCCCCCCTCCCCCCCCCCCCCCATCTGTGTTAATCTCCCTTTCTCAATTTCTCTCTGCGAATATTTCTTCTTTCTTTCTTGCATCTGTTTCACTTAGCTTCACCCCCCTATCCAAAACCAATTTAAATGCAAGGCTTTGTTTAATAAAGACCTTGATTTATTACATTGCCTCTTTTAAATATAGAACGTTTTCCAGTTACCGCTCACTGAAACAGAAGATAAAAGTTGAACTAATTATATAGGCAAGTGCGAGATATTAATTACATAACGATAATATGTTTACATTTATAAGGTTATAGTTTTACATTTGAAGAGGTTATAGGTTAGGGATATCAGGCTAACATTTGTGTTAGGCCCATATGTTAATCTTTTCAGGAATTAGAGGTCTAAATTTTTTTTTCTAAATATTATGTCTAATAAAATCGATTTATTATACAAACCGATTTTTTTTAAGCGGGAGGGAGGGGGTTCTCTGTAGCCCGGGTGCTATAAATAAAATCCATGCCAAAACCTCATAATCAAAATTGCTTAACAAATTCATCGTTTGGCCCATTTTGCAACTTAATTTTAGAAGAAGGCATATTTGACTTTACAAGTCTACAAGTGCATATTGGAGATGTAACGTATTTCTGTGAAGCTCAACACATGCGCCATCAACCATCAATAAATATTTAAATGTCAAATGTACTTATAAAAATGATCCGAGTCTTTGTCACTTACATAAAACCGCCAGTGATGATGTAAACAAATATATGTTAGCTCCGCGAAGAACACAGAGAAAGGCTGATCATTAAATCATTTAGCAACACACACTCACGAATCTCAGAATAGATTACAACATTCGACTGGCTTTTTTCCCCCCCTTTCTTTTAAATGAAAGGCAAACGTCGAAGAGTTGTCAACATTTTTCAAACGATTGCTGAGCATTCGTGCTATCTCTTCCCTCTCCCATAATGCATCTTCCATGCTTTTTCGAAAACCTTTATCCGTTAGTGACCTCCTACTCTGAAATTCAATGCTGCCGAAAATCTATTGCGATATTGCGAACAAAAAGAGGGTGAAAAAAAAAATGTAACAAGAAAATCGAGACAGTTGGCAGTCGTTGAGGTCATGTGCTCTAGAAAGGCTTGTTTCTTCATAGCACCATTAACAAAAGAGAAGTTACTTCCCCTACTGTTCCATTTTTTTTTCGACTCTAGAATGGCTGGCTGGACAAACTGATCGATATCCCAGTAGACCCAGAGCGTGTAGGCCTACACTTCGATTGGGTTGGTGAATGATCACGCACACATTCAAAGAAGTTTACAGTATCATGGTCGCGAGGGGAAAAAAAGATGGTTTCCTTAAAAATAAAACTGCCATAAGTAAGCAATTTCAAACAACCAATATATAGTACAAAAAAAAAAAAGTAGTTACGTGGAGATTTCGTATAAGTTGCTAGTGGCACTTTCCGCAAACCAAAAAAAAACAAAAAAAAACAAGGTTACAAAGACAGTTTGTGTGGAAACACAAACTCAAAATCGGCCCCCAAAGTGGTCCACCCAGGCAGGTTTCAATATTTTCAGATGAATATCAGAATGAAATTCTATAAAAGGCAAATGACAGAGAAGAATGGAGAAAGAAGATTAACAGATCCTGTGTGGTGCCCCAATGGTCTAGCAGACCAAGGGATAGGTAAAAGTGAATGTGAAGTTAAATGTGAAACTGGCCTAACTGATGTCTTATAATGAGTAGACCTATCTAATTGATATAATTGTTTGGTAAAGGGTCAATCTCTAATTCAAAGCCTCAAGAAAAAAACATTCCGTAAAAAAATATATTTAAAAAATTCCTTTAGTTTAGTGTTCAATGGCGATATAGCAGCTCTGCAGTTCACACGATTATATGAAAAACCACTTATTTATATGTTGTTTTAAATTATGTTCCACTTATAGATTTTTTCTCTTAAAAAGTAAACATTGTTTTTGTAAATGTAAAAAGTAGTATAACAAAACTTAAATATCTTCGCAAGTTGTAAAAAGAATTTTTTAATGAAAAAAACAAAACTAAAAGGATTTGCACATGATTTGCACAAATGTGTTTGTAAATCCAGATATTGTAGTATGTTTCTAGAATTCTTCCCGATTTTGTTACTATTAATAGAGCATAGTTGTAAGAATGGTGTATTTTTTATGAAAAAAACGCTTGTATATTTGATTTTAAAAATTGGATTTTTCACTTTCAGAAAACAAAAATGTAGCCGTTGCATCAGAACTTTAAATGATCAAAATATTATGATGTTGGATTTTCACTATCTTTTCTAGTTTACGAGATCTCTATGGACGAACATTCCACACAAAACTAATAGCGTCTTTTCTCCCTTTTGGGGGCCGCTGGGAGAGAACATTTTCTATTGTCAATAATTGTCAGTATAAGATTCTATAATGATTTTGTTCTATTGATAGAGTATTAGAGCTGGAATAGATGTTTAATAGATGTTTTATAATACTGTCTCAATTTTTATCAAGGATAAATGAAATATAGATGTTAAATGTTTTCTTGGAGTGTCAGCGAGTGCCGATTTAAATGATTCCGACATCGATTTCCAGCGGTGGTTGATTTTGAAACCAATGCGATGCCAATGTCCACTCATTCACATCTTATGACCTTAAAACCATCTATTCGAAGTTTGTTTTTGATTGGTTTGAAAGCCTAACATTACAAAAGAGAGTTTGTGTTTTCTGTCAAGAACTTGATACCAGATCTTGATGGCTAGAAAGGTTCTCACTACTTCAAAAAAAAAAAAAAAAAAAAAAAAACTAACTAATGTATAAAGCTAATTTCCGAGACGAGAAAGTAAGGAAACACAATAGTCAAGAATTGTATTAATTATTATCTCCGACTCCAGACACAAATTTGTATTTGAAATTGATATGTTGATATAGAACTAGGCGTCAACCAACAACATTGAAAATAATTAAAAGAAGTAAGTTGAAGTTTATTAATATATCAAGTTAGCAAACGTATCATACGACAGTAGGGACTGTAATATATCAAAAGAATCGTAATAATAATATTATAAAGGTTTCCCTATGTAATTCCAGAACTACAATATAGTAATTACTGAGACATTAATACTTGGCTACGATGGACTGTCTCTGTCTCTCCTTCTCCTGTACGTATCCTGGAGCCCAACGTCACAGTCTGCGCAGTAGCCTACACTAGTGTGATACCGAACTTGTGTAGCAGGCAGTGGTTGCGCGCTATATTCCCCGCAGTACTGGTGTGATATTTACTTGTGTAGCAGGCAGTGGTTAAGTCGTATAGATCTACCGTCTCTGGCCGTCACCTAAATTTAAATGTATCGTAACACTAATAGTCCCATATTTAAACTACATGCTTACATATTACTTCCTAATGCGTCTTAAACGAATAGATATTAATTAGTAATGCCGTTTTATACCGTGCTTTTACTTACAGCCCATCACCGCAATTGAGTATGGGCAGCCAACAATAGACTTCCAAAGACTCCACAGTCCCCTGTCTTTGGTCATTCGTTCCATCTTGTTTCAGGCGTAACCAGACTTTTCCTTCCCTTCGCCAGGTGCTTATAGGCAGGGCCGGTCCTACAGATTGCGGGGCCCTATGCTAAACGGATTGCGCGGGGCCCAGTATGAGTAGCGATAAGGATATACGTGAAAATTAAGATTTTGTATTAGAAACTAAATATTGAATGACACCCTGTAATGACAATTTTGTCTGTTTTTAAGGAGATTTGCATGAGTTTTCAGAAGATTTTTTAAATTTCAGGTGATTTTCATAATTTCAGGTGATTTTCATGCCTTTTTCGTATATGTTGCAATTTCAGAATAATTTTAGGAACCCTTTTAATAATAAGTTAAAATGGTTTAATTTAATATTTTTCATCTACAATTCCCGCAGGGCCTATGAAAGTGCGGGGCCCACTGCGGCCGCATAGGTTGCAGTGGCCTAAGACCGGCCCTGCTTTTAGGATGTACTCTATCTCTATTACCTTGTGGGTTTCACTTCTTATCTTCTTATCTTATATAATACAGACGTTGCTTCAAAAAAGAAGTTGATTACGTCCTACGCGTAGGTCTTTGCTAGCCCCGAAGGAAGGTCTTTGCGAGCCCTGACCGAACCCTGTGATATGGCTATAGAGTTTGAGTTAACTTTTTTTAAAATAGTGATTAGCAGGTCTTCGTGGGGTCCAATAGCTGTTTCAATCCTGTTTCTAATCTCTTCATTCGTGATGCGGTTTTTGTAAGTGACACCTGGAACATATTGGTATTAAGATCTTTCTGCAGCATCTTATTTCCATTTGCTAGGATCATCCTCTTGAGATCTACAATCAGCGTCTAAGATTCGCATGCAAGAATATGTTTTCTTCTGTATTTATTTGCTTATGGGCAGGGTAGGGTAAGTTGTTAATATTTAGGTGTCTGGGTGGGGAAGACTAGATGGGAAAGCGAAGCGCATAGTGACCAGTAAGTCTCCAGTTATTTTGCTAAGATCCGTGTAAACCTATAAGAAAAAAAGCTACTAATCTTCAAAAAAAAACTTTTTTTGTGGAAAAAGTAAGCACGATCTGGATCTATATAAATTAAGGATATTCAAAACCAGCATTTAAAAAAATTAACATTAAAAGCTAAACTTAGCTCCCTTTAAATGTTCACTCCCTTTTAAAATAGGATTTCTACTAAATAAAAAAAAAAAAAAAATAAACATCCAGGATCATGTTTGTATGGGAAGAAAAAGGAGCTTAGTTTTCATTAGCTTTAAATTAAAATTGTATTTTAAAATAGAAAAGAAAATCTGTTTAAATATAATTTTTCTTTGGATCTGGGTTTCGACACGATTATTAAATACCGATTTCTGTTGCTCTAAGTATTTACTATTTTCTCTCTCTCTTTTTTTTTTAAATCTATAAAGATACTGGATTTAGTTTCATTTTGTGTGTGTGTGAAAATATTGTAGACTATAATAGATCTAGTTACTATCAGTTTTCTACCAATCTGTAGTAGTGTTAGTCATAGATTTATGATTCTATAACAATTTACGTGCACCGGACACCGAACAGGATTTTTTCACGGTGTGTATGTGTGTGGGTTTAAGGGTTTTATGTTCTTTTGTAGGCCACCCTAAAATAGGTTCTTTCTGGAGTTCCAAAGCACTGGCGCCAATGTTTTTCTTTCTTATCTTGTATATTACAGACGTTAGGCTACTTAAACTCTTCTAAGTCGTTGGTTTTCCTGGCTGATTCAGGCAACCCATTCCATTCTCTAATGGCAATAGGGAAGAAGGAGCAAAAATGGTTCTAGCGTATGAAATAAGAATGTGACTTTATTTTTGTGTCTTTCTGAGTATTTCATTAGGTTTTTTTTAATTTTTTATTTGTAAATTATGGCGCAGTGTTATATGTACGATAGCTACTTTACTTTTTATTTTTCTGTCCTGAAGTATCTCTAAGTTTAGCGATTTTACTAATAGTGTTACTCTAATCAAATGGGAAGATTCGTTTGCTATAAATCTCACTGCTCTTCTGCGCTTGGCAAAGAGGTGTATAATTGTCTGATGAACACTATAATGTTATTCACTCTTGTTGTTATTAGAGCATGGCTTCGTCTTTATTTTGTATGAACTTTTCACACAGAGCAGAAGAGTATCGGGAGCAGCAATACTCATAGCACCGAATTCATTATGCTCTTTTCCTTTATCTATAATATTTCTTAAGATATTGGTTGGAAATTTATCAACTCTACCCACGGCTGCTGCGTGGAGATACAGGCACTCTTGATTTGTTCTTATTAACCAGTGTATAATCCAGAGCAGGGCCGGCCTTAGATATTTGGAGGCCCTTCTTGTCGATGCTAAGAACGGAAAATAAGGTACAGTTTTCGAATAGAGTTTCTTGAGATGATTGATAATAATAACTTTCTGACTTCTTTACATAGGAGGCAGCGTCTGCGTTCATTGTTAGAGATTCCGAGAAAATCTGAAATACTTACAACTTTTCATTTATGACCAGATTTATCCAGAAATAGAAGTTCTTACGAAAACCAGAAATAGTCTTTTACATTCTGAAAATAAAGCTGCGCGATCAGTGGTCACAGAGCAGTTTTATTCTATAATTATTATATTCTAGATCTAGATATTCATGATATTGTGTGAGAAAAGCTTCCACTTTGTACTTTGTGCCGCTATAATATTTTTTTCCCTTCCAAGATGCCCAAATTTAATAAAATACTCTGAGAGACACAAAAATAAAGACACATTCCTCGTCCCATATGCTAGGACAAATTTGTACAAATGCTTCTTCTTCCCTAGTGCTATTAGAGCATGGAATGGGTTGCCTGAGCTAGCCAGAAAAACCAGTGACTTGGCAGAATTTAAGTCATTGGTTAATATGCATGACTAAATGCATGACGCGTAGGACGTAATCATCTTCTTTTTTGAAGTAACGTCTGTATTATATAAGAAAGAAAGAAAGAAAAATTTGATTTGGGTGAATTTTTTTTTTAAATTTGCCAACCCATCTCTGAATAATTAATAAATTTAGTTCAGTGCTAAAAGTAGTATAGAGTCTATATTGAAAGAGGATTTTAATTGCAGAGTAAACTTCCGGTTTCGGTTCCCTTATTAAATACTAGACTAGATCTAGTAACAGTCTAGTTAGTCTAGTTACATATGTTATGATTCTCAACTCCAATTCAGGATTTATCTTCTAGTCTAAAATCATCTTTAAAAAGGTCAGGGTCTATTTAGTCTTATCTAGACGTTGATTTAGATCTAGATCTTATCTTAATTTAGAAGTTATTATTTATTAGTTATAGATACTATTACCAACTAGATCTATCATCTAGACTAGATACTGTTAAGTGTTAGTACTACTGTTACTAGTAGTACTCACAAAGTAGTAGTACTAGGCACTAGACTACTAGTTTACACACTACAGTCTACAGTTGAGTAACAGGTAGAGGGTGGTGGACTGGGTGTAAAAATTCAATTGAAAATCGGTCTGGGCCTGGGCATTTGATTTCTATTTCATCCGGCCTATAAATTGTATATATTATATGATATTGATAGACATCCAATTCTATGTCTAGGTCAAACTGTCCTCAAAAAAAAATTATGTTAAGTTTGATAATCCATCATTTGTATCTATACAATGTCATACAGACAATACAGTGAATATAAAAACGTCGCTCAGCAGGGTGCCCCTTAGCCTTATGTAAGAGAATACTATGAAACCTTTAACAATTTGATAGATCTATTTGCCTTAGTAACATCCATGCAGCCCTTATCTTATAAAACAGACTATAGATGTGATTTCAAAAAAGAAGATGATTACTTTGGTCCTAGTAAGTCCTACCGCCCCATTTTGGGTACCTGCCCACTGGTCATTTGCCAGAATGCCCATATTTCCATATAGCCAGTCTGCTCCTGTTATCTTATAATAATAAATAATATTAAGTTATTAGTAGTAGATATTTAGATCTAGATTTTTAGTCGACTTAGTCTTAGTCATACTTGGTACCGTCAAAGACTTACATTACTTACAGCAGCACTGTGCAACTACAGTTCTTGACTTATATCTAGATTCTCTAGACCTAAAATTGCCTAAATACTTAAACAGAATTAATTAGCCAAAGATTTATAGAGATTTTAGAGATCCACTAGATTTAGATCTAAAGTTAGATCAAGTCTTGTAAGTCTAGATCTAGATATATCTAAAATATTTTATTAGATCTATCAAATCTAGATTTATGTAGATCTATATAGATTTTAGAATCTAGCCTGTAGTAGTGTAGTCTTTTAGTCCACACTAGATGATATATATCTAATCAATCTAGAATTAAAAAAGATTATCATTTAATTCATTCTAAAGATGATTAGCCTAGATTACTCTAGTTTCTAAAATTTCGATCTAGAATAATCAGTAATGTAGACTAATCTCATATCAACCTGTACTTTTGACAGGGGTGGACTGGCTATCTAGATCTAGGCTGTCAGGCATATGCTTGGTGGGCTGGTGTGACCGTCAAATGGTCCACTTTGAATGAATCAATACCAGCCACATTTATTTGTCAACACCCATTTAACCATTGTTTTGGTGGGTTTCAATCTTGTATAGGTCAAATCACTAAGATTAACAAACAACATTTAAGCCTTTATGTTTTGTAATTGGTTATACATCCAATCATGAGGTTTAGAATCTTGCAAGAACATTACAGTAGATATTGACTTAATTTGAGTTGGCATTTTCTTCTTCTTCGTTCTCATTTTACATGTCGGAGTGTTCAGATTAGTAATCCTATATCTGAGATGAACCTCACAGTGGTTTCCAGATCAGGCAGTTCTCCATACAGTTTTTCTTCTATAGAAGGGTTTTGGGGTCAGAGTGTTGTTCAAGCCTCTTGATAAAGCATGCAGCTTGAAGGACATGGTAAGCATTCTCTGGTGTTGCTCCACAAGGGCAGGTTTCTCTAGTCTCCACTTTTAGCTTCTGAACATATGTTGTCTCATTCTATTGTGTCTGTTTCTGAGTCGAAAAATTATAAGTTGGTCATGTCAAGATAGCTAATAATAGGCGTCCTTTTTCTTGTAATTGGGATGTGAACTGGTCCAATTCTAATTTATTCTACACTCTAATATTTTCATCATTTCTTCTGGGTAGAGAGAGGGAGGCATTATAAATACATTTTTGAATCCATGAATAGAAATATGAAAAGAAGTTTCCGCTTGTTGAAAATGTGTAAGGAATAGGCTGTAAAGCATCATGACAAAAGATTGCAAGATTTCATGCTAAAGGCTTTCTACAAGAAATTGCTTTGGACATTAACCATTACGTTTGTTAATTAAGGACCTTAAAATTCCTTGAATGTTGATTTGTTAATGTATACAGTCACAAGAACTTTTCATGTGTTACACTTTACTCTATTAGTAGCTAAAATCAAATAATTTCAAAACCATGTAATAAAGTTTTCTATTCAAACTAATTAATATTGCGAAAGTTCTGTAGATTTTTTTTTTTATGAATTAAAATTTCATTTAGCCTCTTGTATAAAAATACTATAAGTATTATGAATCTAAATAAAAAAAAACATCTTTCATGCTTATAGCCTGCTCAGTGCACTAAAGTCTATCTCTTTTGTTGACTAGTAGGGTAAGGGGGTATCTGTGAGAAGGTTTCCATGCTGCCTTTAGGCACTTAGCAAACACAACTTGAGTCTGGAGTTAGGTGGTCAAAAGTGGTTTTGGCCTCTCAGCCTCACATCCTTTTCTGGCATGCTTGTGTTCACTTTTTAATACATTATATAAATCAAACTTTTTTAATGATTTATTAGGGCATGTGCCATTAGATGCATATCGCATGGTAAAAAAATTGTCTGCCAGATCATATGGTTTTGTCAGGCCAAGGAAAACAATCTGCATCACACATCTAGGCCAAGGAAAACAATCTGCATCACACATCTAGGCCAAGGAAAACAATCTGCATCACACATCTAGGCCAAGGAAAACAATCTGCATCACACATCCAGGCCAATGAAAACAATCTGCATCACACATCTAGGCCAAGGAAAACAATCTGCATCAAACATCCAGGCCAATGAAAACAATCTGCATTACACATCTAGGCCAAGGAAAACAATCTGCATCAAACATCCAGGCCAATGAAAACAATCTGCATTACACATCTAGGCCAAGGAAAACAATCTGCATCACACATCTAGGCCAAGGTAAACAATCTGCATCACACATCTAGGCCAAGGAAAACAATCTGCATCACACATCTAGGCCAAGGTAAACAATCTGCATCACACATTTAGGCTAAGGAAAACAATCTGCATCACACATCTAGGCCAAGGAAAACAATCTGCATCATACATCTAGGCCAAGGAAAACAATCTGCATCACAAATCTAGGCCAATGAAAACAAAACAGACCACAAATCTAGGCCAATGAAAACAAAACAGACTGGCCAGAATTTTCTTTCCTTGTGAACTAGATTTTTTAAAGTTAAAGCATGTAGTATGTCATTTTTTTTATAGATATGTTGTTATTTGTATGTATATAAAAACTATGCATTCAAAAATTGATCATGCCTCTTCAATAAGCTGTTAGCTTATCAGTGTGTTTGTTTATATTCTTAAAGTAAAAACAAAAAATTGGGTCAGTGGGGCTATTTTATAATAACTCTATTTTGACAGGCGTGTTCCAGCTTAGTGGTCCAAGTAATACAACCTTAACATCATTTTGGTTTGACTAGACTTTCCACCAAGGCACCCTTTGTCTTTTTTGTTTTAAATTATCAGCTGAGCTTGACAAAGTGATTAGAGCACTCAAGCAGATTGTTTATGGTTCGTTCTTTGAAGCATTTTACTGTAGAATATAGAATCTTTTGTTCTTTGAAGCATTTTACCGTAGAATATAGAATCTTTTGTACTTTGAAGCATTTTACCATAGAATATAGAATCTTTTGTTCTTTGAAGCATTTTACTGTAGAATATAGAATCTTTTGTTCTTGGAAGCATTTTACTGTAGAATATAGAATCTTTTGTTCTTGGAAGCATTTTACTGTAGAATATAGAATCTTTTGTTCTTTGAAGCATTTTACCGTAGAATATAGAATCTTTTGTACTTTGAAGCATTTTACCGTAGAATATAGAATCTTTTGTTCTTTGAAGCATTTTACTGTAGAATATAGAATCTTTTGTTCTTGGAAGCATTTTACTGTAGAATATAGAATCTTTTGTTCTTGGAAGCATTTTACTGTAGAATATAGAATCTTTTGTTCTTGAAAGCATTTTACTGTAGAATTAAGGATTATGGTTCGTTCTTTGAAGCATTTTACTATAGAATATAGAATCTTTTGTTCTTTGAAGCATTTTACTGTAGAATATAGACTCTTTTGTTCTTGGAAGCATTTTACTGTAGAATTAAGGATTATGGTTCGTTCTTTGAAGCATTTTACTATAGAATATAGAATCTTTTGTTCTTTGAAGCATTTTACTGTAGAATATAGAATCTTTTGTACTTTGAAGCATTTTAACGCAGAATATAGAATCTTTTGTTCTTTGAAGCATTTTCCTGTAGAATATAGAATCTTTTGCTCTTGAAAGCATTTTCCTGTAGAATTAAGGATTATGGTTCGTTCTTTGAAGCATTTTACTGTATTGCTTTTAGTTTATAGTACTTGCTTGTACTGGTATGGAAAACAATCTTTGAAATGCACTTGGCTTTTACTATTTTAACAAAGCTTTCATCAGCTCAATCAGTTTGTCTGTATAGTAAAAAGTTCGTACACATAATTTCATAATTTCAATCTGGGATCAAACTGAAATTTTGCACAATTATTTCTTTTATATGACAACACAAGAATCAATAACCCTTACTATTGGTAATTAATCATTTTGTTTGATATCTCTAGCAAGGGAAAGAAATTGTAATTGATTGAAGTGGTGGTATAAGCTGAATTAGTCCCCTTTATAGATCGTTATCTGAGTATTAGTGAACACAGACGTGAAAAATAGGACGAGATTATAGAAACAATAGATAACATAGAAACAATATATAATTATATAATCTTCCATGTTCATAAGCTTTCCTATAGCAGAGTGGTTACCGAGTTGGCTTGAGAAGGCTTGAGCCATTAGTTCGAATTCAGGTCGTTACCCCTTTTTTAAATTTTTATAAATGCTTTTTTTTTTGTTAGCCTAGATGCTAGAGATCTATTACAAATTTAATTACATGGCTGATCCAAACTAATTGATACAAGAACGCTTGAAATAAGCTTTTTTTTTAAAAGTATTTTTTATGTTTCTTGTTATTCTAGTGCAAGTCTATATTGTTGCATAGATGACTAAATATACAGGTGTATTGGACTATCTAGTGCACTCAAAGTACGTCTATCGATCTACCAACTGAACAGCACAGGTCTGTTGAATTACCAACCTGCAGAGAATAGTCAATCTCACCACACACCGTGCTTGTCCCCTGATTTGCCAATATTTGGTATAGATTTATAGGTTAATGATTTTTCCTTTGGGATGTTGGTCGACTATTTCGTCCCGAGATTTCCGGAGTTTTATTTAGTAGCACTCTAAAACTGGAGTCGTGTCCCTTGTCCCGATGCTATTGTATAGCCAACGTTTTCAGGAAATTGGTTGGCCTGTAAATCCTTTTTGTTCCCTGCTCTATCTAGATCAAGATCTATGTCTTGGGCGTGTTTTTAGTTCTCATAATTTATTTTGAATGTTAACGATATCCTAGTAATAAATAAGTAATTACTTTAAAGCCCGTGAATTCTAGTATTTGTTATGTTTCTTTCTCTTTTACCCTCCCCTTCTCTCTTTCCTTCTCTTCCGCTCTCTCATTCTCTCTGGACCCCCCACCCCCTTTTTTTTTTCCATCTTTTTTTTTTTTTTTTTTTGCTCTCTGCTTATTGTAATGCTCGCTGATATAGACTTTTGACTTGAATTGGAACGCACACATAATTTTGTGCCACAAATTATAGTTTTAGTTCTCTCTCTCTCTTTTCACCCCCTCCCCCTCCCAAAAAAATAAAGAGTTAGTCTTGCAAACAGTCTCTGTCTTGTTTTCGGCTTTTCAAGTCAATATGGAAATATTTAATGGACTCTTTGTTGGTATTCGACCGCAAACCCACACTCGCAGAGATATTTGGTGTTCGCGAAATTTTTTGTTATTGATTTCTTTCTTTATTTTATAACTTTGGAAACAACTGACACATTCATGTAGCTATTTATGGAAATAGAAATAAAATATGCTTTAATGAAAAGACGCAAGCGAAATTTAATAGTAATTTTCCCACTGTGACCAATTAGCTAATAATTTTGTTTCCAAAGTTATACATAAACTGTCAAGTTGATTCCTGAACCCATGAATAGTTAGCATGATAAGATAAATCGTTAATAATAAAAAAAATAACCTGAGTAATTAAAGTTTTTTATTTAGACTGCGGCCAGACTTACAACACAGTTTTTGAAGTCCCTTTCTTGTAAGTCTTTTTTTTTTTCTACCATTAGATTGTGTTGTTGTAACCCTTTGAACTTGTACTTAAAGTGTCACTTCCGTCTGCACTTTCTTTTGGCTAGAAACTTGCTGTACAAGAATTCTGCTGCAATCTGGTGCTGAGCCACTTCTCCCCCTCTCTCCCCCCCCCCCCCCGACTCTCCATTCACGGAATGTCATTTGCACTTCCGGGAAGTTAGAAAGTCCAGCATGGGGAAATGTTAAAGCTTGCGGGTCGTGCTTGTAGGGTGGAGGGCAGGTTGGCAGTGAGAGGATGTAGGGACTGGATGGGAGAGCTCCAAAAGATGACCACTAAATCTCCGGTTATCTTAATAGATTTGTGGAGCCAGCGACTCGCTGGGCTTGGCCGTAGGTCGAAAGCTGTCATAAATCCACCCATTACCTTGTAGACTATTAACATCGCCGGCCATTTCGTGAGTCATTAAGACAAGTCACTTGAGTGAGTCGTGAATTAGCCATCACCTGCCATTGTCTGACTCGTCTCGTGAGCAGTACATTATGGACTCATTCGTCTCCCATTAATGATTGTAAATTTAAAAAAAAGTGATCCCCCCATTCTCTAATTCTTGTGCCAGTAGTTACCTTTAAGTACATCCCCATATTGTGTAGAACCACATCAAGTATTGCAGTGAGATCTATACCCGTAACAGGCGTAGTCTAAGGTATACCGTCCACTAATTAATCCACGGTTGTTGTTTTTTTGGTTCAATCCCTATAAATCCGAAATAGAACCAAACTCGGATTAGTTTATCTTCTGAAAGAGCCTCGAACTGAACCGTTGTTCGATGTAGTTTGTTTGGGCTGTACACTTGAACGTGGTTGGGGGAGGGGGGAGGAAACAGTTGTTGAAACATTTCATCTGTCTGTGTATTGTAATTCGAACACACGTTGATAAGTTGTGGGCCTTTGATATTAAGCGAATTCTTGTTCACGTCAGCACATTTGGAGTTTTGAAACTAAACTTTGTATTTTTATGTTGATTTCAAGCGCAACTATACAATGTCAAGAACGCTATATCGACCCTCAATGTTGCCAACTAATTAAAAGTGCTATATTTCTGAGTGTATTTGTTATGGATGCACTAGCCCAAATTCTAAAATACCTGTCAAATATATTTTGTATAACCTGAAAATATTATACAACTTAATTCATATTATTATTTAGAATAACTTGCTAATAAATCTCTAGATCTAGTTTTTAAACGCAATGCTATTCTTTTCAGATAAGTCTAAACATAGTCTATGGCCTAATCTAAACAACAAGAACTGATACTTGTAGCTAAACATTTTTTTTTATTTTAGTAAATGTTAGACGCCGAACGGAGAAGTTTTCGATTGAAATCACACAGGAACTGGGCTATTTTCTCGATAACAACATCTTAGTCCGAGGTGATGTTTGAATCGAGTCTGCTTTAGTATCGATAGTTCGTTGTCCATTTGTTTTGAAACAAGTTTTGAGTTTATTTTGTGCTACAATGCGGAAATCGACCACAAGGTGGCCACACTTTGTCATTAATGTATCAATAAATAAGAAAGGCCCTTGTACCTTAACGAACTGATCACTCCATATGTCCCTCAAAGAGCCCTGCGCTCAATGGACTCCACGCTTCTAATGGTGCCACGTTCCTCCCTTAAAAGTTACGGTTTGGGGGCTTTTTCAGTGCGCTGACCAAAGGCTTGGAACTCACTCCCCATTGGTCTCAGACAACATGCCGCACTACATTCAAGAAGAACATTAAGACCTACCTGTTTAAAACTTTTTTTTAGATTAGTTTGTCATTTTAGCTCTCGTGCTTATGTTTGTAATGTTGTTACAGCGCCTTGGTGCCTTACATTTTGTTTGTTAACAGCGCTTTAGAAATAAAATTATTATTATTACAAACGGAAGTGGCTATGACAATTTGATTCTGTGATATAGTACGGATCACGTGCTTCTCATCAGTCATTTGAACGACTGTCAATCCCCCCCCCCCCTCCTTTTTTTTTGTAACGAAGTCATTTGGGCCCTGTGCGCCCAGCCTTAAAACTTCCATTTCGGCGAAGTCATCTTTCATTTCAGCACAGAGCTTTGCAGTCCTCGCCTGGAATCTTAGCATTCGCGTTTTCTCTGTTGTGCGTGTCTGGGGAGTGGGGCTATTGGTGAGAAGAAAATAAGGTCAAAAGTCCATTCGGTCACCTAGGATGGCCAAAGGAAATCATTTAATTGGACCACGAACTCATCAGTCATCTCCCGAAACCCCCCCCCCCCCCCCCCCCCCATGGGACTCTGATCAGCCAATTCGACATCTGGAAACAAATTCCTCTATTCCCTTCAGTGCAAGCAACAGGTCTCGATCGGTTCTTTGGAGCAAACTCAATCAGATTTGAAAAGAGAGCCCACACCCTCTCTTAAAAACAAAATATTTTCACAAAGCGAACGAAGCAAAATTAGTATAGAACATTTTCCATGTCGATTTTTTACAGTTAAATTGTGTCGACCTAATTGCTCTGGCCATTTTGTGAATTGGCGGGAAATTGACGACGAAAAAAGTCAATTTAAGGTCTTTTGTCTGAAACTTTGCTTTGAATTTTTTTTCTCTTATCGATTGGTTAGATCTAACGCCAAAATGTCAGGCTAGGAAATGAAGGTTGGAACAAAGTATTCGATCTATAGGGCAGATGATGTCAAGGTCATCTGTTTCTGTGGCCCACGGTTAAAGAGGGTGTCATGTGGCACAACGACCAACCGCTTTTTCTTTCCCCAACTCATGTCAGGTACCCATTACAGCTGGGTGGCGCCCTAAAGATCCTGAAAGTAACAATCCGAGGGTTCGAACCTCGGGATCCCCGGTTTGGAAGCCAAGCGCTTTTCCGCTCAGCCTACCAGTCTTGAAAAGCTGGGCATCATAGATGACGTCATTTCAACGTCTCACATGCTTTGTAAATATTTATCTAATGCAAATGTTTGGTATGTTGTTTTCACGTTCCAATTACGACAAATCCACACAAAAATGTCTCCTTCAGTTCTTTAACAGACCACACACTTAACAATTGAATTATTTCATTAGATCTTCAGCAACCTCTTTGCGTCAGAGAGTTCCTATCCATCGTCTGCAAACATTCTTATTTTAAAACGTATTTCTTTAGTTTCGATAGTTGAACGATGCACGTGAAAGGGAGATAAAAAAATAAAAAATAAAGGCAGCTTTAACGGTGCACTGGCCTATCCATATTTTGCAGATCATCTCAGATTGCAAACTCTTTTGCTGAAGAGTTGTTTTTGTTGTTTTTTTTGTTACATTTTATATATGCGAGCTGTATAGCAGATCCTGGCGTCTATATTGGGTAATATATTTCTCGCTTCTCCTGTAAGTTAATGTTGTTGGCTTTCAAAATGGCATTCTATGCATGGAGAGGCAACATATTTCCAGCAAGGGTGAGCGATATGTAAATGTTATTCGGCGATGGAGGATAATGATGATGTGTAGTGGGAGAACGGACCGGGGGGGGGGGGGGGCTGGGGGGTTGTTCATTGGGCCACTTGGTTTTCGATCGAAGTGCCGAGCGCTTACAGAGTCTGGCATTGTTTCACTCTTTCATAGCCAAAGAAAAGAGGGAAAAAAAAAGCAGCTCACCCAATTGTTGCCGTATCGTGGGTTTTATCCTCGTGTTGGCCTCCACTGCTCACCAAGCGTATAGGGTGGTTTGGGGGGTGACGATACGTTAGCGTGAGGGCAGGGACGACTGTCGGGGTTTCGGCATGGAGAATTGAGTGTGTGAGAGAGAGAGAGAGAACTGCCTCTAATCGATACCTTGAAGTATTGCCTTTCTGTGTCTCCCTAGCACGGGCCACGTGAGGTAAAGAAAGATGAGACGGAGGCTGCTTTAGCTAGCAGCGACACCGACAACACCATCACTAACACCTTCAGCAGATGTTTTAGCCTGCGATTTTCTTTTTTTTGTTTTGGATCAGTTTTTCCCCCCTCCTCCTCTCATCTTTGTTGCTGTTTTTTTTTTCCCTTATTTCACGATTTTTTTTTCTCCACTTTTGTAGCATCATTTTTGAAGACTAGTCGCCAACATGGCGGCCTCTGGAGTAAACTTGTGCCATCGGAGATATTGTTATTTCGGCATCTTTGTGGTTTTATTTGCTGTGAATATCATCCAAGGAAGACCCCAGGACTCGGTAAGTAGACCTATAAGATCTAGATGTTAAATATTCTCTTCTCGTGTGTTATCTCATAGCTCGGAGCACTGTCTTATATCCCCCCATCCCCCGGTTCTTCCAACCAGATTAAAAGACAATTAACATGCAGCGTGTCTGTGGCCAGAAAAAACGACAGGTCAACTCCCCTCCCTTCCCCGCCATCCTCAGGTGTGTGGGTGAGTCAATGATTCTCCTCCAAGACTATGACATATTGACCCGCCGCGCTGTGTCGGCACACATACACAGGGATGATTCACCTGGTAGTCTTGCCAACCGTGACACCGGAGTCTCAGTAGCTCGCGTAGCATTCTACCCAGCGACTTCATTCAGAACTTGTCTTGACCATACACTATTCAGTCTTGCTTTTGTCTATGCGTAATATTAATGTTCTAGCAATTGTGGGGGCCATCCTTAAGCTTCCCTAATTTGAAGATCACAAAGCTTCATTGATGTTCTATCAACCCACTCACTTCATAAACAAACTATTCCAGCGTACAGACGCAAACATTAGCTGGAAAAGTAGATGTTGTTTGTCCTTGTGCTATGTCATTGTACTGTTACTAGTGAGCCAGAGAACGAAACTTTGACACCTGCTCTGTGAAACGCCCGGACTCGTATACAAACTTTTGATTGGTTGGTCTGAGTATTTTCATACAACCCAGTTAGCCAGTGAATGTTGTCATCCAAGATTTGCACCCTTACCCGTTGTTCATTGCCACACATACACTTTGTTCATTATCACACATAATACATTGTTCATGATTACACATACTCGTTCATTATCACACCTCGACTTTTGATTTCTTTGATACTTAGTAGTAGCTCGGTTCACAGTTCTAATCGCATGATAGCCCAGCAGCACAATGCCATACAGACTTTGATTTATACTCTACACCACATGCTACGATGTAAATGTAAATCTCACAGATTTTACTATATAAGCCTTACACATATTTCAGTATCAATAACCTTTAAGGAAATAATTTTAAACATGTTTTTTTTCTTCTCCCATATCCCATTCTAGGATCAACTTTTCACAATTATTCATTGAGCCTGACAAGACATGAATCAATAAAAAAACAACAACAAAACAATTAGTTAATTAATTGTTGGTGATTAGTTAGTTAGTTTGATTTCGAAATATATATGGATCTAGTCCCCTTATTACGTTTTGACAAGCTTTTTTCTCCCTCTTCCCATTCTCGGATGGAGTTGAAATTTTGTATATAATTATTCATTGTCGGTAACAATACACGAATCAGTCCAAAAATTAACCAATTAATCTTATTAATTAATTTTTGTTTTATATAGCAGAGAGAGGAGCTAAACCCTGTAATTTTCAGATAATTTGCAGCAATTAGCGCTTTTTTTTCTTTAGATAAGCTTTTTTTTTTTAATAATTATTCTTTTTTTCTATTGCTTATATTACTGCATGAGTTCTGATTTCAACTTATTGATGTAACATAGAGTTGTTCTCTTAGGCTTGTAGAGCCTTTCAAACATACAATGTCTACTTTGTTTCAGTTTTAAACAATATTCACCATTCAACTAGTAAAGTGGCCAACTAATGTTCCACTCACCCACAAAATATCATTTACGTCGTAAGCGAATAAATATTCTTTCATTTTCAATCATGCCAATGAGTTCATAACTGCATTTTCACAAAGCTTATATCAACTCACTCTGTCTGTCTAGCAAAAAGTTTGAACATGTTATTCAACCCACACCAATTCTCGGATCAAATAAAACAAAAATCAATTAGAAATTAACCAGTTAGTCAATTAATTATTGTAATCAATTATTTTGTTTCATATAAAAAGGAAAATGACTTCTACATTATTGAGATGCATTGTTGTAAATGTGGAGATTTTCTCCTTATGTAAGCTTTTTTTTAAAGTACCGCGGTATTTATATATATATATTTTATATATATATATATATATATTTATATATATATATATATATATATATATATATTGCTGCGTTTTACTTTAAAAAATATTTTCCTGTGTTGACTCAGACTTGAATATGACGTGTTATTTTTCCGTGGATCATAACTTAAGTTTTAGAGAGTCTCCTCCATATACCTACCACTGTCCAGACTCATGTTTCTCGTAGAGAGTTCACTTTTAAAGGCTGTTCACAGCAATTTGAATGCCGTTCCAAGGAGACTCGCGCTATCTCTAACGACCTAAAGCAGGGGTCGGCAACCTGCGGCTCTTTAGTTCCATACTCAAATATTATTTATTTTATCGAACAAAAAATTAAATTAAATCGATTAACTAAGATCAGCCACTTGTACTCGCATAATCAAACATAATTAAAAGTAAAGTAAGAAGCCAACTAACAAATGAAAACGTGTTTGAAACTAAAAACAAGCTATGAGCCAAATTTATTCAAACTTTCTTTAACCCTTAAAATGCGTGTGGTAGCTTAGCCTCTAAACGTCATAACTGTAATTCCCTTTTGTATGCACTAATTGTAAAACTGCTCAGCACTTTAAGGGTTAACAAACGCCATCGCTCCCATTGAATTTGTTTGCTCAATTGTTTTATTATTGAAGTACAAGTTAGTGTTGTATGTAAATGTTTATTTTTTTTTTACTACATTTACTTCCGTGATGGGTAATTATCTAATAATGGTGTACATGTAAATTACGAGTGAGTCTGGTGTGAATGTACACTTTGGTTTCTTATAGTTATAATGTTTTTTGTTTGGTGTAATGCACAAATTGTAAGACAAATTTCCATACGGACAATTGAAATTATTATTATTATTATTATTATTATTATATTATCTAATTTGTTGTGAAATACACTAGTCACATATAAATAAATCCCGGTATATTTTTTTTCTTATGAATAAATAGATTCGTTTTATTTAATCAAAGAACTTTTAGTTATGCAAGTACTATTTATAGTAGGCAAGGAAAAAAAAACAACACTTTGTGGCTCTTTAAAAGCTTTGAAATTCAGTAAATTGTAATTTTTGGCTCTTCCGACTCAAAAGGTTGCCGACCCCTGACCTAAAGTCTCGTTCTTCTGCCCCGGGCTTTCTTTTGTAACATTAGAAATATTTCAACTTCAGAACCTTCTAAATTTGTTATCGCAAAGTTCATCTCCTGTCATCTAAGCCCAAGCTCCGGTGCTATAAACCCTTTAGCCAATACTGTGTGTAGCGTGTACTGTTTGTAGCCTATACTGTTTGTAGCCTATACTCCTATACTGTCTGTAGCGTGTACTGTTTGTAGCCTATACTGTCTGTAGCGTACTGTTTGTAGCCTATGCTGTCTGTAGCGTGTACTGTTTGTAGCATATACTGTCTGTAGTGTCTACTGTCTATAGCGTGTACTGTCTGTAGTGTGTACTGTCTGTAGTGTGTACTGTCTGTAGCGTGTACTGTCTGTTTCTACTATTTTGTTGGAATCTTTTTTCTTTCCCTAGTTTGTATAAATTGCAGAATCACAATTGAATTTTTTCTTCGTTTGATCCCGAGTTGTTACAGATGACTGATGACCTCCCCTGGTAAATTTGATGAATCTCTTTGTTAGGTCATGTCTAGACTACTAGACATAAACATGGATATTTATATATATATATTGCATTGGTCTTCAAACTATCTAGTACTGGTCCGCCCAGACAGTTGACAACATATATGTTACAGTGTTGTTTTACATTACATCATACCAACAGAGAGATGAAGTCAACAAGAATCTTAATATTATCTATAACATTTCTTGATTGCTTCAATATAAAAACACAATCTTTGAATGACTACAGCTAGATATAGTAACAAGTGATTTACAGAAAACTTAAAAAAAAACGTTTGAGTTATGTTTCCTATGTTAAGTGAAAAGTTACGCACTGGTTGATTGGTAAAGCTTTTGGCTGCAAACCGAGGGATCTCGGCTTCGAATCTCGATCCAGACTGGAATTTTGAATTCCTTGATAATTAGGACGCCTTTGAGTTTACCCAACTCTTGTGGATACCTGACATTAATTGGAGAAAATAAAGGCGGTTGATCGTTGTGCTGGCTACAAGACACCATCTTTAACCGTCGGTCGTAGAAACACATTACCTTTAAATCATCTGCCCTATAGATCGCCAAATCTGAACCGAGTATTTTTATTTTAAATTGATGGGTCACGCCAATGGTGTACTTCATAAGACCAACACAAAACTACTGGTGAATATTTCACTTTGAGATCTGCTGTAAAATATAAGCCAATAAAGTTAGATAATAATAAGTGTATTCGCTGTTACAGCTGTAACTTCAACACACACGCGCGCAAACACACACACACAGGAGTGGGGTTGAGCAATATAGCGATCCTAAATTATGTTCTGAAATGATGTTTCTGTGACACTGTTTCGTCTGTGTAATTGTACGCCCTGCTTCATTGTCTCGTGTTGTTTAAAAAGAGACTTAGTCTAGGCACACTTTATGATTGTATCAGCGCCGCTGTGGACATGGCATCGATTCGTGACCATAGTTACACGCGATCCTTTATACTGTCATTTAAGTCTTTGTCTCGAATTCATTTTCCAGTTTCTTTGTTCATATACCATACACCAATGTATTTGAAATGCAAATCTAAGGAGCTGACATATGGTACACATTTCCTAATTGATTTCCTGGACTTAGGATTGAATTACTGACTTTACTTGATATTATACTATTCGAAACATTGAAAATGATGTCACATCGAGACCCCACAGATCTAGTACATATACTTTGTTTAGGGAAATATTCGTTTCACATAATTGGAGTGTACTGGGTGGCCAAGACAAAAGAAGCCTGGTATGATTACAGGAGACAGATACATACAGAAAAAGTGAATTAAAATATATTCTCATTTTATTTTAAAATAGTAAAAAAAACACAATAGTATTAATAACAACATACAAAGAATTTCATAATTCCCAGGACGTGTTGAAAATGTGCGTCAGGAACGTCGAGACACGGATGAGCACGTCTCAACGTGATTTGGAAAACTTGGGTCAGTTCATTTGATTTTAGCTCCGCAACTGTATTGCGAAGGGTTGTTTTTGACTCTTCAATGGACCTCATTCACCAAACGTAAACAAACAACATTTAGCCACGTGATTATATGATAAAATAATGGGAAAAACTATCACGTGACAGTTTGTGTGTATTACGTAATTTGTATAGAAGAGAGAACCACCCACAAAGATCCGGGCCGCTATAATTTTGACCACCCTGTGCAATTGTTTCTGATTCCATTGCAGCACCTTTGGTCCTTTTGTAACCTGGATATGTACACCCATTTGATCGTATAAATATAAGTATCATTAATGAGCAGTTTACGATTGAATCTTTAAAACATTACGTTTAAGGCTGCCAAAATACAGCATTGTTGTTATGGTCACATTTAGTTACAACAAAGTGCCTACTATCGAATAATGATACCATTATAGATAATAAAATAATAGATAATTTTTTGGTGGACGACAAGGAAGTTTGTTTTCCTTTGTCTAATCGGATGCTGGCAGTGCCAGAAACTGTTACTAATGACACGTAACATAAAGCAGCTATTGCGTTAAGTTTATTTTTAGATTGTATTTCCGCAGCTCAAGGTCATGGTTGTATGCTGTTGACAAGTAATGACAAGTTTATTTTAAACGACAGCGGTTTTTTCTTAAGCTCTAAAATAGTTTGGACGTTACTAGAAAGAGGGCAAGGGGTAGCATTTATAAGACTCAGTTTAGGGGAGAGTGGCGACTAGAGTAAACGAATTCATTTCGAATTATATTGTAAATTAAAGTCATTGATTCACTGGCCTCCTTCAGTCGTGAAACGACTATGGTTAAATCTCGAACACTTTTTCATATGGCTGTGGAGTCCTATTTTGGAGAGACACTCCCGTCCACATGTATTGCATGTCAAGGTGGCTTTCGCTTTGGTGGTAGAGGAGCTGGCCTTTTTCCGTGTGACACGCTTTTCTTCAAGAATCGAGGCCCATGTTTTCTCGCTGTCTATAGCTTTCTTGGTCACCGTCTCTCTCCAACTAGTGCGATCTAAGGCTATGTCTTCCCAATGGTCAGTATCAATGTGCACTGATTTTAAATCCCTTTTTATCACATCAACGTAACGGAGATGGGGGGCGACCAGTTTTTCTTGAGCCAGACGCAAATTGTCCGTACAGAATGATTTTTGGGATGCGATTGTCCTCCATCCGGCGAACATGTCCGAGCCAGCGCAGGCGGCGTTGCCTGGGGACCGTAAAGATGCTGGGAAGGCCTGTTCTCGCGAGGATCTCAGTATTACACACTTTTTCTTTCCATGTTATTCTTAAAGATCCTTCGAAGGCAGCGCAAGTGGAATGAGTTTAGTTTTCCTGTCTTTGCTTTGTGTAGGTAGTCCACGACTTACTGCCGTACAATTAATGTAGTGTGTATACTATTTAAGTCATTCCTAGTTTCAGAATAAAAGCTTTGAATTTACTTAAAAGAACTTGGGGCTATAGTGTTGAGAGCGATTGAAGAAATGGGACCAAGCTTATTCACATGGTCACCTCGAGCTAGACAACTCTATTTCGTTGGAATTCTTTTTCCTGAGCTTTTTCTGGCCTGAAGGTTTTGACATTGATTTCGACCGGCTTATTGCACCCTTCATTCCATTGTCGCTGAAACTGTCCCCAGGTTAAATATATATCTTTTTCTGACCTTTTGGGAGATATTTTTTTATTCATTTACTAAAGTTAAAACTAAAATACACCATGATAATAGTCGAAGTAGACAGGGGAGACAACTTTCTGGCATTATTGGATTTCAAGGCACAGATACAACATTAGGAACAATGAGAAATTACTAAAAAAAATTTTTGAAGAAATCTTTTTCCTAGTAGTGTTAATTTTAAAACCTTTTTTTCCAGTTCTGTCTAAAACTTAAAAAAAAAATGTATTTAAATTTTAATCATCTTCTCTTTTCTTGATTAAACCGAAATCTTTCATTTATTTTGTCCCTAGTAAATACTCTTGAGAATGAGGAAGGGTTAGGCGAGATCAAAAGCTTCAGAGAGGGAAGAAAAAAAACAACAACACAGAATAAAGTATTAATGAGACTTGGAACGTGTTTAGATTTTTGTTGTCAACATCGATTTTTGAGAGCTAATCCCGCACACTTGGAAGTTGCAGGGTTGGGATTTTGTCGCATGTGTCCACCGCTGAGGAAATTATTATGACATTGAAAAAATCTTGACATAGTTTGGCTGTAGCAGTCTAGCTGGTTAATGCAAATGCTTAGCTGGTTGATGTAGAATATAGCTTGGAAAAGTGTATCTGGTTACTCTAGATGCCTAACTGGTGGTGTAGAATGTAGCATGGAGCAGTATAGCTGGTTAATATAGATGCTTAGGTGGCTGGTGTAGAATATAGCTTGTAAAAATTCAAGCTGGTTACTCTAGATGCCTAGCTGGTGGTGTAGAATATATCATGGAACATTGTAGCTGGTTAATGTAGATGCTTAGCTGGTGGTGTAGAATATAGCTTGCAAAAGTGTAGCTGGTTACTCTAGATGCCTAGCTGGTGGTGTAGAATGTAGCATGGAACAGTATAGCTGGTTAATATAGATGCTTAGCTGGCTGGTTTAGAATATAGCTTGGAAAAGTCTAGCTGGTCTAGCTCTAGATTCTAGATGCCTAGCTGGTGGAGTAGAATGTAGCATGGAGCAGTCTAGCTGGTTAATGTAGAGGCTTAGCTGGTGGTGTAGAATATAGCTTGGAGCTCTATTTGACTGTAAAATTATATTCCTGTTTTATTAAATGTCACTATACCTGACTGACTATTTTAAAAATGAATGTAATACATGTTCTATGGTACCTCACAGGCTATTATATGTGGTGAATGTTTTAGCAGAATTGTACTATTGTATTTTTGGACCAAACTTATCAGATATGTTCTGCAGAACCATGGCTAGATCTTGAAGTAAATATTAGTTCATTTATGTGAATTCAGTGATCGCGTCATTTATTTTTTAAATAGAACAAAAAGAACACAGTAAAGTGTATAATGTCATAGTGGCATAGTTACGCTTTGGTCTTACCTAATCTTCTACCAAGATAATTGCATAATCACCATAGTGGGAGATCCAAATTGCAGCGTGTAATGGGTGCTCCATCGTGTAGTTCGTGTTGGGTGCTCCATCGTGTAGCTGTTAATGGGGCCAGAAGCGTGTAATGGGTGCTCCAGTGTGAAGCGTGTAATGGGTGCTCCAGTGTGAAGCGTGTAATTGGTGCTCCAGTGTGAAGTGTGTACTGGATGCTTCATGGACAAAGACAACCAAAATAAGAACTTCCACAACACCAGAGGCACCGCTATTCAGCAATGTTAACGTTGAGTTCGATGTTATATAGGCTAGGGATTAAGTTAATGCAGTTTGAGTGCGCGTGCTGGCTAGCTAATAGTGCTAATGGAGAGGACGGGACAGTTGGACATTCACAAGCTCGCTCTCTGTCTCTCTCTCACTCACTCCCTCACTCTCGCACACACACGACATGGCCATGAAACACTGGCTTGTACTAATTATGTCAATAATGTATGACAACTTTTGGACAGTTGCCAGAGGATCTGTGCGTGGTGTTGCTGGCGCTGGAACTTTCCTGCTATTGTTTCCCTTTATTAATTCTTCGGGCGGGACTGGGGCATGTCAAACTGTGAATGTTATGACTCTGAGAGCCCTGTGGCTTTTTGATAAGGCCGCCATGTCACCCTATTGCGCGCCCGGTGGCGTATCTTTAGTGGACGAGAAAGGAGATTGACCAATGGGAATGTATGATTTTGAGTGTGTTACTTTTGAACCAAAATGACTTAACCATTTTTTTGTGTGTGTTTTCGACAGTATTTATTTCTGTGAAGTCATGATATACTTGTTATCCATACACCTTTCTATCTCCACTGGTTTTCATGTCTTTGTTTATGATTTTGTAATCGATCCCAAATTTTTATAATTTCAGAACCGACTTCAAACGTGTATAAAATCGATTCATGCCTGTAATAAATCGATTCCATATATTTAAAACAAAATCGAGCAATTGAAAATGTTTAAAAAAAGTCAGTGCTAAAACCAATTCACGTGAAAACAAAGAAATAAAAATAAGAAAAAAAAGAATCGGTGACGTCTGTCCGAACTGAAACCATTCGCCTAATACGACCCTGTTGAGTCATATGCAGGCGTTGAGATCGAGAAATTCTTTGAGTCTTTTAAAGGGCGCTTGGCTTAAAGGCTGCTGCTGTTTTTTTTTTCCATTATCCTCCTCAGCCTCGATACCCTGCCCACACTTTTTGAGTGTAATCACACCTCTCTCCCCGGACAACGTAGTACACGGCGCGGTGCTATTTTTGAACTAGATTTCGTCGTCTGCTTGAACGCGCTGACCATTGAAGCGTTAGTCATCGATGAGACTGGTCATTGGAGAGACATGCTGCCCCTCCCCCCTCCATCGTCCCCGTTTCTCCACATCCCTTCCCAATGATAAGACTCCCCCCTTTCCACCCCATCCACCCAAAACAAAATTTATTCGTCTGCTGTCAAATCTCAAAACTATTTTTCTCGCGCATTAAACAGAACAAAACATAAACATCTGTATACTTTTCTAGATTGACAAGAATCTCTTTGGAATAAGCTAAATGTTGACATGTTCAGTTTGCAGATAATAAAAAAGCTGATTATATAATATCAGTGTCTCCGTTGTGTCTGGGATCAAGTTACATCCATTTCTTTTTAGTTGGCAGGATGATTTAATAAAATTCAAGGGAGCTTCATCTTGAAATGTAAAGAAAGAAATCATTTTTAGTGGCTATTTGATATCTGTTATGATTACAATATATATATATATATATATATACACACAGTGCTTTTTTTGTGTGACGGTACTCCTCGGTACGTGCGTGCTGGCACCTTTTTCAATGTTGGGAAAATATATTTTATTTTTCTTGAATTATAACGTTCAAAATTAATTTAGTGGTAGTTAAAAGTTAGGCGATCCATCACTGAGTACCGGCTGCCTGGTCGTGCGGCTTGCGTACTGGACTGTCGTTCAGATTTATCGATGGTCGAGGGTTCAAACCCTGCCCGTTCCCATCCCCCGTCGTCCTGCGGGAGGTTTGGACTAGGAAGTAATTATCTTCAACTCTGAAGGAACATCCGAAACATGTAAAATATTTTACCAATTTTTTTTTTTCAAAAAAATAAAAAAAAATAAAAATAATGCTTGTCTTAAGAGTCGGAGCATTATTGAGGACCACATTATGTATATATATATTTATTTAAAGTAGAATATTTCGATTTTGATTAAAGCAAATTTTTAAATATATAATTATAAACCAAATTATTTGATGTTAATGTAAACTATTTTTATATTGAGAAAAAAAAAGCCTTTAAACTGTGAGTACACTCGTAACGAGACATACCAAGCCAACACACAATCTCTCAAACAGCTTTGAATTTTCATGAGATATTCAATTTTTTAATATTAAAAACAATATTTTGTATTATTCATCAACTCTATTTTGTGCCAGCCTTCGAATGCTGACTCACGTGTAGGCCACGAGGAATGCCCATTCGGACAAGTCTTGACTCACCCATTGATAGTCCGGGCGTGTTGCGCACACACAGAATGACTCGTCTGTATCGATCAGCTGTTACGCCTCCCCATCCAGCCCTCCTCTTGACATTCATCGCATGCATATAGATCTTGTTTTTTTTTTCATGTTCCTTACCCTTTTAAGTGTTGATTCCAATCTATCCTATTCTCAATCCATCGTGTATCATCATTGTATGTCGCATCTATGGACTCGGCTTTCCCTCCCCTGAGCTGTGCCTCTGAATGAATTGATGACGCTGTTATGTGTTATTTCGCTATAAGTTGGCCTTCTGGGGAAAATGGCTCTTATATCTTGTCTTATATAATACAGACGTTACTTCAAAAAAGAAGATGATTATACGTCCTATATGTCTTGTATCTTATAAATTAAAGATGTTTCTTTTTTTAAAAAAGAAGATAATTACGTCCTACGCGTGTTCACTATGTGTTTATCTAGTCGTGTATGTTTAGTAGAGACTTAAACTCATCTAGGTCATTGGTTCTCCTGGCTGATTCAGAAAACCTGATTCATGGTCCAATGGCACCAGTGAAGAAAGAAAACTTCTATGAGTTTGTCCTAGCTTACCTCTTAATTAAGTTTTTCTGAGTATTTTTGGGTTATTTTTTTTTGTTATTTGCTCTGGGTTTGAATACAAGTAAAGATATTTGAATGTCTGAGTGTGGCTTCAATGCTGATTCATTTTCTCGCTCTTTCCATCTCCTTTTTCTCCGCCTTTGTGTATGTGCATGTTTTGTGAGGTGTGTGTGTGTACACACATGGGAAGAGGCTTGTTATAATTGGCACCTACATCGATTTCTCTCTACTCAAGTTCAGCTCAGTATTTTGAACTCTTGTTTTACGAGATCTAGTGTTAGACTCTTTATGCTGAGAGAGCGAGACAGAGATAGAGAGAGAGAGGGAGACGAGGGCGAGGAGAGACAGATAGAGAGAGACGAGGGAGAGGAGAGACAGAGAGAGAGAGACGAGGGATAGGAGAGATAGAGAGAGAGCGAGGGAGAGGAGAGACAGGGAGAGGAGAGAGAGAGGGACGAGGGAGAGGAGAGATAGACAGACAGAGAGACAAGCTAGAAGAGAGACAGATGGAGAGAGGAGAGAGAGACAGAGGGAGGTAGTTTAGTTGTTCAGTTTTAATGTTTATATAAACGGAGACAGAGCGCGCATATGCAGTGTTTGATAGATCAACTTTTGATTTGATGAAAATGGAGATAATGCAGAGCCGTTGATGTGTTTATGTGTTTCGGACGACATCTTGATTGACTGACTGATATAATAACACACGCAATCATGAGCGTTATGAATGTAATTTTTTTTAAAGGTAGTAATGGTGGTGGTAAACATGAGACCATTCTTTATGACTAATTCTTTTCGTCCTCTTTGGTCCTACAGATTGGTCTCCATTAAAGGCACCATTTCGCTGTCTTACATCCAGTCTTTTCCAATAGACGTCGTTTGCGTTAACGAAGCAGGCCTGACATTTAAGACCATTAAAAACATACTCTTCTGCCTGCCTCGTACTCAAGTATAGAAAAATAATGATAGGAAAAATGAGTATTATTTTCCCCATTATAGATGAACAAACAATTTTAGGAAATGCTAGTTGATATTGTAAAATCTTAGTACATCTATAATCTTATACAAAGAAGGCGTCTTCAATTATTTTAGACAAAAAATCTAATCCGGATTCAAGTCCCAAACTTTAATAATAAATGCCAGAAATGAATCAACTAGTTTGAACGTTGTGTCTGTGATCAAGCCGGACAAATAGATGTGTACCACTGTTGCACAGCAGACGTCTCGTTTTCAAAGTTTGTTTCGCTTGTATCTTCTTTGTTTGATCTGTTTCTAGTTTTCACTTTTTTTGTGTACATCATTTTTACATTTCTCTTTCTCCTATTTCCTGGTCAGTCACGAGTGTACATCCCAGAGGAGCTCTCCGGCCCAGACATGTCCGACACTAGTCCAATTATCTTTTGATGGTAATAATGAATGGGTCACGTTTCAAAGTGGACATTTAGAGTGTCGCGCTCCAAGCCTAAGTTCCTTTTTATGTACGGACTAAATGTTAGTACTCGTACCATGTAGGTTGAAGGTTCTATCTTTTCTTCATTGGAGGTACAGTCTCGGCAAGAATCTACTGCCTATTGTGTATTATATAAAAGGGCCGGATGAGTCTATTCTTAAGAAAACGTTACGCCAGAAAATTGTAATTAGTTCCAGTGAGGGTTTCAGAATACATTGCTGTTTTAATTTTTGTTTCTCAAGGTGTGAATAGAAAATGTTGTATAGTCTCGGCTACGGCTTAATGTCTCGGTAAATAATCTATAAGCTGGTCTCATCTTTAATGGGTTTTTGCTTCTTTTGTTACTTGGTCTCCCGTCTGTGTTACAAAGTTTTCTAAAAGTAAAAACAAACGATTTTTTGTTATTTCTTTCTCTTTGTGAAACTTTTGAAAGGTTTAGTGAGAAACAAACATAGATCGGAATGCTTATTTCAACAATGTGTTGGTGAAGAATTGAAAATCTTGTTACGTTCAGTATTATTTTCAAAATCAGTGAAATCTTTGATTATTTATTAAACTTCATTTTTTATGTCTAAATCGAAAATAGAAACATTTAAAAATATATAAAACTACCTAATATAAAGGTTTGGGTTGTTTTTTTTTTTGTTAGAGCTTGCGGTTTTTCGATAAGAGGTCGTCAGTTTGCGAATCTGTCAAAAACCGTTCTTAGTGAGCACCTAGGAAGGTAAAAGGAACTTATGTACGAATTGAATGAGGATACGTACGAAAGTTTGAGAGATCTTGTGATCAATGAGTGTCATTTTCGCGTAGATTATTTAGTTCCCTTATTACAGTTTGACACGCTTTTCTCTCACACTTCCCATTCTCGGATCAAGTTGAAATTTTGCACAATTATTCACAGTCGATGACAGCACACGAATCAATGCGAAAATAAGCCAGTTAGCTAATCATTTAGTACTAATTAATTAATTTTGTTTTATATAACAGAAAGGGAGCTGAACCCTGTAATTTTAAGATAAATTGCATTAATTTCGGTTCTTTCATTCAGACAAGCTTTGGTTTTTAAAAAGTATTCTTTTTTTTTTCCATTGCTTGGTATTTCCTAGATTTGATCTACATCTGATGACGCTGATGAACACGTTAGCGGGAGGGGGGGGGGGAAATTAAAGCTGGGCACAGGGGGGGGGGGGGAGGGGGTACGCTATGAAGCCGCTGACGGCATCACCCCGCTCCTCTAATGCGATCACGGCGTGTCCCTGCCCTGGGGGTTGAAAGAGAATAAATCAGTTCTCTTTATTACCTTTGGGAGATTCGGAGGGGGAGGGGGCTTACAATCCTGGTGGCAGACACTTCTTCTGGGTTTTATTGCCTTTACAACGTCACGTCTGGCCATGCATCATCGATCTTCAAAAGAGCTCTTCTCATTGGGCACAAAGATCCCGAAATAAATAAATATATATAAAAAAAACAAGCTAGATCTAGGTTTTATCAACCGAACATATGCTCATTATTCAGACAAACATTGTGTACAATTAAATATTGCTATTCACTGCGGAAATTAAAAAAAACTTTGCCATGTGAATGACTGTCCGTTGGCCACAATCTAGCATTTGTATGTTTTAAAAGGGATTTTAATTGTAATGGATTTAGGATTTATCTCTTTGCATATATATTAGATATATTCATCTTTGGCAGAAGAGCTAGCTTTTTGGTGTATCCGATGTACAGAATAAAAGGAATGTTGATAAGCTTTGCTTTCTAAAAAGTATATAATCATTTCACTACATTGTTTTTATCATACACGTTGTTTTTTTATAATAATCGTGACGTAATACGTTTAGGACAGTAGTTCTCAAACTGTGGTCCGCTGACCCCCCAGGGGTCCGGGAGACGACCAGAAAGGGGTCCGCAGAAAGATGAAAACTGTATGCAGTTAAAATAATTTAGTTTATCCCATCGGGTAATTTGTATAATCATCAACGTCCCCACTCTCGCTACTGTTTCATTTGTCTACCACGTACTATTCTATGACGACCTAAACCAAAGATTTTAAGGCATTCTGCATACTCCCGACTGGGTATTGAACCCTTTAGCATGTGGACATATTCAAATCTCAATCCATTATGAATTCAAGTCATTAATTTTTTAAACGTTATCTCAATAAACAATTCTTCAACAAAATGCATTTTTATTTTACATTTGTTACTTGTAAAAATTTGTATTTATGCAGCTTTTCAGTTAGGGTCCTAGAGCAAGTTTTTACTATATAAAGGGTCCCCGGATTAACTGTTCGAGGACGTCTGGTTTAGGAAGTCTACTGTGGTGAAACAAGTAGCGAATTACGTTCATCTCTATTTAGGTTTCTATTTCACCTGTGAGAATTATTCATGTCATGTAGCATGCAGAGCTGTCTAATTACAAGACAACTATCAGTATAGACGTACACGCTTGTCTATCCCTCGACCACCCATGTCAGATAAACAATGTCAACTTGAAGACATAATTATTTTAAGGATGTTATATAATAACAAAACAAGAACTGCGGTCATAACATTATACTATTTTTACAATTAAAGTGCTTTGTATTACAAAGCTTATATCAAGTCTGTCTGTCTGACACCCAATCTCGGATCAATCTGAAATTTCGCACAATTATTTCTTTTACCTGACAACACAAGAAACATAAAAAAAAACAAAAAAAAAAACAATTAGTTAATTAACTATTTGAAATAAATTATTTTGTTTGGTTTCTCAAACAAGGGAAAATAATACTTGACTGATGTGGTGGTGTAATCTGAATTAGTCCCCTTAATATTAGGCTGTCGTCTGAGGCTTAGTGAACACAAACATGTAACAGAAACAAAAGATAACTATATAATCTTCCATGTTCATAGACTCTTAGCTAGCACTGTGGTTACCGCACTGGTATGATGAGCATGAGAAGGCTTTAGCCCACAAGTTCGATTTCAGGTTTTTCCTTTTTATTTTAGAAATACTTTTAAAAAGCGATCATTCAGATGCCCCGTTCTTTCTCCCCCCCTCCCTTTTTTTTTAAAACTGGTCCAGACAAGTGATAAGATCGCCTCGTATTGAGAAATCTGAAAGCTTGAAATTAGGCCAAACAAAAACATTTGGCAAAAATATTTCTAATTGCACAGATTTATTATTGTTAGTCTAGAATAGTCTAGAGTCTAGATCTATTACAAATTTAATTACAAGACTGATCCAAACTAATTGATACACTTAATATAAGCTTTTTAAAAAAAGTATTTTTGTTATTATTTTGCTTGTTTAAAATTTCAATTTGGTTCGTGTCTCGTCAGCTGTTCGATCTAGATCTAGTACCGAAGAAGTAATGTTCAATGCCCGGCTTGCGTGATTCCTGTAATAGGCAGACAGAAATCCTCTTTTCTTAACACAAGTTGACTAATTGGGCCTGACCTACACAATTTGACCATGTGGCATAGTAGATTTTCATTGATCTTATTAAGCTAAACAAGGACAACAAAACAAAGTCAACAAATCTGAAGAAAACTTCATAAACAACTTCAAGATCGATCTTTTTAGCGCCCCTGAAAGGGGAAAAGACGCTATTAGTTTTGTGTGGAATGTCTGTCCACCCGTCCCGTTTAGATCTCGTAAACTAGAAAAGATAATGAAAATCCGACATCATATTTTAGACCATTCAAAGTTCTGATGCAACGGCTATTTTTTTCTTTTCTGAAAGCGAAAAATCTAATTTTTTAAATCACATGCAAGCAGTTTTTTTCATAAAAATACACCACTTTTACAACTACTCACTATTACTAGTAACAAACACGAGAGGCTCTTTACTAGGGGAGTACACCATTTACCATATTTTAAACACATTTATGCAAACGGTTGTAGATTTTTTGTGGAAAAAAAACAACAAACTTTTTTTTACATTTGTATTGTTAAGCTATGTAAGTTCTGTTACACTAAATACTCTGTTTACACACAAAAAATATTTACTATTTTTTTAAGAGAAAAATATCTATTTAGTATGCATATAAGTTGGACTTATTTTAAAACAACAATTAATAAGTAGTTTTCCATATTATCGCATGTACCGTCGTGACTACCAAATGCTATAAAAAAAACTTAACCAAAAAGATTTTTTTTTTTTTAAATTATTTTTTATACGGAAATGTATTTTTTCTTGAGGAAAAAGAGATTGACCCATTACAAAACAATTAGATCAATAAGATTTTCATTATAAGTCATCAGTTAGGCCAGGTTCACATCTAATTTCACATTCACTTTCACCTATCCTTTGGTCTGCTGGACCGCTGGGACACCACACAAGATCTGTTAACCTTTTTTCTCCATTCTTCTCTGTCATCTGTCTTTGATAGAATTTCATTCTGATAATATTGAAACCTGCCTTTTTAGCTGCCTGGGTGGACCACTTCGGGGACGATTTTGAGTTTGTGTTTCCACACAAACTGTCGTTGTAACCTTGTTAGTCTTTATCATTGACTTTTCTAGAATATGTTAGAATGATGCTGTTCTTGTTTAAAATCATGAGTTAGATTACGTCTAGTTGTCTACACCATAACGTCTGTGGGCGCCTACTAACAGGCCTGCGTGATGATGGGTCTACTCATGTGTGGGTTTAGAAGCTCTCTAGTTTCCATTATGTACCATAAAAGTGTCGGGCTAGGCCAGGGGAGCTCACCCAATTAAGCTGAACATTTCCAAAGTCACGCAATCGTCCCTAACACAGACCACAGAGACAGTACCCAGGACTCGGTTGCTTGGAAAATGTCATTGTTGTTGGTCAGGTGACGTCATTCATTGGGGGGGGGGACTTTTGGAATAGATGTGTGTCACCATGTGATCATGGTGAGACATGGTGGATGAGAAACATTTGGGTTTATCCTTTTGTTCGTACCCCAGTTCGTTATGTTATAATTTCTAATATCCTTCTCTTGTACTAATTAATTTTTTATCCAGCCCTTATGAATAATTGACTTTTTTTTTTTTTTTCAAGCGAGCTAAAACTCGACTTGTCGTTATGCTGGCCACACAACGCTCTCGCTTACATAATGTAATAGTCTGTTGTGCATAGGCATAAGGCTTTTACGTTGTCTATGTGGGCATACAATCATTCAACAAACATTCTTATTAGAAAAAGACATTGACAAACCAGTCGATGACCTCTGGAATTTCATTAAAAACCATCTTTAAAGCATTATAGAAAATCATATACCAACTAAATAAATATCAAACAAAATAAATAAATACTGGTTTAATAATAGACTAAAGAAGCTTTGTAAACAAGGAAAACCTATATAGAAAATTTAAAGAAACTAAGTCAGAAAGAGTTTACAAAAAGTATATAAAAATTAAACATTAAGTCTAAGAAAATGGAAACAACAGGCATAGCGCTATTAAAAGATGAACATAACATAATACATAATGATAATGAAACTAAAGCAAACATCCTAAACAAATACTTTGCATCAGCATTCTCAGCCCCAGGAGACAAAGACATATTACTGAATTTGAATCATGTAGACAACATAGAAGTTATAGTAGTACAATAAAATGGAATTAAAAAACTATTAGCCAACACCAAACCAAATAAAGCGTCTGGACCTGATGGTATTCCAGCCAGATTACTCAAAGAACTAAGCAATGAGCTAGCCTCAGTGTTCAAAACACTCTTTCAGGCTTCGTTTAACCAGGGCAGAGTACCAAAGGACTGGAAAGAAGCTAATGTCACCCCCCTATTTAAAAAGGAGAAAAATCTGACCCAGGAAACTACAGACCAATATCACTTACCAGCATCACATGTAAAATCCTAGAACACATAATATGTAGCAACATCATAAACCACTTAGACAAACATAATGTCCTCACACCATATCAACATGGCTTTAGGAAATATAGATCATGTGAAACACAACTAATAGGACTAATTGATGATTTTTCAAAAGGTTTAGATAATAGTGAACAAATAGATGCTATCTTACTAGATTTTTCTAAGGCTTTTGACAAAGTTCACCACCATAGTTTGCTTAAAAAATTAAAATATTTCGGCATTAATGGTCCACTGCATCAGTGGATTAAAGATTTTCTGATAGGGAGAGAACAAACTGTAATAATAAATGGCTCTAAATCAACACCGATAACAGTAAACTCAGGTGTACCTCAAGGAACAGTCTTGGGTCCACTACTATTTTTAATTTACATAAATGATTTACCAAATTGCATTACTTCAGGAACAAAAGTCAGATTATTTGCAGACGATTGCATAATATATAGAACAATAAAAACAACACAAGACAGATATTTTACAAAGAGAATTAGATGAATTACAGAAATGGGAATCAAATTGGAGCATGTCTTTCCACCCAGAAAAATGTCAGTTGTAAAGAGTAACAAAAAAACTAAAACAAATTAATTCCACTTATCTTATTCATGGCAAACCAGTAACACAGACTAAAAACGCAAAATACCTAGGTGTTATAATAAATGAAAAACTGTCATGGAATCCACATATTGATGAAACTATTAAAAAAATCAAACTAAGCATTAGGATTTATTAAAAGAAATTTCTATAAATCAAATAAGAACATAAAACTAAAATGTTATTTAACCTTGGTTAGGCCAATAATAGAATATGCATCCTCCGTTTGGGACCCATCAACTTAAGAAAACATTAAGAAACTGGAACAGACATAAAATAGAGCAGTGAGATTCATAACAAACGAATATTCACATTTGACTAGAGTAACACTTTTAGTAAAATCACTAAATTTAGAAAGCCTTCAGGACAGAAGACTCAAAAGTAAAGTAGCAATTATACATAAAACGCTGAACCATAATCTACAAATACAAAAACAAAATTTAATAAAATACTCTGAAAGACACAAAGATAAAGGCACATTCCTCGTCCCATATGCTAGGACAAATTTGTACAAATACTCCTTCTTCCCTAGTCCTATTAGAGCATGGAATGGGTTGCCTGAGCCAGCCAGAAAAACCAGTAACTTGGCAGAATTTAAGTCATTGGTTAATATGCATGACTAAATGCATGACGCGTAGGGCGTAATCATCTTCTTTTTTGAAGTAACGTCTGTATTATATAAGATAAGATAAGAATCTGTGTGTGGGGGAGTGGTAGGCATAAAGCTTTTTCGTTGTCTACTTGGGCAGGCAATCTTTCTGTGGGTTAGTGGTAGGCGTAAGGCTTTTACGTTGTCTATTTGGGCATGCAATGGGGGGGGGGGGGGCAGAGGGTAGGCATAAGGCTTTTACGTTGTCTATTTGGACATATAATCGGGGGGGGGGGGGCAGAGGGTAGGCATAAGGCATTTACGTTGTGTATCTCACGATATGTTTTTTTTTTTTAAATATCCTAATAATTGTAACAGTGTCTCTTGTGTCTTGAAGCTGTGTGTCGTATGTCATTAGAGACGTGACAGTGTAACATATCATTTAGAGTTACAACATTGTTCCGCGTGTCATTAGATTGGAAACAGTGTGTCACGTCATTAGAGTTGTATCAGCATGTTGTCAACATTGTTTTTTTGACAGTGATTAGCCCTAGTTCAGCACCCGCCATTCTCAAGTTAATCACAACTGCACACCGTCCCTCTCTCTCCCCCCCCCCCCTCTCTCTCTCTCATAAAGAAACCGGAAATGTCTAAAATCGATTCTTTAAACCACCGAAGCAAAACCTTTTTAGGTCGGGGGGGGGGGGAGAATGTAAATTTACAATACACGTGTCACGGACTGCGTCACTGCAAAGATCGTCTGATCTTATGGAACTCGGCTGCTTCATTTCGCCACACGGGCCGGTTATGGCTCGCGGGCCGTAGTTTGGGCATCACTGCATTGAAAAGAAATGTTTTTACAACTTCCCTCTACATTTATAATGTTGATTCATACGGTTCTATTTGAAAGTTTTGGAATTCTGTCTGAAAGTCGTGAAAGATAAAGCACCTAATTCGTGTTTGAAAAGTACATCGTAATGTGTTCAGACATGATCCATCTCACTAACCTATATTTTCTAAAAGCTATGTTAACTGTAGTGACACATAATCAATCAAGTTTCACGACTCTTTTGGCTAAAGAAAGACTTTACGAAAAACAGCTTTTGAGATGGATGAAAAAGTTGTGGAGTCGAAATCTTGGCAAGCGGCATTCTCTCGTCAGTCGCTTACTTAAGATGACACTAAGATGTCACACGATAGACATTTGGCATGAAGACCAATGACACTGAAAGAATTGGGAAGCCTTCGTAAAGCTGGTTCCGGGTTTTGTCTGGTTCTCGTTAAGGAACGAGTCGATTCGATATTACGTTTAGAGAAATGTTATGAAGACATCCCGAATCTTGAGACATTCTTATGCACAGCCTGTTTAAATCTTGAGACATTCTTATGCACAGCCTGTTTTAAATCTTGAGACATTCTTATGCATAGCCTGTTTTAAATCTTGAGACATTCTGATGCACAGCCTGTTTTAAATCTTGAGACATTCTGATGCACAGCCTGTTTTAAAACTTGTCCCACATTTTATAATTATTTCGTTTCTCTGTAATACATGAAATTGATTGCCATTAAACGGCGCAATGTAAATCATTGAGGTTCTCTGTGAATGTATCTGGAATCTCCATCTATGGCGGATACTATAAATAAATAAAAAAAAGGTAAAGTTCCCCTTTCAGACCTTGCGATCTATGGGGCAGCTGATGATAATGTTATCTGTTTCTTTTTTGGCCAACGGTTAACGAGCAGCACAACGACCAACCGCATTTACTTTCCCCAACTAAAGTCATTTACCAGTTGGTTGGACTCAGGGTCACCCTAAAAATCTTCACCGAGATTCGAACCCAGAACCCTAGGTTAGGAAGCCAAACGCTTAACCACTCAGCCCCCGGATACTATAAATAGCTAGATATTTGGGTGTTTCTGGTGTACAGAATATAGGCAGTGATATGTATTTTAAAATTATACGATGATTTATTTGTTTGCCAAGAATCCATTTTCAAAACTCTTTTGCTAATAATAATTGACGATATAATATTTGCATAGTGATAGATAATTGGCGATATGTTATTTGTATAATAATAGATAATTGGTGATACATTATTTGCATAGGGATAGATAATTGACGATATTTTATTTCTATAATGATAGATAATTGGCGATACATTATTTGCATAGTGATAGATAATTGGTGATTTGTTATTTGCATAGTGATAGATAATTGGCGATATGTTATTTGTATAATGATAGATAATTGGCGATACATTATTTGCATAGTGATAGATAATTGGCGATACTTTATTTGCATAGTGATAGATAATTGGCGATACATTATTTGCATAGTGATAGATAATTGGCGATACTTTATTTGCATAGTGATAGATAATTGACGATATTTTATTTTCATATTGATAGATAATTGACGATATATTATTTGCATAGTGATAGATAATTAGCGATAGGTTTTTTTCCTACAACCTATTTTCATATTGATAGATAAGCCTACACGTTCATTGCGTAGTGATAGTTTACTAGCAATGCGATAAATATTGGGCAATTAGTTATTTGCACACTGCTAGGTAATTGGCGATATGTTATTAACAATGCGAGAGGTAATAAGCTATTGCTATTTACATTTGATACATATTCGGCATTGGTTGGCAATTGATGAGTTGTATTTTACCTAGCCGTGCATCACTTTGCATGTCCTCGCTTAAGGAGGTGCGGCATGTTGTGGTTAACTCGGCCGCTACTTGATGCTCCTCTTGCTAAGAGACAGCGTTGTCAGAAACACTGGCTCCCTGGCCAGAAAAGTTGTTGCATGCAACGAATGACATAATCGGGGCAAAGTGATCAACTGGTGGCTGGGGAAGGTGCGGGGAGAAGGGGGGCGGCGGAATGGCAGTGCTTTTTTTTTTTAAGTCTGTAAATATTGATCCTTAAAACTAAGCAACACAGTGCTCTATTCTCTTTCCCTCATACGTCCTGCCCCCCTTCCGCTTCCGGTTTGGCTTTAGACCCTCCACCCCAGTTTCACCCCCCCCCCAATCACCTCTCCAGCGCCCTCATCTAAAATTCATCCGAATTTTTTGCTTGTCTCAGATTCAAGACCAGCCTAAAAAGATGATACTGTCCGTTATTTTAAGCCGCCCCCCCTCCCCCCCCCCCCCACCTCCCCCCTCTCGGATGGCGTGTCCCGTCAATCTTCCAGTGTCTCTTCCCTGGAAATTAAATATCTGGAACTCAAATATTAGGCCATCGTCTTGAAGCGAAGGGCGGGTGTGGGTGTGATGATGGGTGGGGGAGGATGTTGTCATGCTGGTTCTGTTTAGAAAGAAGCTTCATTTGGGCTAAATGTGACGTTTTCATTCAAATGGGTTTTTCTCTCCCCAGATTTAGCTTAACGTTTTCGAGCTTTTAATTAATCTTGAACTGGAGAATCATCGTCCAGCTTGTTTTTGTAGAGTTTTTTTTTTCTTTGAAAGAATATTGTAACTTTAAAACTCACATCGTATTATATGTTTACTTTCGTTGGTTTCAGATATCTGAAAATTTTCAAAGGGTTACAGTAATCAATGCGCGGCCTATGATGAAACCTCACGATTTTGAAATCGTTGTAAAATTATAATTTAAGTTAGGGACAGTGCTGTAAAATCTTACTATTTACTATTCACTTAATGTTTCAGTGCTTACATCTTTAGCTGGCAACTAGGATCAAGGGAAAAAAGTGTTTTTTTATATTAAAGTTGTCCTCCTTGGGCTTTTGTAATCATAATGCTTATAGCAATAACAACTATTTTATATTCATTATAATGAAATAAAATTAATTTAAGCTACAAACCTAAAAAGAGTACACAACTATCAATCTATTTTATCTATTCGATTATAACCGAATCCTTTTGCTGCATCCGTTATAATTCATTTAAAGATATTTACCTAATAAACTTATTTTTTGTGTTTTATTTTATTACGTGAAGGCCTAGTCTCGTTATTAGCTGCAAGCCAAAACACAATTTCCATTTCCTGGCCCTTTGTAATTGTACGCTATTTTTGGTCACCAATGTCGAAATAGACACGGGATCCAGAGCTTCGTCTTCCTGTACCTGGGGTATTGTGGGACATTGTGGTTTTGATCTGCTGGGCATGATGTTGCAATACACCGTTAAGTACACCCTAGACCCTGAGTTGAATCATCGCCGCAGTGCCTTGTGACATCCCGTCGTTTGTCAAAAAACAACATTTTTGACTCGCCGGTTTCATAAAGAACTATTTTCACTAAATACACCCTTGATTCGGTTAAGCTTTGCGTGTTTCTAGTTTTCCCCTCATTAATGGAGGGTTGGAGGGTTTCGTACATGGGGGCAAATCTATAAATAGCAATTTTTGGGTGTATCAGGTGTACAGAATACTTTTTTTTTTATCCGGTGTACAGAATTAGGAAGTATAACTAGTTAGCAACAGTCTTTCAATATGGCGCCCTTGGCCTTCTTTATATATTCCTTTTTTTTTTTCATTTTCTTTCATTTTTATTTAGCTCCCATTATATCGTCACCACATTTTCCTCATATCACTTTCTCTTCTTTTTCTGTCTTACTACATTTTATCGCTTACAGAATGTAAACTGGACCCTAATAAGTCAAAGTGTAAACGATTAACTTTGTGTGAAAATCCCCCAATAGTTTTTGTTCAATACTGTTCTATGATGACGTAACGTTAGTCCTGATTTGAAGTTTGATTTTAAATTCGTCTTCAACTCTTAATTATAATTATAATAATTTAATTCAAACAGCGCTTTTAACAAACAAATTGTAGGCTCAATGCAAACATAATCACGACAGCTAAATTGACAATCTAATCTTAAAAAGTTTCAAACATATAGGTCTTAATGTCTTTCTGGAATGTAGTGAAGCATGTTGCCTGTCTGATATCCATGGGGAGTGAGTTCCAAACTTTTGGTCTGTGCATTGAAAAAGCCCGCAGACCGTAGCTTTTGAGGGAGGAACGTGGCACCATTAAAAGCGTTGAGTCCATTGAGCGCAGGGCTCTCTGGGGGACATAAGGAGTAATCAGTTCGCTAAGGTACAAGGGCATTTCTTTAGTATGGATGAAAAAGTGTGGCCACCTTGTAGTCGAGTCTCACTTTCACAAGAGCCAATAATCGAGTGTTAACAGCGTTATAAAATGAATTTTAATAATTATAAATAATTTTACCATCAGTAGCTATTACCTGCGCCTCACTATGGTTAGTGAGGCGAATTGATATCAAGCAGTTTAAGAATATTTTTATGGATCACGTAAGTCTCACTATCCACAGAGTGGGCATGAACCTCAGTCTAAAGCCTTCAGCACTCTGGATGGCGTCATATCACGTTGGACGAACTGTACGAGTATATACATATTTTTGACTGAGTGATGATTTTACAGAGTATGTTGACTGGCAACCTTTTTTTTTTTTTTTAAAAGCATTCTCTAATAGAATATATCACGTTTTTGCTCCATCACCCCAACTCACAACATTGGCCCGTACATAGCAGTGACCTCTATTGATAAAATACTATTGCTTTTGCTCCTGCAGGGGTATGCATGTCGACATAGACACACTGTTATGCAGTGTGTTCGTGTGTGTGTTTGTTTCTATGGTGACGGTGGGAAGAGGTTAGCGATTGGTTGTGAATGATGCAAGATGGTGGCATTGTCGTCAGCGGTATTAGTTAGGACAGACGTCTCTAGAACGTGAGACTGAAAAGGAGTGTTATTGTGGTGAGTTAGATTTTGTTTAAAATACCATTTTTTATTATTACTAAAGTCTGCTGCATTGATTTTCATTTCAACTCAAGTTGATTTTTGTTCGCAATGAAGTTATTCACAGATATTTCAGGGTTTCCAAGTTCAAATATATTCAGCCTACAGCGGCTTAGTTGTCTACCAGCAGTTTGGCGCTACAAGTCAACGACAGTCAACAAAAGACACCTTCCATAAATACTAACCTAACAACAACGGAAAATGGAATTACAACAGTCCCTTACTCTATGAAGGTTTCTTTAATTCAGTGTTTCCCAAACTGTGTTCCGCGGAACCCCAGTGTTCCCTTAGGCCTGAATAGGTGTTCTACGAACTACTGGAATTATTAATTAGTAGTACAATACGTGAATTAATCTCCCTGAAAGAAAAAAAAAAGCAAAGTGCACCGCTAAATGCTCAGAATGTGCCAAGTGCACCGCTAAATGCTCAGAATGTGCCAAGTGTTCCGCTAAATGCTCAGAAAGTGCGAAGTGTTCCGCTTTTGCTCAGAATGTGCCAAGTGTTCCGCTAAATGCTCAGAATGTGCCAAGTGTTCCGCTAAATGATCAGAATGTGCCAAGTGTTCCGCTAAATGATCAGAAAGTGCGAAGTGTTCCTTAAAAAAAGTTTAGGAAACACTGCTTGAATTGAAACAATTTAATGTCTTGCTAAGTGGACAAAGTTCTTGGTCTTGATTTGGTTTAGGCCTCATTTCAAGTGGTCAATCATTATTTCGCATAGGGAGCAGTTTTTATCTTGAAGCTCACTAGTATAGCTTTTTATTATTTTTTCAGTCTATTCACTACTCGTTCAGCATGTGAGGGTTTCAAGCGATTTGGAAATAGCCTTCATTTGAGCGTTTGATCTATCTCCTTGATCTGACCTTCAAAGCTCATGAAACACAGGCAACAGTTTTTCTGTGTATTGTTTTATCACCAAATCAAGTTCTCTAGAACAAAATGTTTGGAAGAAAAAAAAAGATAATCTCAAAACCTTAAAGAAATAAATGGTTTGGTTTGAGTAGGATATTTGAAGTTATCCTATACTCTTTAGCGAGCAATTCTTGTATATATATATATATATATATATTATTTTTTTTTCGAAAACGGTTCTAACGATTTTCTTTAAAATGTCACGGTATGTGCATAATAGTGAGAAAAAAATTCTTAACTCATTGGCCACATCGGGAAAATTCGAGGTCGACCGTTATATCGGTTTGAAAATGGCTCATTATCGAAAAATTAATTTTGGCTAGAATGTTTTATGAATGAAATTTTCTATATGACGTCAATGGGAAAAAAACTTGACACCGCTTACGTCACTAGGCTCACAGCAGTACACTTAGACATTTCTTCGCAAACAAGAAAAAGTTTTAATGATTCAATTGGCGTAATTAAACATTTGCGCACCATCTCATTGTACATTGATCCATTATGAAACTATAGAAAAAAAATAATGAAATAAAATATCTTTATGTATGATTAGTTATTGTGTTTTAAAGGCTTTATAAATTGTTTACACTTTAATTGCGTACACCCGTAGGTAGCTTTTACTTTGTTATTATTTTGCTGGTGAATTATTGCAATGAGACCACGGGAACCCTATTATAATGGTTTAATTTAATAATTTACACCTAGAATTTGCGCGGGGCTTTTGAGCCTTCGGGGTCCACTGCGTCAGCATAGGCCCAAGGCTGGCCCTGATGATATCCAGCTCGCGGTCAACGAATTTTCATCACGCTGCTGCCTTTTTTTTTTGTTAACCTCTAAACCACCTCGAGGTCAAACAGAAGTCATGTTCCAGAAGTCACCCAATAATACCTACTCAGCCCAAAGATACCCGCATATAGGCATCCCTTAAAGTGGTAGATAACTTCACATTATCTGGGAAGCATAGTATCAAATGACGCATTGCTTTAAAGAGAGGTTGATATGTGATCAGGGATAGTCGTGCTTTTGGACGCCTCCAAGTGAGAGTGTGGCGAAATAAATCGCTCCGCCTGTCTACAAAAATCAGTGTCAACCAGTGATTCCCTCAACCCCTCTATGTGGATCTGAGACATGAGTACTTTATAGAAAGCAACTAAGACTTCTTAAACGACTTCACCAAAGACCGCAATACAAACAGCGATATTCTTGCAAAATGGTATGAACTTCTTATAATCCGACAGTCACGCTTTGCAGGGCACTTTTTCCGTATGGGGGACGAACATAATTTTGGCAATCTCTTTTTTTTTTAATAAACTGAAAGGTTGTCGAAGTAACAGAGATGCCCCACAATAACGCTTCTTTAGAATACTAACGCGATATTTTTAAGTCTCTTAGGAAAAAATGCAGATTTTACTTTGTTACTATGTGCACGTTTTACACTATAACGTAGAGATTTTGTATTACTTGATTCTTACAAAAACCATAATAATAAGGCTTGTCTTCGATTCCGAAGATTAGTGAGAAATGCAGTATTTCCCGTGGCTGCGCAGCCCCAGCTGTGACCTACATATTTTGCCACATCCAGGGCAAGCATAACCATTGTTCGCAGGTGGTCGATTTAGATTTTCTTTTCGCCGTCTGCGTTTGTTCTTGGCAGCAGATTTTCTTTTGGTCTCAAATGTGTATCCAGCGGCCTTCGTGAGTGACCTCCGGCTGTCTCGTTCCGATTCCGCATACAACCAGGTGCTCTCTTCTATGTCAGCCAAGGAAAGTTGACGTCTAAGCTGGTCTTTGAAGCGTTTCCGTGGGGCACCTCTGTTACGTCGACCACCTTTTAGCTCACCAAAAAAAAGACTGCCTTTGGCATACGTTCGTCTCCATTACGGGATACGTGCCCTACCCAGTGCAACTTTCGGACCATAAGAAGTCCCTCTATACTGTCCATACCGGCGTTGACAAGGTCATCGCTGTTTGTTGTGCGGTCCTGCCACCGTATGTCCATGATGGAGCGCAAGCATCTTTGGTGAAAGCACTTAAGAAGTCTTAGTTGTTTTCTGTATAGTTTCCATGTCTCAGAGCCATAATGAATATATTAATTGCAATATTTAATGTCAGAAAGTAACTATTTTAGAAGTCACACTGCAAAGACTTTCTTCCAAGCCTATAATAGCCCAATAGTTTGACGCGAAACAAGCAATGTAAAACGTTAAGACGTGATCTATGGATTTCTAGAGGCCTACTGTTGGGGGTCTTTCTATTATAATCGCCATGTACAATTACATTGAGAACTGACAGAACGAAAAAGTAACTCTTCGGATTGATAGTCTTTACCCGATCGTTCATTTTCGTAATTACAATAATATTCCCAAAATATCCTTCCTTAACAAATTATTCATCCGAGCGAGGCTCGGTCATCTGATATTAACAAGTAAAATATATCTGCTGTATTTATAAAGATAATAGTTTTAAAAAAATATCCTGATAGATTCCTTAATAAGTTTGTGTATCTTCTTCGCCCATGGAAAGAATTTCCTATAATGTTAATCTCCTTTTTATTGAATAATTTCCCAAACTTTCAGATCTTGGTCTTGGAGCAGACACATTGTAAGTCCATTTTCTCCTCGTCCCCCCCCCCTGCCCCAGTGACTATCAAAGGATGTATTGATCAACAAGTTTCTGTGTTATGGTAGTTATTTCCTTTCGACCCCTCCCCCCCCCCCCCTCTTTCCTCCTCTGAAATCTTGGGTCAAATCTCTCTGGTCACCGACCTTTTTTAAACATTAATTATTCACTAAAATATTATGGACGGGCGTGTTGGGCATGGCTATAGGGGCTAGAATATTCTAAAAGATTCGGACATCTTTATACTGTCTGGAATGGTCTAGCATATACAAACATCTTTATAATGGCTGGAATATTCTAGAACAGACAGACATCTTTATAATGGCTGGAATAGTCTAGAATATACCGATATCTTAACTTTATAATGTCTGGAATATTCTAGAAGATTCGGACATCTTTATAATGGCTGGAATAGTCTAGAATATCCGATATCTTTATAATGGATGGAATATCCCTAGAATAGACAGACATCCTTATAATGGCTGAAATATTCTAGAATAGACAGACATCTTCATAATGGCTCGAAAATTGTAGATGTATTGAACGCAGCTAAAAGGTTTATATTGCGTGTGCGTTATAGGTGGGAACAATCGTAGGAGGAAACGATTAGGCTAAAGGGCAGCAAAACAAGACTCCCGTGGGGGTGCCTAAGGGGGTGCGAGAGCATCCTCATTGCACTGTGCGGAGTTGTAAAAAAGCTCCCACAACCTTGTCACAATCCAGGCGCTGTTCCTCAGTGGGCCGTTACGTAAATGGCGTGTCCCGCACAGTTAGCCTGGTATAGAAAAGGAAAATGGCGGGGGTCTTAGTGTACGCGGTCTCTTGCCGCGAGTCTTACCCACCCGTCAGACAAAACAGTGTACACTGTTCTCTTTCAGGCCAGTGAGATGGAGCTCTTGTTCACTTTTGATGGCCAAGAGTTCCAAGAGCAGAAGGCTCAACTCTACCTGACTGTTTAAGAAGAAGAAGAAATAGATGGATAAAGTAGAGGGCGTGGCTATTGTGGGCGTGTGGTGGCTTCAAATCTTGGAAATGCCACCTTTAGCCACCTTTAAACTTATCTTTACTTTCAGAAATCTGTGTGATGCCTGGGCTTATTCTTTCATAATTTTCTTGTTGACTACAACGTAAGTACCGCAAATTACACAGTGGTTTTTTTATCCAAAGTATGCGCTACAGAGTCTTAAAACTTTGTTGTCCACCCCGCTCGACTTCTTGTCAGGTGGTCTGTTTGATACCTGTAGTTTAAGGATACCATTCGGTAGGCCCAGGCCCTTATCCCAGACACACATAGAATTGGTATGTGGAGGCGATGAATCTCGAAATTATTGATAAGAGAACTATGTACATTATTTACATCATGGGCAACTCTCATAGGCATGGTATCCTTCTCTCTCTCTCTCTCTCTCTCTCTCTGTCTAGCTGTCGCTCTGTCTCTGTGTCTTGTTGTCACTGTCTCTGTCTTGCTGTCAGTCTCTCACTGTCTGGCTGTCATTCATTCTAACTTCGTCTTGCTTTCTCTCTCTCTGCCTTGCGCTCAGTCTTTCTCTGTGTCTTGCTGCCTCTGTCTCTCTCTCTGCCTCTCTCTCTCTCTCTGCCTCTCTCTCTCTCTCTCTCTCTCTGTCTCTCTCTCTGTCTCTCTCTTCGTTGCATGCACATGTTCAAGTATGTTAACTTTATATAAATCACATTTTCAACTCTAGAGAGAGAAGATCCTCCAGCTTACTCTACAGAGCATTCACTCTGTTGATCTATCCCAAGGGGGAGGCCAAGTTCATTAACTCCAAGTGCAAACTCCAGCAGCTTTTTTTTATTTTTCAGTGTGTATAGAAAAAAAAAAAACATTGAAAAAATAATTGGGGAGTCTGGGTGGAAATCCCAAGTGAATTTCCTTTCAGTTTAAACCCAAACAACAGCGGTGGCTGAAAATAAGTTCGTCTGCTAGCATTTCAACTGTTCTACTGTCATCAGTCTGTAATTTAAGACATGTTCGTTTCTTAGTTTTAAATGCAGTGCCCATTGCCTCAATCTAATGCAGTGCCCATTGCCTCAATCTAATGCAGTGCCCATTGCCTCAATCTAATGCAGTGCCCATTGCCTCAATCTAATGCAGTGCCCATTGCCTCAATCTAATGCAGTGCCCATTGCCTCAATCTAATGCAGTGCCCATTGCCTCAATCTAATGCAGTGCCCATTGCCTCAATCTAATGCAGTGCCCATTGCCTCAATCTAATGCAGTGATGCCCAGCATACTGCCCGCATTCGGTGTCTTTAGGCCTTTGGAAACTTCGGCCCAAAGAGCATTATTGTTTGGGGTGGTGAATACGTCTTTTTTTTTTCCCGAAGATAAATCTGATGAGCAAGTGCCCAAAGTCTGCCGGAGATATTGGTTTAGAAGAGATCACAGAAATCTTATCTTATCTTATATAATACAGACGTTACTTCAAAAAAGAAGATGATTACGTCCTCTTTGAACGCACAATAAAAACAAAATTCAATACTTGATTCACGCAAGTAATTTACATTAAGCTGGGCAGTTATTAACAGAAGGACTCTTTTTAAAGGTTTTTAAATAGAACACATATCGAACAGGAAGTAAAGTAAAACTTTTCATATTTCATATTCACATTTGACTAGAGTAACCCCCTTAGTAAAATCACTTAATTCAGGACAGAAGACTCAAAAGTAAAGTAGCAATTATACATAAAACACTGAACCATAATCTTCAATTACAAAAACAAAACTAAATAAAATACTCTAACAGACACAAAGATAAAGACACATTCCTCGTCCCATATGCTAGGACAAATTTGTACAAATACTCCTTCTTCCCTAATTCTATTAGAGCATGGAATGGGTTGCCTGAGCTAGCCAAGAAAACCAGTGACTTGGCAGAATTTAAGTCATTGGTTAATATGCATGACTAAATACATGACGCGTAGGACGTAATCATCTTCTTTTTTGAAGTAACGTCTGTATTATATATAAGATAAGAAGATAAGATCACTTATTAATTCCCTTTTATTTTGCAATGACGTGCTGACCAGTCCTTTACATAGCACCTTGTTTCTTGACTTCCCAAAAATCTCATCCAGCGAGCTACCTATGTTTAAAATGACAATATTTATGTAAGAGTTACCGAACTTTATCAAGTATATTTTAATTGTAATTTTTATACATTGCATTCATGTATCTTTTTTTCCCAAGTGTGGGTCTGATGGGAACTAGTTTTGATTATAAAAGGGGTCCATGGGTAAATTTTAAAAAAGTTTGGAAACAACAGAAGTATTTATTTTGATAGTCAACTGTAGCATGCTGTTGTATGTGCGGATTTCTGATGCAACCATGAGTAAAGGTGGGCGGATGGTTTGGTTGTGTAGGCTGAATAATTCTGATGAAATCACGAGCTGGTCTGTCGTAGTACAAGTGAATAAATAGGGATGTGCGAGTTGAAGGAAGAACCAGCAAGAGAGAGACCTGTGACAAAAAGACGTGTATTCTTTTAGATTGAGTTATGTCTTGCTTAAATTTTCCTTTCACTTGTGTTGCTATATACATCTACTTTGAAGTTGAAAGCTTGGTATATTTATCAATAGATAAATATACAGATTTGATATTCAGATTTGTATTAAAAAGAAATTGTATTAATTCTATTTCAAGTTCTAAAGTAAGAATATACTCCGCTTATCCAACGACCGTTTATTAAACACACGCCCCTTACAAACAACAATCAATCTCAGATAGTCTTAAACTAGTGGCTTACATATTGCTTTACTGTTCTAAATGTTTTTAATAATGTTAAGACTCAATGTAAATTCATTAAAACAAAGACGCAATCTAATTTTAAAATCTTTTTAAAGGACAAAAAAAAAATAAAAAATTCAATAATACATTCAAAAGTAATTAATAAATTGTTTTGTTTTTTTTCTTCTATCGAATTTTTAATTCTATTCGATTTCCATCCCTTTGAAACAAATTTCATTGCAGTCCTTCATTGCTTCAGTCACCCAAATTGGAATATTGCTCCTGGTCCAAAATACAAATTATGGCCGATGGTCATTCACCGCCCGTGCTGCTCTTGTTATATACCTAATCCTGTTGACCATTCACTGGCCTTCCATTTCAGCACCTCTTTCTCCCCTCAGCCCCCGTGGCACGTAGCCGGCTGTCCGCTCTTCCGTCAAATTATTAAATAAATCAATAACCCGAATGCTACTTTAACCCATCGTCGGGCATTCTTCCGGTCAATTTAACCGGTCCAGCCTACTCACGCCCTTCACGTTAATATGGACCAGCGGCTATGGCCAGACACTGTTGAATACAGTATATATATAGACTCAACATAGTCGAGGTTTGTGAAGCCAACGTATTGCAGAAAATAAGGTTTTGGCCTCTTTACCATCTTTAAAACTTGCAGTTTAACAGGATTACTAGTAAGGAAGATGCTGCTAACTTTGGCATTTTGATGTCGAAAACAATTTTGACTTCATTAAAAAATGCTGTAAAATGTTAGGCGTTATAGTAAAGAAGATGCTGCCACATTTGGCATTTTGATGTCGAAAATAATTTTGACTTCATTAAAAGACTCTGTAAAATGTAAAGTATATTTGAACTACTAAACGATCCTTTTGTTGAATTGTTTTTTTGTGTTTTTTTTAATTTGTTGATTCTTTGTTTTGATCATCAGGAAAAAAAACAAAAGCATTGAAAATGTCAAGAAGGACGAGTCTAGCAAGAATGTTGAATATTTGAATAGTAATGATGCCGAGTAGAGTTGTAATAATGTCCACATAATGCAGTCCTTTATATTCTTTTTTTTTTTTTAGTGCTTGTCTTTGAGAGGGGTTTTACTGGGCCAGCTATTCAAACTCCTCTCGTTTGATACAGATGTCTTGATAAAGAAATCTGGGTTTAGGGCTAACTTTTTAGTAAACATTGGGTCTATTATAGACCTATTTACTTTTATTTGGAAATCACAGTGTAGTTGTTTCTTGTCCATCAGACTTTCATTTCGTCTCTCTCAAACAATATATATGTATAATTATAATTCAAGTTATACAGATATTTCTTCGATTTTTCTCTCCAGCAAAATATTTTTTTTTCTTCTTTAATATGTGGGCAAACAGAGCGAGTCATTAAAGAATTGCTTTAGGCTAAAGATACGAAGTCGGTTAATGAGATAAAATAAACCGAACATTGTTTACTATCTGGCATCGTGTTCCTAATAAATAGATATAACTGGGAGCTGTGGGGTATATATATCGAAGATGGCATTGGTGTATCTTTAACATTTGTGTTAAAATGTCTATAAAATTCATTGTGTTAACAGCCCCTACTTAGTCTTTATACAATATTCGATTGTAGTAACTGTCTTTCAGTAACCCTTCCTTTGTAGTAACTGTCTTTCAGTAACCCTTCCTTTGTAGTAACTGTCTTTCAGTAACCCTTCCTTTGTAGTAACTGTCTTCAGTAACCCTTCCTTTCTGTAACTGTCTTTCAGTAACCCTTCCTTTCTGTAACTGTCTTTCAGTAACCCTTCCTTTGTAGTAACTGTCTTTCAGTAACCCTTATTTGTAGTAACTGTCTTTCAGTAACCCTTCCTTTGTAGTAACTGTCTTTCAGTAACCCTTCCTTTGTAGTAACTGTCTTTCAGTAACCCTTCCTTTGTAGTAACTGTCTTTCAGTAACCCTTCCTTTCTGTAACTGTCTTTCAGTAACCCTTCCTTTGTAGTAACTGTCTTTCAGTAACCCTTATTTGTAGTAACTGTCTTTCAGTAACCCTTCCTTTGTAGTAACTGTCTTTCAGTAACCCTTCCTTTGTAGTAACTGTCTTCAGTAACCCTTCCTTTCTGTAACTGTCTTTCAGTAACCCTTCCTTTGTAGTAACTGTCTTTCAGTAACCCTTATTTGTAGTAACTGTCTTTCAGTAACCCTTCCTTTGTAGTAGCTGTCTTTCAGTAACCCTTCCTTTGTAGTAACTGTCTTTCAGTAACCCTTCCATTGTAGTAACTGTCTTTCAGTAACCCTTCCATTGTAGTAACTGTCTTTCAGTAACCCTTCCATTGTAGTAACTGTCTTTCAGTAAACCTTCCATTGTAGTAACTGTCTTTCAGTAAACCTTCCATTGTAGTAACTGTCTTTCAGTAACCCTTCCATTGTAGTAACTGTCTTTCAGTAACCCTTCCATTGTAGTAACTGTCTTTCAGTAACCCTTACATTGTATTAACTGTCTTTCAGTAACCCTTCCATTGTAGTAACTGTCTTTCAGTAAACCTTCCATTGTAGTAACTGTCGTTCAGTAAACCTTCCATTTAGGTAACTGTCTTTCAGTAACCCTTCCATTGTAGTAACTGTCTTTCAGTAACCCTTCCATTGTAGTAACTGTGTTTCAGTAAACCTTCCATTGTAGTAACTGTCGTTCAGTAAACCTTCCATTGTAGTAACTGTCTTTCAGTAACCCTTCCATTGTAGTAACTGTCTTTCAGTAACCCTTCCATTGTAGTAACTGTCTTTCAGTAAACCTTCCATTGTAGTAACTGTCTTTCAGTATCCCTTCCATTGTAGTAACTGTCTTTCAGTAACCCTTCCATTGTAGTAACTGTCTTTCAGTAAACCTTCCATTGTAGTAACTGTCTTTCAGTAACCCTTCCATTGTAGTAACTGTCTTTCAGTAACCCTTCCATTGTAGTAACTGTCTTTCAGTAACCCTTCCATTGTAGTAACTGTCTTTCAGTAAACCTTCCATTGTAGTAACTGTCTTTCAGTAACCCTTCCATTGTAGTAACTGTCTTTCAGTAACCCTTCAACTGTAGTAACTGTCGTTCAGTAAACCTTCCATTGTAGTAACTGTCTTTCAGTAACCCTTCCATTGTAGTAACTGTCTTTCAGTAACCCTTCCATTGTAGTAACTGTCTTTCAGTAACCCTTCCATTGTAGTAACTGTCTTTCAGTAACCCTTCCATTGTAGTAACTGTCTTTCAGTAACCCTTCCATTGTAGTAACTGTCTTTCAGTAAACCTTCCATTGTAGTAACTGTCTTTCAGTAAACCTTCCATTGTAGTAACTGTCTTTCAGTAACCCTTCCATTGTAGTAACTGTCTTTCAGTAACCCTTCCATTGTAGTAACTGTCTTTCAGTAACCCTTCCATTGTAGTAACTGTCTTTCAGTAACCCTTCCATTGTAGTAACTGTCTTTCAGTAACCCTTCCATTGTAGTAACTGTCTTTCAGTAAACCTTCCATTGTAGTAACTGTCTTTCAGTAACCCTTCCATTGTAGTAACTGTCTTTCAGTAACCCTTCCATTGTAGTAACTGTCTTTCAGTAACCCTTACATTGTAGTAACTGTCTTTCAGTAACCCTTACATTGTATTAACTGTCTTTCAGTAACCCTTCCATTGTAGTAACTGTCTTTCAGTAAACCTTCCATTGTAGTAACTGTCGTTCAGTAAACATTCCATTGTAGTAACTGTCTTTCAGTAACCCTTCCATTGTAGTAACTGTCTTTCAGTAACCCTTCCATTGTAGTAACTGTCTTTCAGTAACCCTTCCATTGTAGTAGCTGTCTTTCAGTAACCCTTCCATTGTAGTAACTGTCTTTCAGTAAACCTTCCATTGTAGTAACTGTCTTTCAGTAACCCTTCCATTGTAGTAACTGTCTTTCAGTAACCCTTCAACTGTAGTAACTGTCGTTCATTAAACCTTCCATTGTAGTATCTGTCTTTCAGTAACCCTTCCATTGTAGTAACTGTCTTTCAGTAACCCTTCCATTGTAGTAACTGTCTTTCAGTAACCCTTCCATTGTAGTAACTGTCTTTCAGTAACCCTTCCATTGTAGTAACTGTCTTTCAGTAACCCTTCCATTGTAGTAACTGTCTTTCAGTAACCCTTCAATTGTAGTAACTGTCGTTCAGTAAACCTTCCATTGTAGTAACTGTCTTTCAGTAACCCTTCCATTGTAGTAACTGTCTTTCAGTAACCCTTCCATTGTAGTAACTGTCTTTCAGTAACCCTTCCATTGTAGTAACTGTCTTTCAGTAACCCTTCAATTGTAGTAACTGTCGTTCAGTAAACCTTCCATTGTAGTAACTGTCTTTCAGTAACCCTTCCATTGTAGTAACTGTCTTTCAGTAACCCTTCCATTGTAGTAACTGTCGTTCAGTAAACCTTCCATTTAGGTAACTGTCTTTCAGTAACCCTTCCATTGTAGTAACTGTCTTTCAGTAACCCTTCCATTGTAGTAGCTGTCTTTTAGTAACCCTTCCTTTGTAGTAACTGTCTTTCAGTAACCCTTCCTTTGTAGTAACTGTCTTTCAGTAACCCTTCCTTTGTAGTAACTGTCTTTCAGTAACCCTTCCTTTGTAGTAACTGTCTTTATGTAAACCTTCCATTGTAGTAACTGTCTTTCAGTAACCCTTCCATTGTAGTAACTGTCTTTCAGTAACCCTTCAACTGTAGTAACTGTCGTTCAGTAAACCTTCCTTTGTAGCAACTGTCTTTCAGTAACCCTTCCATTGTAGTAACTGTCTTTCAGTAACCCTTCCATTGTAGTAACTGTCTTTCAGTAACCCTTCCATTGTAGTAACTGTCTTTCAGTAACCCTTCCATTGTAGTAACTGTCTTTCAGTAACCCTTCCATTGTAGTAACTGTCTTTCAGTAACCCTTCAATTGTAGTAACTGTCGTTCAGTAAACCTTCCATTGTAGTAACTGTCTTTCAGTAACCCTTCCATTGTAGTAACTGTCTTTCAGTAAACCTTCCATTGTAGTAACTGTCTTTCAGTAACCCTTCCATTGTAGTAACTGTCGTTCAGTAAACCTTCCATTGTAGTAACGTTCAGTTCGCTTCCAAAAGATTTTAAAGCGATAGTGAAGTTTAGTATATTTATGTTTAAAAGGATCCTTTGTATGGCTGTGTGTGTGTGTGTGTTAGTGAGAGAGAGAGAGAGAGAGAGATGACAGCAGGCATATGGTCAAAGTTAACAGTTTGATGCCACTTCATGTATCAACAACACTGTGATACACAGCGTTTCAATAGTTTGCTGTCATACCTGGTATTAACAGTTAGGTGTGTTACCATGTATTGGCCCTTAGTGCTACTTCAGTATCAATAATAAATCATATATCAAGCTCTGCGTCAGGGGAAATTAAGTGTTTCTATTGGGGAAGGTGTTGCCTGATTGTAATGTTCTATTTATTCACCAAGCAATTTCCATAGAAAATGAACAAGAAACCCTTCAAAGTTATCGATTTTTTAAATGTAAATACTCGATATTTGCTTTTTATAGCTGAACTTTTGTATTCTACATTGAAGGTAGTTAAGGAAGGAATGACTTTTGCGATTGAAGTTCTATTTTCTGCTGAGAAAAGAAAAGAGAGGCAGCTCACACGGACATCTGTAGTCCAGTTAGTTGGATCATGCTAGTAGTATGGTTTCATCTCCCCATTCCCCACCCAGTTTTTGTCTCCACGCTCCTGGCGTCTCTAGCATGTAAAGGTGGAATTCAGAATATCTTGCCTGACCCGGATCTAGTAATACCCCAGCCTTCCTTACTGCCCGTTGATCTAGCTGGTCCATCTTGAGCTGGTGGGGGAAAAAATTATCCGGGATTAGATGGACTCGTCAAGTACTGGATGAAGGATCCATCAGGCTGACATCTGACCTCAGTCTAAGGCCCTGACAGTTTAAATCCTGCTTCCTGAGTGGCCGTTGCTAATAACGCGATGAAAAAAAAATAGGGTCGCGTGTGTATTTTTATATCTTTAAATCCATTGTACAAACTCCAAGTTGGCAACATTCATTTGTTTACTATTGTAAGATGTTTACTCGATTTTAGGTTAATTGTAGCCAGTCAAAACTGGGTTTTTATTTTATTTTGATAGTAGCAATGACGTTGTCCTATTAAATCTCACATCATATCAACTTTAAAGTATCAGAAGGATCTTAGTTTTGACTCTGGTTACCTAGAAGCTTGAGCGTGACAGACAGTCAACACAAACACAGTTTCTTTGTCTCTGTTGGGGCCGTTTAAAATCGTATGTATATTTCAACAGGATAAGGGGAAAAAAAAAGGTTTACCCTCTTTAACACTACGACTAACCATTTATCCCCCCCCCCCCCGGGGCCAATTAGAGTTGTCTATAGCAGACCGGAGCAATAAGATTCAAACTCGAGAACCTAACCCCGACAGCTAAGTGTTTGTCCACTTCACGACTCCCCCGTCAACTCAAAGCGTTGACAAGTATGAACTTATCAATTGATGATAATTTTATAGGTCCAAACAAAATTCAATTTGACTTCAATAATCACCCTTAAAGTCCTTAGCATTGCTACTAGAACCATTGTGACTGCTCATTGCGTGACATTTACTCGTGTATGTTAATGTCAGTAAAGATGTCTTGTTTCACTTGAGCTGGTGGACTACTTTTTATCTCGTGTGTCTACTTCGTTCAGCACAGCACAACCAATATTAATCACAAAGTCTCCAGGCAGCTTACACTTCTTTTATTATCCATAAAATAAGATACACGTTAAACTGGCAAATCCAGCGTAAACACATTAAACTGGCAAATCCAGCGTAAAGAGATACATAATACATTACACAAGTCCAATGAAATATTCTAAGTACACCAATCTTAAACAAACAACATTTAGCCACGTGATTCTCTCTTCTGTACAAATTACGATCTAATTTTAACACACAGTGGCTATCACGTGACAGTTTTTTCGTTGTATATCAATATTATAACGTGACTAAATGTTGTTTGTTTACGATTGGTGAATGAGGTCCATTGATATTAAATAACTGAATCTACAACGTTGGAATCCTTACAGCTTAAGAACAAGGCGACTACTGACTGACCATGTGATTAACACCCCACAATTCAACTGTGGATTCTTGTCTCTCACCGTGAAACACAAATATAGAGTTTACTTCATGCTTCCCAACATTCACAATAGCTATAAATAATGTGACAACATTAACACTATAGATTCAACCACGAACAACATTCACACACATGAATGCATTAGGCTCTATGGACTTTTCGGTGACGCTGAATGCACGCGAAACATCCAGACTGAAATAGAGGATTTTAACTCTTTCTCTCTCCGTTATTCATTTTTCTCATTTGTTTCACTACTCTGTTACGATTAAACTTCAGTAACTATTTTGTGTGTATATGGAAATGTTATATGAGGTATATGATTATAGAAGAACGCATGCCCCTTTTATATAACACATATTAAAGTTTATAAAACCAAAATTAATTTCATTTAATGGGTTTAAATCAACATTGGTATCGTCAGTTACGAGGGAATAGAGTTACATCTCTATGTAAGGGGAGAGGAGCCGACTATGATGTATAAAAAAATGCAACCGATAGACCTGTGGTAGGGAATATCAATATATACAATAAAACTCGAGTGTCTATATAAACTCTTCATTGATACATTGTTGAACAAATTTGAAATGTTTAAAAAAAACAAAAACACCTGAATCCCTAATTTTGAAAGGCATTAGTTTGAACCCGAATTCTTCCATCTAGGTACCTCGTTGAATTTTTTTTCCCACTTAGTCTGTCTCGTTCCTTTCAAATACTCTACGGGCTACGTCCAGAAATATCCACTGTAGAGGTCTTGGAACAAAGTACTGGTCATCAAACTGAAGTGACCACTTTTCTGTCACTGATGGACTCTCCTCCGTCACACGAGTCCGGTGCTATTGAATCGTATCAGTATAATAAGATCCAAGCTATTCCTTCTTTTACCCCACTGGTTGTCTCCCCGTCCCTCGCCCATTGGTCCAGAAAAAAAACAAGGTGTTGGTTAGTGTGTCTATGTAGATCTATGTCTAGTTGTTGATTTGGTTTTTTACATGTTGCACGGCACATAGTTGATATGAACATGTTTTTACATAGGCACGGCACATAGTTGGCATGAACATGTTTTTACATACGGCACATAGTTGTCATGAACATGTTTTTACATACGGCACATAGTTGACATGAACATGTTTTTACATGCGGCACATAGTTGACATGAACATGTTTTTACATACGGCACATAGTTGACATGAACATGTTTTTACATAGGCACGGCACATAGTTGACATGAACATGTTTTTACATACGGCACATAGTTGTCATGAACATGTTTTGACATACGGCACATAGTTGACATGAACATGTTTTTACATACGGCACATAGTTGTCATGAACATGTTTTGACATACGGCACATAGTTGACATGAACATGTTTTGACATACGGCACATAGTTGACATGAACATGTTTTGACATACGGCACATAGTTGACATGAACATGTTTTGACATACGGCACATAGTTGACATGAACATGTTTTGACATACGGCACATAGTTGACATGAACATGTTTGTGGTTCAGATGTGAAAACACGTTTGTACGTGTGGTCACGATATGGATCGATCTTCTTGTTCGTTACTTTAGCCAAAGGCTCACTCTGATAATTACCAATCTGTTTAGGTCAGTGTTTAATATGAATCCTTGACGATGTTAGATCCCGTACTCCCGCTCATTTACCGTTCCACTTATAGCGAAATGTAAACCTGTTTATCAAAGCTCATTTTGGAGAATACACACACGCACGCACACACACATACATACATATATATATGCATACAGGGTGAACCAAAAGTAGTTGGACAGTAATTAGAAACCTTTATTTCGATATAAACATAGATACAATTTATTTTGATATAGGCATAGGTATAATTTATATAGTTATAAATTATTTTGGTATAGACATAGATACAATTTATTTTGATATATTCACAAACACTTTTCATTACACTGACAACTCAATGTTATTGTAGACCAATTTTCTTCTAACGGTCTCAGTATTCTGAACTCTTTGTAGACTTGTTTTCTTTCAACTCTTCGCCATTCTGATTTACTTGAGTGATCTTAAAATGAAAACAGATGAAAATTAAAAAAATGAATAAACTAAATGTCAATAATAGAGCGCAAATAAAATACCGGTAGTTGAAACGATGTCATTACAAAACTATAGCTGATACCTAACACTGTTCCGACTACCCTCCCCTTACTTTTGGGCCATCCCTTCTTATAGTTCATAAAGTACCTGGGACACCACTGAAGACAACATGTATTGGACATTCCACGTGCAGCAGCGTCACGTGTCCTTGTCACTGTCCAGTTTGACAGGTTCCTGGAGGAAACCGAGGTGGCCGTGAAGTAATAGACTTAGTGACTCATTGCATTGACTCCCTCTCCCTCTCTCTGTCTCTTACAGGCGCTGGACTTGCTCCAGACTCCCACCGGCCTGAATATTGATTCTGTGCTCTGGAAGTGGCTGTCAGGGTACATCTCTTGGCTTCTACTCACCCATGTCTCCTTGGTGTGTGCATGTGTCTGTGTGTACGTGCATGCGTGTTCAGATATCATGACACTATTGAGATCTAGTTAGGAATGCCAGTTAAGTGTTGAAAAGCAACTTTACAATTTCAAATCAAAGGCTGAATTTCTTTGTTAAAAAAAAGAAGTAAATAACCCTTTCAGACCTTTTTATAAGATCTATAGGGCAGATGATGTAAAGGTCATCCGTTTCTAAGGCCGACGGTTAACGAAGGTGTCACGTGACCAGCACAACGACCAACAACCTTTACTTTCCCTGACTAAAGTCATGTAACTATTAGGGTGAGGTGAAAGCAAGGGCGTCGTAAAAATACCGAAATAAAAAATCCTATTCTTCACCAAGATTCGAACCCGGGACCTCTGGGCTCGGAAACCAAGCGCTTTAGCGGTCAGTTCTTATTTGACACATTTCTTTGCATTTTCCTAGTGTGTTCGTATCTTGTAGTAGGTAGTGTATATATACAAATGTATATTGACATAATATCCACAAATTGGATGAGTGGTTAAATGGCATCCCATCGGAACAGTAGTGTTTTATAGTAGATTTATCGTGTCTGTTGAAGAGTACTTTACGGGGTCATTTACCCTGGCTCATTACTTATTGACTGCCACTGTAATCAGAGCCAACTTTTAGCCCTGCCTCTTGACGCTGAGACAACGGGATGCACCAGGGACCTATTGAGTTGAAGATAATATCCACGTTCGATAACTCAATACGGTCAGTCCATTAGCCCAGTGTCCAGACCACATGTACATATTGGCTGGACCCTGAGCTGGGTATCCTTTGACTAATGGGGTGCTCGAGTAAGATAGCTGGATCTCATCTATCAGATCTTTTAGAGTTTACACTGTGACGTCTATCTATTACTAGGTCTCGGTGTGGCATTTATCAGAAGACGTATTAGAGATGCTGCTTGTCATCTATTTCAAGGACACAGTTTGTCATCTACTTATCTTTCATACTTTGATATCTTTAACTAGGGCATTATGTCATCCGTTTTAGAAGAAATCACAGGGTGACATCTGTCTGACAAAAATGTTTTATTAGAGATCGCAGCGTGACATTTATCTGAAATGTTTTATAGTTCGTAGCGTGATCTTTATCTGGAAAATGTTTAGAGATCGCAGCGTTACATCTTTCTGGAAACGTTTTAGAGATACAGTGTGTCATCAGCTGTTTTCTCTCTCTGTGGCATTTTACGTTTCGAGAGATATCCCTTTCCCTTTGCAACTTCTTGCGTGACTAAAGAGGTCTATCCTTGATACACAGCTGCGGTCACAGGTTGGGCATCTGTAACGACCATTCTTTCTACTACAGTTGTGTAGTTTTCTTGCTATTACATGGACATAGTGTCATCTATCCAAAGATGATGAAAGCGCACAATTAAATTGCGTTAATACGCTTGATCTATTTATAGAGTTTGATTTCGTTTTGTTTTCTATTTATTTTCAGATTGATTTAAGTTTCGAATTCATTTAATTTTTATTAGACTTTCAATATTTCGCAGGTCTTCTTCAGTTTCCTACTAAACGTTCTTTTTAGTCTGATTTAAAGTTTTTTTTTTGGTTTATTTTGGTTGTTGTTCAGCCAACGTCAACATGATGTGTTTCAGTTATCTCCAGACGTCATTCAAAGTTTAGGATTGACATCGCTCACGTATTTTGTCAGGGCTATCGATTCGTGCCAGAAACAATACTAGTTTAACTCTTTCTCTCCGTAATTATTTACCACATTCTGGTGGAATCAACGTTGGTATCGTCAGTTAGGAGAGAAAGAGTTAAGTTTGTAGTCTATGACTGACAGTGGGACTCTCATTTTTACAAAAATTGAATTGGTCGTTAATGTTTAAGTTTAGTTCAAGTAAAACAGTAAAGTTGCCCTTTCAGACCTTGCGATCTATAGGGTAGATGATGTAAAGGTCTATGGACCACGGTTAAAGAGGGTGTCAGGTGACCAGCACAACGACCCACCGCCTGTACTGTTCCTCGACTAATGTCATGTATCCATTAGAGTTGGGTGAACTCAAAGGCGCCCTAAGGATTTCGAAATTAATAATTCCAGTCTTCACCAGGATTCGAACCCAAGTTCCCCGGTTCGGAAGCCAAGCGCTTTACCGCTCAGAAAAAAAAACAAGCAGAAACATTTCTACGTAACGTGTCCAGGTGTTGGACCTCATTCACCAATCGTAAACAAACAACATTTAGCCACGTGATAATATTGATAAAACAATGAAAATTACATATCAGCCTTTATGGATTGCGTAATTTGTATAGAAGATATCGAAAACCACGTGGCAAAATGTTGTTTGTTTACGATTGGTGAATGAGGTTCATTTTCTTTAACCTGTGTGTGTGTATGGAGTAAATTTTGTTGTTTTCCAGCAGATCTACTTGTCACAAATTTCGGATTCGATTAGTTCGTGTCTTGTTCTTATCTTGTACATGCAAGTCACTCTCAAGCCATTTGAAGTTCTCAACTCTGTTGTAACAGACAATGACTTCTATTTTAGGACCAAGTATATCGAACGGGCATGCTAGTCTTGCAATGTTAAGTATAGGTTACATAGTTTTGACACAGCTACTTACCTGATGACAGGAAATTCCTTTGCACGTGTTTCTCTGTCTTGCCTTGTGGGATTGATAGCTCAAGGCCTTGTGGGATAACTCAAGGGAATAGATCGTTGGGCGCATTGGCATAAGTTTTGTATGTAGGTTGTAGATGATTAGCTGCCGTGATTGGTGTGTGAAGGGAATGTTATGTTGGAAAGCGCATTCGTCGTATAGTTGATATACATGTAGGTCTAGACCTGGGCATTTTATAGAACATTAAAAAAACAAACATTCCTAGACAATCTGACTATCAGAATTTGATGATCCTAGCCTTGGGATTGAGATGTTACAACACGATTCCAGGCATCACATACATAGGCTAATACAAAAGTGGAAATCTGAAGTAGGATCAAAATGGCGATTGGGCTCCACCATTGATTACATTCTGACCGCACCCCAAAACGCTAATAAGGACTGAACGGCCATATAATGAGATCCCCTGCGCTCGCAAAGACATTTCTACGTCGAACAGTACCAGGAAATAGAAGGAGAGGCAAAGAAAGCGATGTGTTGCTAACAGTTAGGAACGGACGGGCTTGTCTATTCAAGAGACTCTAATCCAGAGACAGAGAGATGGAGAATGACGGTCGACAGGTCGTGACCCCAACGTTTCAACAGACTTAAAGTCACTAAGGTGATGGTGGGGAAAATACAGCTTTCCAGTCGAAGTTGTCATGTCACAGAAGTCTATCGAATGTTGGTCTACTTGCTGATTGTGTCTGTTGAACTCTTGACCCCCAGGATGCTGGTTGACCTACCCCTACCCCTTATCAATCACACAGTTGCATTGTCCTGGCCATGTATGCTTTCGTCATTTTTATCATCAGTTTATCTTGTTGCCAGAACGCTTTTGTGATTTGCATATTGACACTCATGAAACACATAGCCAAAAAAATCTTCGACAACTAATCAACATTGCCCTGAGGCCGGGGGGGGGGGGGGGGGTAGAAGTAAACAGACGTAATGGTAAGACCACAGAATATACTTTTAATTTCGTCCTCCCTCGCCCCCCCCCCCCCTCTCTCTCTCTCTCTCTCTCTCTCTCTCTCTCCATGGACCTCATCGGGGGAGATATTTAAAGGGTAGAAAATGAAGTTCCTTGATGGCCTGGAGCTATCAAACATTCACTCAACGAGATGGTCTGCTAGGAAAAACAAAACAAAAAGCTCTGAGAAGATCGAAAACAAAAAGGAAGAAAGACACAGCAACCTTGGTGTGGAAAATAAGGGGAGATCATTTTCTGAAAAGAAAAAAAAAAAAAAAAAAGCTAGGAAGTAATGGTGCCAATCGTGGGTTATCCCAGCTTTGGCCATTGTGTTCCATAACGAATTACTATATAAGGAAAACGAGGTTGACAGCTTTCTTTATTATGTTTAGAAATGGGGGGAAATACTGTGTAATTGTCGAACAGACAAAGAGTTAAAAGTATCACTAGAGAGAGAGAGAGAGAGAAACAAAACGCGAGCCTCGCTTTGGTTAATTCGAAAGAGATGTGACGTAAGATTTTAAATTAATTCGATGTTTATACAAGAATGTTTTCTACCCAGTCAAGTTTGACTATTTTCTATTAGCACAACATACAGTGCTAAGAGTGAAGTAGAACTACGACTGCTTGACAACCTCCTTCCAGTAGATATTATAGACTTGTCGTGTTGGTATTGGTACATTAGTTCTTTCATCTATCCTTTAGTTTGTTGAATCGTTGGGGTACTACACAAGATCTGTCCACCGCCTTTCTTCATTCCTCTCTGTCGTTAGCCTTGGATAGAAACTCTTTCAATGACAGGCCCGTCCATTCTTTTATGTTGTCTGCCCATCGCTTTCTCTGTCTTCCTCTTCTTCTTTTTCCTGGTGCTGTTCCCTGAAGGAAGGTCTTTGCTAGCCCTAAGGATCTTGTAATATGGACATAAAGTTTTAGTGGTTTTTTTTTACAGTGGTCAGCAGGTCATCCTGGGGCCCTATTGCTCTTGTAAACCTGTTTCTAATCTCCTCGTAGCTGATGTGGTCTTTGTAGGCAATGCCTCGGAACCTTCTATGGCATCTCAATTCTATAGCTTGATTATCTGTACATTAGTTCAGCCATTTCAAAATGCAACAAAGACAGTTGGCAAGAAGATTGCTCCTTCTTCCCTAGAGCCATTAGAGCTTCGAACAGGCTACCTGAATCTGCCAGGAAAACTCTATGAGTTGTTTTACATATTTTGGTTGTTCCCTTCAAAATTGAAGATTATCTACTTCCTACTCCTAACCTCCTGCTGGACGTGGGGGGGGGGGGGGGGGGGGGGGGGCAGCAGGCAGGGTATCCAACTGGCTGTCTGGCACATATATCTAGTCATTTCAAAACAAAAAGACGCTCAGTATATCTAAATCTGTGTGTAATAGCGCAGCTATATTTATAATATTTATCAAGACATTCTATGACCCTTGGTATTATTGCACGATGGGAATCTTGTCTGGCCCAAATGTCATAGGTCAAATGTTCTTTGCTACATTTACTCATTATTGAAAAACATGGTGAAAATCAAAGCTCTGTGTCAAAGCGTGCAACGTTTTATAGTAATTGCATTTTGTACTCTTGGTTAAAGGCATTCAGTTTTGAAAGTTCTTAGAGACACTGGAAAAGAAAACGTATTAGATCCTATCTAGTTAAGAGTTCTTTGGGATAAAAATCCTTTTTCATTGTCTTTCTTTTCTCAGTTATAATTTTCATTTTTGCCACTGACAAAGAATGTTTTAAAGTTTTAAAAAAAAAAAAGATTGACTAAAATAATGTGATGAATGGAGTGTCACTAGCAAGACATTTATTTATAGCTTAAAAAAAGGTTCAAAACTAAACATGTTTTAGGTATTTATGCTTCTGCCACACCTACTTACTTGTTCTAGAAGCTATGTAGACTAGCATGGAAATAATGGAATTCTAGATTTGAGACGACTTAATAATGAATAATATCAATGTAGCTCTGGATAAAACTAACGATAGTAAACTAATAATATTGCCAGAGAAATTATATAGTCAAATAAAAAAATATCTTCATTTTGGAAAATATTTTTTTGTGTGTGTGCAGAAAGAAGAGTCATCAGAGTCCTCAGAGTGGCAGCACAACTGGAACCCAACATCAGACAAAGACAAATGGAGAGCATTTGAGCCTTCTGTAAGTTCATTTCTCAACTTGGTTTCAATTATAATTCTTCTCTTTACTGCCTTTTTATAGGAAAATAATTTTGCAATCCTCATGTATACAAAACAATTTATAAACTATAAAACTTAAAAAAAAAAATGTTAATCACAATGACATAATAAGAAAGAATATTTAGCTATCAGACTTTTCGGTGCATTTGGATGTCTCCACAAAGATCTGTCACTGGCAATGTCTGAAGCCTCTTCCCACTTGGTTTCCACTGCTTTGAGGTCCTTCATGAAAGTGTGGCGCCAAGTTATGCTAGGATGTCCCTGTTTGCGCTTTCCTCGTATTGGCTTCCATGTCATCACAACTCTTGGTATGGGTAATTTATTTTGTAGAAGAACATGTCCCACATATCTCATGCAATGCTCTTTCTCAACCTTACTAAGTTCGGCATAGGATTTCATTGTTTGAGACCCGATCTCTCTGACCCCTAATTGGAAAAATTTTTTTAAATGTAATTCAGTATTATATACAAGTCTTTGTATGCATGTAAATGGTATGAAATTATGTGTGGGGGTTACATTTTGTCCTTAATCTTTGTTTTGATCATAAAAGAAATTATTTGAGATTTGAATGGAGCTTCTATTATTTGTACAAATATTTTCTTTTCTTATTTTAACTGTTTTTTTGGGTCCAATGCATGCTTGTTAATATAGATTTAAGTTATAAAATATTAATAATGTAAACTTGCTTTTTTTATTTTTAAAAACCAAATTTATTTCTAGATTTTTATAGTGTATGAGTGTATATATGCTTTTGAAATTGCTGGTGAAAATAGTGTTAGTTGTCCTAGGCTAGAGTGAAATGAGTGGTCATTTAATTGATTAAGTCAAGCCAAATTTATTATCTTCTTTATTAATGAGAATTTATAGGCAAAAAGCTGTAGGAACAAAATCTGTCCATCCATTAACCAGAACCCCCTCCCCCCATTCCTATTTTTTGTTTCTCTTTATTACTACTTCTTTAGCATCCTTTTCATTAGAAGATGTGTTCTGGTTAATATGTTTGTAAAATGTTTTACATGACAGATTCGGATGCCACTTCAGAGTTGAAGAGAATTTATTTCCTAGTCCAAACCTCCCCCAGCACAATGAGGGATAGCAGCGGGGCAGGGTATGAACCCATTATCATCGAGAAGTCGAACGACAGTCCAGGGTGCATACTCTGCTAATTACTCACTAATTGTTTATCTGATGTCTGTGTTTTAATCATTCTCCCCCCCCCCCCCCCCCCAATGATCATTGTTTTTGCCCATTGTTGATTTGTATGTTTTTGCACATCAAATATAATTGCACACAAGTTTATTTTCTTATCAGGTGTTAAAGTTAGTTTTAAAACTAGGATAATTAAAGTTAGTTTTCAAACCAGGTTGAATTTTTTTTTTTAAACTAGGTTTAAATTAGTCTTACATCTAGATTAAATTTGAAATAGGTAAAAGTAGTTTGTTTTAAATAATAATAATTTTAGTAACATTTTGGAATTCCCTCCCCCATTGATCTAAGACAGATATAGATCTATATGCTTCACAACATTCAAGAAGAACATTAAAACCTTTCTGTTCAAAACTTTCTTAGATTAACTTGTTTTTTTACTCTTGTGTTTATGTTTGTAATGTTATCACAGCGCCTTGAGCCTACATTACGTTTGTTAAAACCTCTCTATAAATTCAGTTATAATTATTTGTATTACAGTTTTTACTACACAGTTTTTAATGTTCCTTTCAAAAGTTTCTTAGTTTTTTCTTCTTTTTGATTTTTCATTTTCTCAGCATGATGTCACAACGACCAGGTGGTGGGAACAAAAGCTTGATGATAACTTATGGGATCCACGGCCTCAACAGGATTTCGACTCCCAGGAAGAAAAAGGTGAGAAAATCTCATTGAAGATTCAGGTGACCTCTAAACCCAATCAAGTAGACAATATTAAGTCAGAGGTTACATCCAAGCCATCTGACATAGTACCAGAAAAATCTGAGGATCTAGTAACTGAAAAGCAAGATGGCACTGTCAGTATTACATCAAAACCAGAAACCCAGAAACAAGACATGGCCACATTTTCAACAGGTGCTCCTGTGCCTGTTACTGTCAAACCAACAGTGGTTAAAAGTGCTGCAGAGATTGGTTACCCAGGAGGGTACTACAGAAAGGCCGAGCTTAACACGTTTGTGGAGCCTGACCTCGGCACATACTACAGAGAAAGTGACTCCTACAACTCTAAACCTTGGGATGCTACGTATTCCTCAAGTTCTGACAGTGCCGAGTCAAAGGAGACAAAGAGCACAGAGCAAAAAGCAGACTCCTCAGAGCTAGAGAAAGAAGATTCTGTCCAGATAGATGCAGAGGCTACTACAAAGCTTACCAAGCCAAATGTGAACAAAGTGACCACTCAACCTACCTCTAATGTTAACAGTTCAAAAACAAATCTAGACTTGAAAACACAACAGGCTAGTAAAACAACTGCTAGTAGTAAAGCTGATGTATCTGTTAAACCAGTGGCTGAAGAGAGCAACTCAATCTATGGAAAGGGTGAAAGCATTGGTGCCCCAGCCTTGGGCAGTGTAAGCAAGGCTACTGAAAAAGTAGCTGCCCCTCAGAAAATGGAGGCTTCTGAGAAGGTGACTACAGTCATATCTTCACAAAAACCAGATGAGAAGTTGGTGAAGAACTCCCAGAATGATTTTGTTGACTGGGCTGACTGGGACAGCTCTCTGTTTGATGGTTACCAAGATGATGAAGAGGATGAGGAAATGTCCAAAGACGAAAATGTTGCCAATGAAAATAAATCTGAAAAGGTCAAGAAAATGGTTAAAGCAAGTCTTGTTGAAGAGAAGAAAATATCAGCAGATCCTGAAATATCTGAGATGAAAACGAAGCCCCAGGAGGTTGCAAATGAGGAAACCAAAAAATTGTCAGCTGAATCTAATGATGGGGACAAGGACTTAGACGTAAAAAATGTGCAGGACATAGTTCCTGTTGTTAAAAATACAGAGGACAGAGTTGTCTCTGCTGTCAAAAATGTGGAGGAAAAAGTAGTCCCAGAAAAGAAAAATGAGAAAGACAAAACAGACCCTGCATTTGAGAAAGCTGAGGTCAAGGACAAACCTGAAGTTAAGGACAAAACTGAGTTGAAGGTCATCCCAGATGTCAAAAATGTTGAGATTACAAAAGTACCAGCTGTAAAAAGCGCAGCCTCAGAAGAGTCAGAGTTTGATGAAACAGATGATTTTGATGAGGATGATGTTGACGATGAATATTATGATGACTGGGAAGATGAGTGGGATGAGGACATCAAGCTTGAGGGTGAGGTCAAAGATGCCACACCAGCAACAACAACAACGACCTCCAAACCCATCAAAGCCATGAAAGAGAAGAAGTCAAGGAAGGGAAAGTCTGAGCAGAAGAGCAAACAGGTGATCAACTTAGACACTGCGGCTCAACAAGCTAGCAAACTTGTGACCAAAGTGGACCAATCCCATTACAGTAAAGGTGTGATTTATGACGCAAACTTTCCTAATCATAAGTCCTCTGTGAAAAAGGATTTGAGCAACCCTTCGGATGCCAACACTGAATCCATCAAGAACTTGGCTTTAACTGAGCCCACTGATAAAATTATGCAAGATCCACCCAACAACAGTCTCAATATCCCGACAGAGAAGAAAGATTCTGTCAAGCTAGGGGGCAGCAAGAAAGTCGCTGAAAGCAAGGCCGCAGTCCCAGAAGATCGAAGTAAAGAGGAGGTGGATTCGAGTGAAGAAAGTTATGAGAAAGAGCTTAAAAAGAACACTGTCATTTCCAATGTTGAAACAAATAAACATGCTGATGACAAAGTAGGTAGCAACAGTGTCATGGTAGACAATGTGGAGCTGAACCTCTCAAAAGAGTCAAAGGACAAAGTGATAAAGAAAGAGCCTTCACCCATGAACAAGCTCACCGTGGACTCTGTTGCTGCTGACACAATAGTACTTAAGAAAGAGCCCAGTGTCACATTCTTTCACCCCAGTCAGATGAACACAGAGTCTGATGCTTCCACCAGCCCTAATCCGCCACCCCCGGGGCTAGCCACAGATAAGGGGTCACTCTCCGGAAGCAGTGCCAATACAACTCCAGGGCCAAAGGGTCAGCAGCAGAAATCAACTGATAGCACAGATGATTACATCATATCTTACCCAATAGGTACTTTGATGGTTTATGTCGTACACTTGTCTTAATTGCAATGGTCTGTATGTTATTAGTACATTAGTGACCCTTGTTTTGTTCATAGTGTTTTCATCAATATCAGTCCAAGGACTACAGTATTTATGTGATCATTATAAATTTAATTGTTTTGCTTTCTTTATTACTTTGTCAATCTTTTCTTTTTATGGCTTTTAGAAAATTTCTCATTGTATATGTACCAATTATTTTGTTCAGTTTGACCATCCTTCGTTTCAGTGTATTTTTTTTTTCTATCTGGCAATTAGTTTAACAAGAAATGTTATTGATATCTTGTATTCTGTTACAAAAAGCGGAAAGACCATTAGCTTAATTTGTTTCTTCTTGTTCAATAAATCATCACCAGACTTTGTTAGTGTGAGGCTTAACATGAAATAATTGCGTGTTCTGTAGTTATTTGTCATCCTGTTCTTTCTGTTTAGTTTTGGTCTTCGTGTCAACCGCATGCTTTGTACCCAGCACTGAAGACAACTGTGTAAATAGGCAATTTAGTAACTTGCTTTGATAAGTGATGTGAGCGATTTATCCTTGTTTAATGAAGTTTTTGTTGTTGTTGTTTTTTTGTAATTCTTTTTTTTTTTTTTTTAACAGTTCTAACAGTTTTGTTGAAAAAGAAATTGTTCAATAGTTTTTCGTTATTTACAAATAAAAAAATTGTAGTTTTGAAGTTTTGTCTCTATTTTAAAGCCATTATGCTTTAGCTTTGAAGTTGGCAAGACTAGGTTTTATTGATCGTAGTAGTGTCAGCACCATTTAGCAATTCTTTTTTTTTTTTTGGAATGAAGAGCTCACAGTTAATAGCCAATCAGAAGCCTGATCTCTAAATAAACACAAAATGAAACTTGAAACCAAGCAGAAGCACATTAAAATGGTGGAACAGAAAGGGGGGGGGGGGATGTTCAGACACAGTATAAAGTTGTTTCTTTTCAGTATTTTTTAATTATGGAAAACTAATAGGGGCAGGGGAAAATGTGTCAACATTGGCGGCGGACATCTTTATTGCGCTACCATTCAGTCCCCTTGCCTGCCCACTTGAATTGATTTCTGCACCAAAGCTGTGTGTTAGTGTTGACTGATGGTTAATGTGGTCATTAGTTGTGTCCAGTCACAGCCATCTGGTCTCGCTGAAAGAAAACATTATTTTGTTTGTTCATTTCTAAAATAAATGTTTTTTTATATTTTAGTTGTGAAATAGTCCTTTGTTTTTATTCAAAATAATCTTTGATGTAGATTTCGAGATAGAATGTTGTAAATGTTTCTTTATTAATATCTTGATTGATTGGGGAAAATGGTTAATTGATAATAACCGTAAATCTGAAATGAAATATTGAAGGAGGCTGTAGCTGCATTGGGTTTTCGAAAGTGAAAACATTTATAACTGTAAATATCCAACAAATCAAAGTAAAAAATTAATTTGCAGACACCTTAAGTCCTTTTTGTCCCCTAAAGAAGATTCTTAAGTTTTGTATAAAAAAAAAAACTTTTATTGAATAATTTTTTTCAAGAATTATGAAGCTTCAGAATTTTCATTACTAGCATTTGTGTTTTATAAGTTGTTCATTATCATATAAGTATTAGATTAGTATTGTTCATTGTTCAATAGCTTTTTAAAATTATTTTTGTATTCTCAGCTTTTGATGTTTTGATAAAGTATTTGTATATAACTCTATTTGTTATTTATTCTATGTGATATTGTTTCACTTCTTTTTCATCTTCCTTGATTTTTTTTTTTACTTATACGATTTAAAATTAAAGTTTTACTACATAAATTTAAAAAAATTAAATATATAATATGGAAATATTGCTAATAAAAAATATAATACATAAATTTTCAATTTTTAAAGGAGAATGCTATTAAGTTAGTCAGTATTATACTTTTTAAAGTCTAGCATTTACTACTGATATAGTTTTTTTAAGATTGCAAATGAAAAATAATTTGATGATGTTATTTTACATTTAACCACCAGAGCTTCAAGTATGTGTTATGACAATTTTAAAAAAAATTACTATTATAATTTTGATTGGATGTTTTTGATTTCAAACAGAGTTCTGCCAGGTGGACTATGAGTGCCGTGCTGGACGTATGTGTGTCAAGGGTGTGTGCAAGTGTGTCCCATCCTCTGTGTGTGCTGGCCACCACAAACCCATTTGCGGCTCTGATGGTGTGCGCTACTCATCTCATTGTGAGATGCACAGGACAGCATGCGTGAACAGGGTTCATATCAGGCAGGATCGTAAAGGCAATTGCTTTCAGGAGGAGCTGAAAAGCAAGATAGCTAACAAAGGTATGTCACTGATGTCTGACCAGCTTTTTTTTCTGACCCTTTGTGAATTAAAATAGTATAATTTGATATTTTTACAAAATAAAATTAACATTGGATCTACAAATGCAAGAACTGAATGCACTTTAAGGAAGCCTTGTAATAAAATCTTATTTTCCCAATAAAAATTAAATATCTAAATAAGCTGACCAACATCAAAGCATTTATTAAAATATGAGAACTGGCTTCTTCTTGCAATACTCTCCACTGTTTATAAGCTTAAGTGAAGTCTCAACTGATGATATTTCACCAAATTGCTACTGAAACTTGTGATATACATAGAAGAAACATATAAAATTAGTTTGAAACTATTTTTTTTAATTGAATTGCTTTGGGATGTGATGAGTGATTGTTGATAAGTTGGAAGACAGATTAATCTGTATCTTTATCTAATCACTGAAACTTGGTTGGAATTTTAATTTTAACTACCATCATTTCTGGGTTTTTTGTTGTTGTTTTTTTTATAACATGGATTGTTGTTTTCTTATGTACTTGCTTTGATATGGAAATTAAAATCAATATGTACAGCACCAAAAAAAAGTGAGTCACCATCTTTCCTTCTCACACTTAGACTCTAAACACATTCATTGGTCAACTTGAGGATAGCCAACTCTTGTATTTCAGAAAAAAGCTGGATACTGGAGCAGAAGTCCACACAATCTGTTCACATTCCATCACAAGAAATCTACAATTTCCCTGAGGACATTAAGAAAGGTCAGATCTAACGGGCATGGGCTTACAGGGGAGTTACTACTGAAAAAAGGGGGGGGGGGGAGGGGGGATGAGTGTTTGGAATCAATGGCTATAGTGATTTGGAGAGTTTCTTTGGGTGTTTTCAGCAGTGATTGGATCAATGAATGTAGTAAAGTGGGGAAGTTGTGGGTAATAATTTAATAGAGTGATTGATTGTGAACTCAGAGAGTCAATGAGTTGTAGATTGAGAACCTGACTTGAACAAAAAAAAAAAACAACTACAGAGACAGTCAATAATCAATGGGACCTAGTCTGGTCTCTAAATTACAGAATAATCTGTTGTGGATGGCAAATAATGATGTGTGTTTGTGTGTGTGATTGATCTTCCCTAAACCAGACTTCATTTATTTTTTGAAAGTTAAAGCTTTATTGATTACACTGTTTGTACATAAGTTTCTCAAAATATCAAGAGATAAATGTAGGAAATTATTATTTTTTTTAATGGAAGTCTCTGTTCAAATCTTTTAAACATGAAAAGTTTTATCACAAAAATTTGGTGATATGAGTAAAAGTTAAAAACTTTCATACTGGCATTAATGTTTCTAGTCAACAATGTCTATTTTTATACTGTCAGAAGTACACATTATTATTTTTTACACAAAATATCTAAAAAAATGTATCTAGTAAATAATTGCTTATTGCAATCATTTCATTTCTAAATACAGCTCTCTCTCTCTTTCTCATCTATACAAGACACTTTTAATATTAAATTGAAAACAGGTTAAAACGATAAGTCATGTCCTTTGAGTGCTTGACATGGGCAACCAAAAGTGGCTTTCAGCAGGAACTCTAAAATGGGAAGAGCCTCTACATGGAAAGCAAAGAGCAGGGAAGACTTATGATTGATTTGCATTGCCTTGGACAATAACACCAAAGAGTGAACTTTGAAGAATGCTCCTGGCTTGAATGCTTATGGTGACAAAGGTCATGAAAGATGCAAATAAACCTTCAAAATCGCAGTAATTTGATCCTGAGATATATTGTCACTGTTATTTTGTGAGATATATATTGCCCTTCCACTTAATAATGGTTATTATAAATGTGAGATATATATTGCCCTTTCACTTAATAATGGTTATTATAAATGTTGATGACTGGTCTCTAACATTTCGGTTAGCTTAAATTGAACATAAAGGAAAACATTTCCTTTGGCTAATGTTGGTGTTATCATTTATTTTGTATGTTAACTGACCAGGCTCTGAGACATCAGATATCAAGAAAGCTATTCCAACAGAAGGGGGAGACAAGCAGCTGAAAAAGGCCCCACCAGCCCCCATCAAGAAAGATTGCTCCTGGGAAGAAATGGCTCAATTCAAAGAGGCATTACTCATGTACTACTGCCAGAAGTTTGTGGAACCCAACTGTAAAGTAGAGGTCAAGACAGGTCAGTGGTCCTTTAATTGTATTTAGTCCTTATTCTTGAAATCTAATAAGAAATTAGTAGCCTGCTGTGTTCCTATATATGTAAATGTACTTCTTCACTTCTGACACCAAATGGACAATAAATATAAAATAAATTAAGAGTAAGAATGCTGATTCATGTATGTGCATGCAGTTTATTATTCATATAAATAAGTACAGGCACAGTTCTTAGACAGAATAAATATCCAACAAAATAATCAATGAATGTCCCACAGAACAACTCAATAATATCTCAAAGACTTCTCAACTATAATAATTAATAATAGTTCACAAACTTATCTAACTTAATGACTGAACATCATCTGAATGATAATTGTACAACTCTGATGACTTTCAAGTGCACCCCAACTCAACTGGATCTCAAATGAACTTTCTGTTTTTCAAGCTCTGACCTTGAACTATAAAAACATTTGACTTTTCACTACTTACTAAATGGTACATTTAATACATAAAAATAAAATATTATAATTCTCACCTAAGTGCAATTAGTGGTGTTTGTGGAAGCTCTATTTTATAGTTATTCTTTGCAGATCGAGCCTATCTGTCCATGCTCATGTTCAGCTACTATGACCAGAACTTCGACTACTTCCTCACAGCCAGTGAGCTGGATGACAAGGAAAGAGCAGAGCACTTTGACAAGAATATCATTGTCAGCTGCCATCTGCATGACTTTGTCAAATATGCAGACACTGCTGATCCTAATGGGAAGCTTACAGTGTCAGAGTTCACACAGGCTTTTGGTAAGAATTAAGCTTTGTTTGAAACTTGTACTAGGTTTAGTATTTGTTTGAGGCTAAGTACGCTTGAACTTGGCTTGGCTACATATGAAGGGGGCTCGAGTTTCGACACCCGACTCGAGCAGAGTTGTGTTTACTCAGCGCCTAAAGGCAGCAAGCAAAACCTTCTCCTAGATACCCCTTCCCCCCACTGGTCCACAACTGAGATTGCACATGCTATAAGCATTAAAGTAGCGCTATATAAAAGCTATTATTTTAGTTTTGCAGTTAAGACCACATGCCACACAACTAGGCAGCTACTATTTATGTTGAAAAACTCAAAAAAGAACTGTTCTCAAAAAGCCAAATAATTATTTGTACAAAGTTGGCTGCTGTAAACCTTCTAAATAACATGTTGAGGAAATTACAATAAAGTCAAACTAATAAAAAAATGTGAAAGATTTGCATCTATGATGCCCGAAAATGTCTTTAAGGTCAAATAATAGTCTTGTACTATTGAATGCTGCTTTTTTTTTTTCTCATCAGCTACATCCTCATCATTGATTAGTAATGCCTATTGCTACATCAGCATTGATTAATAATGCTACAATTTATATTGGATTCATGATGTTTATTTTCTTTATCTTTGATGTTTTATATTCATCTTCATTGTTTTGTGCTTCTGAAACGACATTAAAATTTTTAAAAAATGTTTAATTTCTTTCTGTAGAAATCTCTGCTCCAAAAGCAACATCCCACTCCAAGGTAGAAGTCATTTCTACTTTAGCTTCTGCAGGAAATGGGTTAGAATTAAAATGTGGCTTAGAGGGAGCTACTAATGTCGTCTGGAAACGATTTAGCACTCAGCTAGTTGATGACAAACACAGTCACCAGTTGATGGTAATCTTACTTGTCTCTCTAAAACTCTGCTTCACCAAAGTGGGATTGTTTTAAGTTTCTCCTTGTGCCTAGTTATGGTTTGGTATAATTTCCCATGATGCTACTTTAATGCAATAAATAATGTTCTTTATTGTCTAGGTATTTGATGATGGCGCTCTGTTCTTTAGTAAAGTTGGCCTCCACCATGTTGGCAATTACACCTGTATGGATGCAGAGGAGGAAACCAATATGCAAGTTCACCGGCTCCAGGTTCAAAGTGAGTTCATCAGCTGCTGTTCATTTATTTTAAAGTTTATTTTTTAGGAGAGAAAGAAATTTTTTAATAAAACATTATCGTCAAAGTGCTTTTATGGGAGATTTTTTTATATAGAATTTTGTTTTGAGATGTTTCCATGTACATTATCCCTCCGTTATCGTGGTAGATATGTATCATAACCACCGGGGATAACCCCGATCCATTAAACATTTAAGTATTTATATGCTATATTAAGGCTTTTTAATCCACAACCCATTATTTTATGCTGCATGAACCTAGGTACTGTACATACTTACAGTAGACAGAATATCCCCTCAGTGGTCTGGCTAGTAGATAATAACACAGCCACTTAAGTCACTGTACAGTAAAAAAATGAACTTAATACTGGAGAGTAATAATTAAAAGAAGAAATCTTAACATCCTACGAGTGAGACAGACACTGGTATACAATGCAAACAATCAGCCAGTTGTGTTTTGTTTACAATTATGATTAGGCACATAGCGTTTCAGACAGAGTAAATAAATATTTTCTATTTACTGTAATTCATATCAATTTTATTATAACATTTCTTTATTGTAAGAATTAATATATATATATATATTTGTATGCTATTTGGGATTTTTTCAGGTACAAATTCGGTAAAACAGTTTTGTTGTTTTTTTTGCACCAATTGAATATCATGGAAAATCAGCATAAAAGCAAAGATTCTTGTAATATTTTCCCCATTAATTTTGTTATAAGGCACCTCAAAAGTGTGAACCTGTGATAGCTGAAGCATGAAGTGCTGAAGAATCACTGTATTCAAAATTTTGAGTTCTGTTATAGAGTTGGGGAATACTTGTGCCCATTTTGAAAAGACACACTTGGATTCTATTTTTTTTTATCTTTTATAAAAAAAAAAATACTGAAAAGCAATTTTTTTAAAAGTATCAAATAACATCTATATGTAAAATATTTTTTTAATCTTTACATTATTAATGTGCTGCAACTCTCATTTGTTTTAATACACACCTTAAAAAAAGTGTTTTAAATTAAGTATTATATCAATGCCGTAAGTTTTATGAATCTCTCCCGAGGTTGTCTTGGTAAACAATAATCCTGTTTTCTGATGGACATTCTATAATTATATTTTCAAATCTTTTAACAAGGTGTACAAATACACCTGAGTATTTTAAATGTACAGAGCAACTATATTCTATCTTTTTTTCTTTTTTTATTCAGCTCTCCCTGTACTGACTGTGGATCCAGTCACTCAGATTCATATGACTGGTTCTGACATTGAGTTGAGGTGTCATGCAGAAGGTGTTCCCAAGCCCATCATCACCTGGAAGCAAGGAGGAGATGTAGTGAATAGCTCCAGCCATGTGACTCATTACTGTAAGTCTTACTTAAATTGTAAACAAAAAAGGTTAGCTTTAAGTTAGACAAAATATCATATTGATTGCTACAATAAAAGAATAGATTAAAAGATTTCACACTTTATTTTTAATTGTTTGAATTGTTTCAGTTGGAGGTGGCCATATTGTCATCCACAACGCTCAGGTAGAAGCAGACTCAGGCTCCTTCACTTGCAGTGCTCACAACCAGGCAGGGACAACAGAGAAGACAGTCTCTGTCTCAGTCGTACCACCTACCAATCCAGCATGTACGCCAGATATTGTTCTAATTAGGATAGAAATTAAAGCTATTTTTCAAAATGTTATTAAGGCCTGTCTGATTCTTGCAAACATGAAGTCTCTTAGTGTGTTAATGCTACAATTCAGTTGACTTTATACTTTTGGTATTTAAATACAGAGAAACACATAGAAATGTAGTATAGAATTTCATTTTGGAAGCCTTCAACTTAGGAAAGCACAAAAAGTCTAGAACGCACATTTACACACACAAAAAAACATAAGGGAAATTTTCTTCTAACAGAAGTGACACCATTATTACAAATTTAATGAACTTAGAAACTCTTCAGAACAAAACTTGACATTATAATTACCTTTACCTATTTCTTAGTCTGTTGGACCGTTGGGGCACCATGCAAGATTTGTTGACCATCTTTCTCCATTCCTCTCTGTCTTTTGCCTTAGTTAGAACCTCTTGCATTTCTTTACGATGGTTACTCTATTATGACATTGTTTCTGTTTCAGACAAGAGTAGCATGAAGGAGACTGGGACTTTCATGGTGTTTAATGACAAAGGTATACAGTCTTATGACCCACTTCATTGTCTTCTGAAGCACCAAATCCGTGGGGATTTTGGAAATTTCAAGTTCATTCCAGATGCTCTGGATGGCCCTCTGACTTTGTGCCGCAGTGGCCAGGACTGTCAGTGGGGCAGCGCTGCGATAGTTGGATCCAATTACATCTATGCTAGCCAGCCTGACCAGAACAGGGTTGTCATAGTTGAGACTGGAACTTCTTGGAGCCCTGTACAGGTACATTCATCCTGCTTTGTAAAAAAAATAAAAAATAACATGAATGAGTATGTGGAAGATTTTTATTGAATCTACTTAATTTCAAGCTGAATCACCCTAATCATATTATATTTTTATAGATCTTATTTCAAGCAAAATTTTCTTTTGAGGAATTAAAAAAATATTTTGGTAATTTTTTTTTATTAGATTGATTCTTGTCTTCAAAATGATCTTATATTGGCTTTGCCATCAACTCATTGTCAGTATGAGCAATTAAAGCTATGCATTTACCAAGTTTTTAAAAGTCTCTTAAATCTTTAATAGCTTACAAATTCTGGTTCATATATTTTCATCGAATGTAATTCTATTAATGCTCACAGTTTGAACCACATTAGGAGCATTTAATGTTAATTGATGATCATTTTAATGCATGTATAAAATGTATGTGAAATATACCTACATGATTAGACGAAAGATTAATTATGAAATTAAGGGGATTAAAGGAGCAGAAGCAAAGCAATAAAAAGTGGGAATCAAAAATTATTTAAAGGATGAAAAAGAAATTTAATCTCATAATTTCATAGTTCTTTACTTCATCCCTTATTTGTAAAAGAAACAAGAAAATCTTGCTAAGAAGTAGTTAATACTATGTGACATCTCTGTGTTTATGCCAAGCCGTGTGAAATGGTTTACATGTATGGATACATCTGCATTGTGATAATCCCATCACAGACTGCCCAAAGAGCTTCACACAAATAAAAGTAAAAAAAAGTAAGGTTCCCCTTTCAAACCTTGCGATCTATAGGGCAGATGATGTTAAGTTCTTCTGTTTCTTAGGCCAATAGCTAAAAGGCAGGGTGTCTTGTGGCCAGCATAACGACCAATTGCCTTTACTTTCCCCAACTAAAGTCAGGTACTCATTAGAGTAGGGTGGACTCGGGGGCTTGCAAAGACCTTTCTTCAGGGAACAGCACCAGGAAAAGAAGAAGAGGCAGACAGAGAAAGCGACAGGAAGACAGCATAAAAGAATGGATGAGCCTGCCATTGAAAATTGGTTCTAACTAAAGCAAAAGACAGTGAGGAATGGAGAAGGACTGTCGATGAATCCTGCATGGTGCTCCAACGGTCCAACAACAGACTAAGGGATAGGTAAAAGTAGAAGAACCTAAAAATCTTGAAATTCAAAATCCTAGTCTTCACAGAGATTTGAACCCAGGGCTCAGGTTTGGAAGCCATGCACTTAACCTCTCAGCTACCACTGCCCCTTCCATACAAATATAGACCTCTACCGCTACTTGTATTAGACATAAAGTGAAGAATACCTGGAAGACTGAAATGGTCTTTATCATACAATTATGGGTAAACTGTCTTACAAAACTGTATATATTTAGCTTATCAAATCAAATAGGTTGGACTAAATAAGTATTGGAATCCTTTTCCAAATAGACTTGTTACAAATTAAAAAAAAAAATATTGTATATTTTTGATGAGCAGGTGATTGACACGGACAAAAAGCCAATAAAGATGTGGTATGTGAAACACTTGGATCAGGTGTGGGTGCTGTGTGCCAACCAGGAGGACTCCCAGGGAGGAAAGACCATTGTGGTCATCAGAGATGCTTCACAGCACATCCAACACCGGGCTGTACACACCAGGCCAGTGGGCAATCACTTTGATACTGTAAGTTTTAGGACACACTTCTAGCTCATAGCCATTATTGTACCTATTATACTGCTAGTAAATTAGGCTATTCAAGGTCTTCTCATTTTTCTTTGAGACCCATAGACTACTGCTAAGCCTGTACAATTTCTTTTACAAATTGTTTAGTTTTATCTGTATTGTTTATATTTATTATTCTGTTGCAAGAAGAAAGTGTTAGCTGTGCTTTTTTCTTTTTTTACTTAAACTGTAATAATAATGAAATTATTACATGTATGATAGTCCCTAATGAACAGTGCTTGAACTAACATATTGCAGGTCCAGGATGTGTTTATCGCAAAACCTAACGACCTTGAGCATGAGTTTGACTTTGGCTATGTTACTCACCGTGACCAGAATGGACTTTTCAAACTGAACCTTGAGGACATGAGCTACACCAAATCTATTGACCTGTCCAACTATGGCTGTGTTCCAACCTACCTTGACTTTGTTCCCATTGGTCAGTACTCAAAGATATTGAATGTCACAATAATGGAAACTTAGTCGTGAAATCGTGGTTTTGCTTCCCCAAAAATATTGTCAAAGTTGAAATGCATTCATTTTAATTAGTTCAGTAAAAACACATTTCAACATTAGCTGTACAGCCTATACCCCTGCTGTCTTCAGCTTCAGCATAATCATAATGTTAATCTTTGCTGGGTATTGGAAAAAAGGCAGAACAAATTCATTCATTCTTTTTGATGAAAAGCACAATATTGATTTCTGAAATTAATTCACAGCATTCCTATTTTTTTTAAAAAAGCCACCTTTATTTATAATTTGAATCTTTCCTAATGATATTTTTTTCATTTAAAAGCTAATTTCCATTTAATCTCATTTATGAGCTAAAAAGAAACTGCTCAAATTTATTTATTTTTTTTATGTTGTAGCCTTCAATCTGCGCATGAATGTTTTAAGTTACTTTGTTTTTCTTTATTTAGCTGATTTTGATGCATCTGGCTTTATCATATTAGCTGAGTTTTCAGTTTTTAATTGTCATCATTTATTTTCATGGATAGCTCTGAGATTCATGTTGTTTAAATTTAACTTAACCTGTTTTTTAGGTGGACATGTGTTGATTCAATGTGTATCATCAGTTGATCATCATACTTTACAACTGACCATGGACTATTTAACCGACACAGTTATCTCAACTGTCTCCCTGTCTGGACGACCCATGACATCACCGGACTCTAGACATCTAGTCACAGTTGATGAATCTACTGGTAAAGTTACAGTCTCCTCAGTCAGTGATGAAGGTAAACAAAATAAAATGTTTTCTTTCAATTTTTTTTTCAATTTGAAAGAAATAATTTCCAATGAGATGAAAGTGGGAAAAAAACTTTATTAAACATTTTAATATTTTTCTATAAGAAAAATAAAAATTGTTTATTACAATCTGTTTAACATTATGAATAAGCCTAAAAAAAAAACAGCAGAATAAAGTCATGTTTGAAATTATTGGATTTTGATTGAAACTGTTGGCCAAAGAAACAGATGACCTTATCATCATCTGCCCTATTGACCACATGGTCTGAAAGGGGAACTTTTTAAACAAATGAGCAAACTATTTGAAGAGTAAATGAAAAATGGACAAGCTCTCATCCAAAGTACAAGAACGACGGACACCTATAATAAACTATCCCTAAACAATCTACTTACAAATTTTTCACTTAGTAACCAGACACAACAGAATAAGACAACATATGCATAGGAAACTGAAAATTGGGACTTGTGAAATTTGCCCTTGCGGAGTGTCATCAGAGATAGCCGACCATTTCCTTCAAAACTGCATTTTCCATTGAGAGGCCCAAACAAGACAGTGGCCCCAAAACACCCATTTAGAAGAAAAACTATATGGAGAACTTTTTGATCTGGAAACTACTGCATAGTTTATCTCAGATATTGGACTAATCATCTGAACCTTTCAACATAATAATGAGAACGCAGTAGAAGAATTGAAATGTATAACTGTTGGAAAACATATATAGTTTGTATAACAAGTCAAGTATTTAGATCTAAAATGCTATATTATTATTGATTATTGACTGAACTTAAGGAATAAATTGACACATTTTTTTTTGCAAAGTGAAGCAAAATTGAGGTTCAATTTAATAGTTTTCAATTAAATGCTTTCAATTTTTTTATTTAATTATATCTACTTTTTTTACTTAGTTATTTTATGTTTCTAATGATACTTTTTTTTAAAGATAGAATTGTAAATCTGTTATGTATTCCTCAACCCCTGTTGTATTGTCTCTCTGACTTGATCATATCTCTGTTGATAACCTCCTTAACTTGAATCTTCATCTGATTCTATTCAGGAATCATGGAAACTACATATGAAGTAACAGTCAGTGCTAGAATTAGTGATGTCACATTTGTACCTGCCAATTCTCATCATGGCTATGATCTTGTCTTGACATCGGCTGATGATGATGATGTCATTTTGATGAACCTGGTAACAGGGAAAGTTGAAAAGATAACAGGTCAGCCTCGCTTTCAAACTTTCAAATTGTGACACACTTTTTTATTTTCTTTGTATTTATAGATGTAGGGCTGTTTGTTTGGCGCAGGGTTTCATAATTTAAGTTTAAACCAGTTCAAAGATTGCAAGGTCTGAAAGGGAAACTTTACTTTACTTTAACTTCAGTTGAGCTGATTTTGTATTTGTGATGATAATAGAATTATTGAGACATTTTAAAAAATTTGAAAATTGAAATGCATTAAACTAAAATTAAATAATAAACCATTACGAAATCAGTAGAAATTTTTTTTTTCTTTCTTGTTAAATTTTAAATTAAATAGTGCTTAAAATTTTTTTTTTTTTGTAGTCAATTTATATAAAGATATTTTTTTTTTTGCATCAAATCTACAATTCCCAAGTGGGAAATTCATAGCCAATTTGATTAACTTAGATTGTCAAGTTTAAAAATCCACTCACTGTCACTACCCTTACATATTCTCACATAGTGAAATCCATCAATCACATTGTACATAAAGAGAAAATTATTCGTACCTGACCAAGGCTATTCCATTTACATGATAATTTCTTATAGATTAATACCAACTCACTCTGACTATGTCTGTCTGTCCGGTCAAAAGTTTAAACATTATTTTTTTCTCCCATTTTCCATTCTTGGATCAAGTTAAAACGTAGCACAATAGTTTATTAAACTTGACAAGATATGAATCAATCAAAAAAATCAAACCATTAGTTAATTAATTGTTGGGAATTAGTTGTTTTGTTTGATTTCGAAATAAGTGGAATAAATGCTACTTAATGAGAGATGTTGTTGTATATATGGATTTAATTCCCTTATTACGTTTTAGCACGTTTTCTTCTCCTACTTCCCATTCTCATATCAAGTTGTAATTTCTCATAATCATTCATAGTTGATAACAATACGTGAATCAATCAAAAAATTAACCACTTAGTTAATCATTTAGTACTAATTAATTAATTTTGTGTTATATAGCAGAAAGGGAGATAAAGCCCATAACTTTCAGAGAAATGGCAGTACTAAACAGTTCCTTCCCTTAGATATGAATTGTTTTTAAAAAGTATTTATTTTTCAATTGCTTATTTTTCTTTATAAATTGTGATTAATAATTCATTATTCTTTGATTATTACTGTACTTTTGACATTTGTTACATGTTTCTCCTCAGGGACTCAATTTACTGATCCTGCTGCACTGAGACATCCTTCCTCAGTCCATCGCCTGATTGTCCCCAGTGACACAATGAACAACTATCTGATGACCCCATCCAAATCCACCCTGGCCATACTGGACATCAAGTTCAAAGTGGTGGAGTGCGAGTTCACCGATACAGTGGGCAGCTCAGTGATGCTGTATACCCCCAGCTCAAAGACTAGCTAACTGCTTCAAGACCGAGGCTCTGTGAACGCAAAAAAACAATCTTGTCCAAAAGAAATTGGGTGCTTGTGAAGGATGATGGTTGCTTTATGATGCTAGTGTGGATAAACCAGGTTGAATGACTTTCTGTCCTGCTCAAGATTTTTCATCTCAATCAGAGCAAGGGAAAAAAATTGTATACTACTTCTTTTGTTTTCTTTCTCCATATCCTTGAAGTATTTAAATATGCAAAAAAATGTGGTGCGTCACATCTATTTAAACAATTTGTTTCCCAATTAGAGAAACATAGATTTTTTTTTTTTTTGCCAAAGAATACAATTTTAAAGCTTTGAAAAAATTTTGTACAACATTAGCAAAGCAGAGGCGATGACAACTTCAATGTAATATTAAGTCATTCCTTTCATAAATCAATCGGCTGTGCTTACTCTTTATATCATGAATCATTCCAACATTTTTGTTTTCAGTTTGTTGCCACCCGATTGTGAATATTTATTTGCGAACCTGCAAAAAACTCCTTGGCATGTTGCTAAAAGTCAACCTCATACTATGTATAAAACTAAGTGACTCAACAAACACAAAATTAACATGAAGGAAATCTCAATTAGTGTATTTGTACTTCAGTGTAATATGTTTATGACTGTGTGCTAGTGGCTATACATTTTATGCATGCTGTGCATATGTACTAAAAACAATTGTTCCCATACATTTGCAGATGAAAAAGAATGACACCAGACAATTGTTTTTGTCCTGTTTCTCTATATTCACAACTATTGTTTGTTTTTTTAATTCAATGTTCTATGTAGCTTGCTGTTAAAACACCATCTGTTTCCACGGTTGTTTATATTGACATCTTGTGACATGAACAAATCTTACTCCATAATGATGTGCACAAGCAGCCTCAACTTCATCTCAAATGACATGAGCTTGACATTCATCTTGTTTGTCTGATTTTTCTTTTTGTGTGTTGTTGCCGCTTGCACAGCCAAAAACAACAAAAACATTTTTTACTGTTAAAGTTTTTTTTTTATATTTTATTAATTTCCTGTAGGTGATCTGTTGGTTGTACTTATGGAATGTGCCAGAATTGTTGAAGTCTTCTGTTCTTTCTTGTATATAAATAAGTCAAGTGATTTTTGTTTACTTTTTGCATCTAAATAATCTTATATCTTGCTTTGTATATTGTCTAGCAAAGTTAAGTTTGAAACTTGTTACCAATTTTCATGGATGAATTGAAATATTTAATGACAAAATAGACTATAAACAACAGAACCTGCTTTAAAAGAAATAACAGGATTTTATATTTGTTTTCTGAAACCTAATCATGAGTCCATCTTCTTTTTTTTTTATTTTTAAGTTTCAACTCTGTTTGTTCCTAAAAAAAAATTGTGCCTTTTTTAAAAAAAAAAATTTTAAATAAAGAAATTTTTCCAGCTCATAAAAACGCATTTAAATATTCAAGTAGATATGGGTTATTTTTTTTTTTTTTTTTTAATGATTGAATACAAATAATCTTTGCTAGTTAGTTTCTTCCATTGGTCTTTCAGTTAATGTTACAAGAGTAGCCCCAACGTTCTTCTAGACATAGAAAACAAGTCAGCTTATTGTTGATCCCATGATTTTGAACATCTTAAGTTAGACACAAACTAATCTAAAGGACACAGTTTAATTGTATGTTGTTCCTAAAGATACATAGACATGGCTGCTATCGAGAAAGAATCATCTTTTTTTTTTTTTTTTTTTTTGGTTGGCTTCTTGTGAATAAATCTAATTATTTGTTTATGATTTTGGTGATCACACTAATTGTGATTGATTGCTTTACCGAAGGGCTGTCAAAGTTTTAATTTATGAATAACTGTAATCCAAGGTTCTGTCATCAATTAATTGGATGTATTTGTGTTTTCATCAAGTTATTTCACATTACTCGCCTGCTTCTGTGCTAACAGTAGATTGGTACAGGGCATGGTTTAACACCAGACCTATATAACAAATTTTGCTACTTCCTAATCTTTGTGCACTGTTGAACTTCCTATTATTTTTGCTTCAAGTAAGTTGTCTGCCGAATCTTACCCTGTCAACTGTTGTATGATGATCTGTTCTGCCATTGCTTAGTTACACTTATTTTTTTTTTTGTCTTTGTTTCTGAAGTATTGTCTCAAAAAATAAATAGCTGAATTATTTTTTGTGCTAACATGTATATGTAAATATCAAGTTTGTTTAAGTAGCAGGCTTTAAATATACTCAGCTAATATCTCCCTTTTTTTTGTTTCAGACTAACTATCAATTTTAGATGAGTGTCTTAATTATATTGCAGTAAACTTTTTTATTTCACAACACTCCGATTTTTATTTGTTCAGAACTAGATGATCTAGTCATCAGAATTCTGTTGTTTTTATTTATATGTTTTAAATATGCAGAATTGTAATTGACGTTAGAATTGGAAAAGCTTTAAAGGTTACACATTTTTGTATTTTATTAGCTTTTGTGCCCAGAAACATAAATTTCAGAGATACTTTGGAAGTTTGTTTTTTTGCTGTATCCTGAAGAAAAATATAGGTCTATTAATTCTGTAATAATTAGACTTACTTATGTGTTTAGTTTACTAATACCTTTATAGAAACTAAATGAATCCTTATTAGTTGTGGCTTTAAAATTGATGATACACTTAAGCAGATATAGTCTCTAACAGGGTATTAAACTTGGTGATATTTTATAGAAAAACTATTCCCATAATATATATATATATATATATATATATATATATATATATATATGGCAGACTATAAAGTTTTTATGTATTAACAAAACACATATATTAGCATCAGTGTAAACATTCAGCTGAAATTCACAGTAATATATAAAGCTTATCACAATGTTTTGTTAAGATATTCACTTGACTTTTTTTTTCATTGAAGAAATAAATACATAAACCAGTTGAACTGATAATTTCAAAAAAAAAAATAAATATTTGCTACAGAAACAATTCTTAACACTTCGTCTTCTGTTACATTTTTGTATCTAAATTTTAATAGATCTCTGTATTATATGACAATTATTATATTACAAAAATAAAGGTATATGCATATACCAGTACACCAAATTTGGTACTCAAAAACTATTGATTTTGTTTGCTGTATAACTAAAGTGATTGCAGACTGCGCTCCATATGGAAAGTGTAGCTAGCTGTCCATTCAAGTTAATGTGCAAAAGATGTTAGGGTATCAAGCCCACAAAGTATACACATGGCTATGCATATCTATAACCTGAATGCATACAGTCACTAACCCAGAAACCGATTTCCTAGTTTGTGATAGTACTAGTACAACTTTCTATGAATATTTTAATGCCACTAATGACCCATTGTATCACTTTGATGTTAGTCTGATTTTTAAACAAAATACAATTGTCTCTTAATTTGTTTCCTTTTTTTTTTTTCTGTGTATAACTTTTTTGTTTTGTTTTTATTGTAAGATTTATTAAAATAAATATCTGTAGAGTTGTTTTCTGTTTTTAAGAAATTGTATGTGAACTTTTGTTTGAAAGAAGCTTCTTAAAAACAAAGTAACTTAAGTTGTTTTTTTAATCATTTCCTCCTTTATAATAATAATAATAACTAGTTGTTGCTACGCCGCTGTTTTGCAGGGCTGGCCTTAGGCCACTGCAACCTATCTGCACTTTCATAGGACCTGCGCTAATTCTATGTGTACAAATTATTAAATTAAACCATTTTATAACTTATAACAGATTTCCCACGGCCTCCTATTGATTTACCAGGAGCTCCTGGAAACGGTTGAGCCCGACCCGGTCAATACAGAGTAGATTACTTGTTCTCCTCCCCCCCCCCCTCTTTTTTTCATCTTTCCATGACTTCTTGGTCACAACGGTTAAGTCTGGCCCTGCTATTTTGTGTCAGGTGAATACTACTTGTTCTCCACCCCCCACCCCTGTTTTTTTTTCTAGTCCGACTTGCAGAAATAAAAGAATGATCTTTCCTTTACTTCTTGTCCAAACTCTTGAGTTACACGTGGTTGCATGTGGCCTCAGAACGAGACAGATGGAGGTCACTCACGAAGGCAGCTGGATGCACATTTGAGGCCAAAAGAAAATCTGCTGCCGAGGACAAACGCAGACGGCGAAAAGAAAATCTAAATCGACCACCTGCGGACAATGGTTATGCTTGCCCTTGATGTGGCAAAATATGTAGGTCACAGGTGGGGCTGCGCAGCCACGGGAAGTACTGCATTCCTCACTAATCTTTGGACTCGAAGACAAGCTTTATTATTATATAGTGCTACTTTCATGCTTATGGCATGCTCAGAGTGCTATGGTCCAATCTCATTTGTGGACCAGTGGGGGGAGGGGATATCTGGGAGGAGGCATTCCGTGCGCTCAGTAAACACAACTCTGCTCGAGTCATTTGTCGAACCTCGAGCCCCTTTCATAGGTAGCCAAGCTAAGTTCGTACTTAGCCTCTCGACCACGCTTATGAAGTTGTCTATAATTTCTATTTGTATCTTGTAGTGCTTCAATATTGTAAGGAGTCTTGCCAGTGAGCTTGCACAAGTAAGTTCTTTAAAGTAACAGTCAAGCTAATAATTTCTACATAAAATGTGGTGTGCAAAATAGCCTACGCCTTTTTATTTATTCAACGCGTTACTGAATTCAAAGAAAGATTTGAGTTGAATATGTTAATTCCCGCTGAAAGCGTGTCCAGAATACAAAAGATTTAGTTACTTATTTAGACTTAGAGCCTACTGCACCAAATGGAGCATTAAGCGGCAAGCTGTCTCCAAAAAGATGTCACTGCCAACCTCTGCTGCCTTTTACCAGCTGGTTTCCGCTGCTCTGCGGTCCTCCATGAAGATGTGGCAGCAAGTTATAGGAGGATGTCCCCGTTTGCGCTTTACTTGTACTGGCCTCCGTTACCCTTGGTAACCGTAGCTCCTTCTGTCTGAGGACATGTTCTGCAAACCTCATGCAACGCTCTGTCACAGTCTTGTTAAGTGGTTAAGTCCTAGTTCTGCATACGATTTATTTTTGTTTGTGACCCGATCTCAATAACTGACTCCTAGCTCAGGTGAAAAAAGTAGGAGGGTTTGGTGTGGGGGCCAGCGACTCCACCATGTAAAACCTCCATTGCTACAGAAATGGCAAACGTTAGACATACAAAAGATGTAAAACAAATTTTATTTTTAGATGATTATATTTTGAAAAAGTGTGGTCAAACCAGAGTCTTCACTGTGTGGTCAATAATATTAATATAATAATAATAAGTTAAATTATATTTCATGATTTGATTGCCAGGGGAACAAAAGAGTGTTTGTATCTGCTGATCTTTGCTATCAGTGTTTTGTATCTTTCTTGTGATGGTAAAATCACAAAATCCTAACCCAAAGGGTGATTTTACTTCTAAGATCTTTTTAGCTTTCTTATTAAGGATTTCCTCTAACAGTCCAAATGGGGTTTGTTTTTTTGCCAATGACCTTATCAGCAGCATTTCGGTAGTTATTTATGTTGTAAAGATATACATAAATTGTCATATATCTAGGAAAATTGTTTAAACCGTTTTCGAATTTCCTGTCCTGTTTCCACCCAGTGAATTGAACCCCATGATAAGTTAACGGGCTGATAAGAAGAATTGTACAGAAAAAAATTAAAAACAAGCAAAATACAAAACAAAAAAAAACTTTTTAAAAACAACAACAAAGCTTATAATAAGCGTATCATTTAGTTTGGATCTGTCATGTTTTATTAAATTTGTAATAGATCTAGACTCTAGACTAACAGTAATAAATCTGTGCGATTAGAAATATTTTTTACCAATTGTTACCTATTTTGGTGCAGTGTAGAGAAAATTAGGAGCAATGTAGATTTTCACGGTAAACTAAACAACGTAAAAGACGAAACTCATTTTTTTCTTCATGAGCGAAATTTTTCATTTATTTTGTTATTGGAAGTGCTAGTTCCAAGATTTAATTCTGCCGTACACAAAAAAAAAAGATGGACACAAATTATATCATAGATAGGCCTATTACATACCTTCACAAATATCGTAACAACACTTCATTATCTTAAATATTACAGACGTTACTTTAAAAAAAAAATGATACTTATATTTCAGGACGGAAGACTAAAGTAGTTTAAAGTAAAGTAGCCATAATACATAAAACACTAAACCATAATTTACAACTACACAAAAAAACACAACCTAATAAAATACCCCAGAAAGACACATAAAGAGACATTTTTTTTTAATTCCATATTCGCATATATATAAGTGTTCTACGGCTGGATTTAAGGGAGGGAAGTCGAGGCTACAGTCCGGAAACTCCACAAGAAAGCCCCCCCCCCCCCCCACACACACACACAAAAGAGATAAAACTATATCCGAATTTCGAAGGGTCAGAAACTTTTAATTTTTTTTTCTCATTTTGAGACAAATTTCCTTATGTTTGATAAAGATTACTATTATTGCTTCTTTCGCCCTGCATAGGGCCCTGCATAGCCACCAACCAATCTTCTTCAATCAAAGTTCTTACCGTCACACACATTTATGTCTCTTATTAACATGCATGCATGACTACATTAACACATTCATATGCCGCTCATATGCGTAGGACGTTATTACCTACTCTTTTGAGGGAACGTCTGAAATTTACAAGATAAGAATTTATAAGATAAGACCATTACAAAGCTGAAAATGAGTCATATGTAAAAGAATTCTAAAAATGTCGATATTTATGATTAAGGACGCCAGTGAGCAGCCAGCACTCTTCTAAATATGTGCTCAGCATTGTCGGACTAGTGAGGCATCTATTCTTCTTATCTTATATTATACAGACGTTACTGAAAAAAACAAGATGGTTACGTCCTACGTTTCATGCATGTTAACCAGTGACTTAAATTCTGCCAAGTCACTGGTTTTCCTGGCTGGCTCAGGCAACCCATTCCATGCTCTAATAGCAGTATAGCACTAGGGAAGAAAGAGTATTTGTACAAATTTGTCCTAGCATATAGAACGAGGAATGTGCCGTCTTGTGTCTTTCTGAGTATTTTATTAGATTTTTTATGGAGAGGGGTAGGCCTACTCTATTTTCAAACCGCCACTGCCTGCGGTACTAAGGCTTCAGGAGATCGAAACAGAAAGTCTTGTAATTGTAGCAGCCTTTCAGACGCGGGGGTTTTGACGCGAAATGTTTTAGTCACATTTTATATGTTCAATTTATTATATCCTAAAAAAATGAGACATATCTATGTATTGTTTGCTGCAATGGCTTAGGGATGGATACACTGTCAAAAGTCATCCTTGAAGGTATAGTGGAAGGAACACCGCAAGAAAGGGTCGTCCAAAGAAAAGCTGGCTGGACAACGTACAAGAATGGACCGGCCTCTCTTGATGTCCTGCTAAGAACAACTGCTGACCGGGGAAAGTTGAGGTTTTTCGTTACGCGAATTGTCACAGCAATCTCACGACGAAAGGTAAGGGACAGATGATGAAGAGCTACATATAAGCGAATGCCATCTTGCCGAGATTGTGCTAATAGGGGTGGGGTGACTTTTAGTGTGTGTTATAGATCTGGTTTGTTTGTTTGTGGGGCTTCGAAACAGGAAATAGATATTTTGCGCATGCGCACTTTTTAATTACTAGAATCAGATACTTTTTTTTAAAGATCAGGTGTTCAAACAGATCTATTTTTTTTAATCGAAAAAAAAGAAAAGATCTAGATTAAGTATAATGCATTAAATTTGATTTAATATTCTGCTTTTCAAAGTTGAATTATATTATTTTATAGCACAATTTAAAGCAGGTGAGTGAGGTTTAAAAAAGGTATCGGTAAAGTATCGTCGAATGTTACAACTACGATTACCTTTTCTAAATTTAGTAACACAGAGCTGTTGCAAGCAAAGCCTGTCTGTATAGGAAATATCCAAACTTTTAAAATAAAATGGCAGTGAAAAGGATTCAAAAGGTACATCAAATTTTAACATTAAAAGATAACTACACTATGGTCTATAATTCCTATATAGATCTAGATGATAGATTAGAATAGCTTTGAATAGATCTAATCTAGAGTTATAAATATTAGTAAGTAGAAAACTAAAACTAGTACTATTACTAGGCAGGGGAGGCTACTAGTCTAGTAGTAGTACTACTATTTTACAGTACTACTAATACTAGATCTAGTAATACTATTATTTTATAATTAAGTATTAGAGTCTAGATCTAGAACTTCTATTTGACAAGTCTGAAGATTAGTAGAAATAGAATCACCAAGAATATCTAGAGTCTAGTAGAATATAAAATCTAAGTAAGTAATTTTTGTAAGTCAGTAGATTAGTGCTGTGTTGATGTTGATGATACCATGCAGCATGCTTTATAGTATTAGTAATAATTAGTACCTACCTCGGTGCCAATGAGACACTAAATAAGAGTCGTAAGAGAGTGTGAGAGCAGGGTTGTGCCTATCACTGTGTTTGTTTGTTAATTGTATTAACATATTGTTTGCTTTAGTCGCCTATCACTTTAGATTGCATAAATGTATAAAATTTGTAGCACATGACTATTAGTGATTTGTGGCAAAATTTGTGTTTAACAAAGAAAATGTAGTTTGGCACCACCACAAGTCTAGCAGCTCAATGTTTTTGACTGACTCAGTATTTCACTATGATGGTTTATAATTGGATGTGGTGGATCAATAAATGGTGTGAACACATCCTCAAGACGTTACACTAACAACAACAAAAAAAATTGTTGACAATTTCGCCACATGCATTTTTTTCATGGCAAGTCTCTGTTGTCCCCACCCCACTCCATTACATTTTTTTTAATGATAAACCCCTCCCCATCTCACATGAAGTCAGAGAATGTAAATAAATATGAGCATGCTATATTAGGTTATAATAAACTTTTCTCAAGCCAGCTGGACAATTTAATGTACCCCATCATGGGCACTATGTTTAACCACTAACATCACACTTGGTTTAACACCGAAGGCAAATAACGAAATTATGTAAGAAAATGTTAAAAAATATATCAAAGAAATTTTTATTTTCCAGCCTTGAGATAAATCTCTTAGAAATGCATTTTCAATATTAAAATAGCTAATCTCATTGATAGTGATAAATGAATATTAGGGAACACCCCCTATATACACTTAAGCTATGACATACACGTTTCCATGCCTATTTAGAAGCATTATAGATATGTCATGTTTAGCTGAAACCCTAAGTCTAAAAAAATGTACTTAACCCCTGACCTACCTTCCTTCTGTCCTAGAGGGAAAAAAGTGACATACCAGTCCACTTTGAGCCCAAGTAAAACCCTTGTTATTCTGAGTAAACAAAACTAAATTTATCTGAACTATAAAGAAATGTAGCGTTCACAAAAACAATAGACTAGTTCTGTCATAGCTATCAAAATAAAGGCTCATTTTAACAAATTTATAATATCTGAAAATAGGGGAATGTTCGTTGAACCAAAATGACTATAGAATCTATATATCTAGACTCTAAGAGTCTAGATTCTATATAGTCTTGATCTTACTAGTAACTTAGGTCTAGAACACAAAGATCTACACATTAATCATTAAGGATAATAATTAATATAGTAGATACAACAGACATTACTACTTGAAATTTCAGAAGCAGACACGTCATAGACTAGAGTATGATAGAGTTTACTATTGGAGATTTTCATGCTAAAGGATGCTGAATTAAGCATCCCAGTTGCCTAATAGGTAAAAAAAAAAAAAAGAAAGAATCGAGCTAAAATTAAAAAAAATATCTCAATGCATTAAAGTTATCTTCAAAGTTTCTTTTTTCTGCTTGTTAGTTGCCCATTAGTTTTTAAATAAGTTTTAAGAAACTAAGTCATAGGGATTAGAGTGAAAATCTTATGCTTCCTCCATATTCATATTGATATTGTGCTGCAAACAGGAGTACTAGAAAATTTGATTCTGCAGTTATGCTTGATGTAGCTTTGGGAAAAAAATTGAGCTTATCAACACCTTATTTTGTACACCAGATACACCAAAAAAAAACAAAACTAGCTGTTAACCCTTAATGCTCGTGTGATAGTTTAGCCTCCATTTTTTATGCACTCATTGTAAAACAGCTCAGCACTTTAAGGGTTAATAGTTTTTACCACCATGTATGAAAATCTCCCAATAGATAGGTCACACTTTAGATCTGTAATATAGATATGCTTTGGACATTCGTTCCATGGTCATGTTTATGATGGTCCCTGGTTCTAACCATGCTTAAATAACAAGTAACAGACTTGCTACTCAGTGTTGTGTTAGAGTTCTAGATATAGACTCTAGTCCAACTCTGTTGACAATGTAGATTTTAGATATTAATTAATCATTAATAATAAAATACATAGACTCAAAGTATCTTAGAGGATTAGATAACTAACTTTAGTACAAGGATGTGGTCATGTGGTAGATCTATATGTGTTCTAGACTGTTGATTATGATGATTCCACCATCACCGCTGTCCCACAGGAGGTTTATGCTAGGATACAATAGTTATCTTCAAATCTGAAGGAACATCCAAAACATTAAAAAAACAAAACGTTTAGATGACATGTACTCTAGTCTAGATCTAATCTAGATATATAGAGATGAAGTTTTTCTTCTATAAGATATCTTGTGTTATTAAAACTGGTGTGCTCCATCAGCATGAAGCAGACTGGTTTTGTGGCATCTTTCATCCATTCTCTTGATAGAAACACCTTCCATCAGATTTGTTTAAATCACAAAAAGGCTAGAAATAAGATATATAATTGTTAGAGGTATTTAACTCTTTCTCTCCGTAATTATTTTCCCACGTTTCAAAGGAATTCTTCTTTTTGTTCAGTACTATTTCACTACCCTGTTATGATTAAGCTTCAATAGCTTTGTTTTTTGTTATCGGAAAATGTTTTATTTGGTATAGAATTAAAGGGAAATGCATGCTCTTTTTATATAACACAAAGTCATGTTTATAAAATTAAACATTAATTTAATAAGTTCGAGTCAACGATGGTATCGTCAATTAGGAGACCACTTAAAGACCAAGGCTTTGGGAGCATTTCTTATCTCCAGATCACCCTTGGCTTTGATAGCTCCTAGGATCCTCAAAAAAAATAAAGAACAGCACAGCAGCAAGGAGAAAAGGAGAATGAAACATTGACACTGAAAGTGCTCTCTCCTCCCCTTCACCCTCCCATCAGTCCCAAACACACTTTATTTAGGAAGTGTCTTTTATCAATTACAGTATTAGAGATTTTGTGAATCAGCAACGCATGTCTTTTTTTTTTTTTTTTTTTTTTTTTTTTTTTTTTTTTTTTTTTAAAACTGAGGTATTATGAAGAAATATATTCTTATTATCCATTACTAGTAAGTACTACTGGTGACCACATTTTTCTATGTGTTGATTTTAAGACTCCTGTTTCATGAATATTATTCTTAATTCCATGAATATCACATTACTAATTTACTTCTTTATTTAGGAGTTATTGGACCTTGGCAGAGATCCTCCATGCAATTGTTCAGCAGGACCAGTTGGTGATGACAGTATGTATTCCCTTTATCATTTTATCTTCACTTAATTGCTTAGACTTTTTTTTGCATAGGTTTCAATTTGTAATATTTTAAAACTTTTATATTTTTTATAAATAAATATTTTGTTTATTTGTTTGAGATGTATGTGTGAAACATTTCCTTAAAAGGTCTCACATTTATTCTGCAGTATTCCAGTGGCAAGCCACAATATTAGGTCCAGTAAGTCAAATTCTTATTGATGTTAATTAATTGTACATGAAAAAATGTTTTCTAACTTTTTACAATTTCTGTTATTTTATGATATGCCCAAAACATTAACTCTGTTATTTTATGATATGCTCAAAACATTAACTCTCTTTATACAGCTTGGATAGGATAGGGGTCAAGCATGAAACAAACATTTTTTTTTTTTTAAAAGCATACTTTTCTAAACACTACAAAATTTAGAAGAAAGTGAGAATCTTTTATAGCAGTACAAAGAAAATTCAGTGGTAAAACAAGGAGTCCAGGAGTTTGATGTCCAGGATTTCTTTAATTTTTGCCCATCATTCAGTATTAGAACTAGAACTATTGTGTTATGCCAAATGTGATAATTTCTTATTTGGGTAAATGTTTTTAGTTCTTGGAAAATTTGGCATGAACAATTTTTACTTCAAATAGGCAATCATCAGTGTACAAGTTTTGTTTCAAAATGAATATAAATTCATTCCAAAGCTCAGTCCTGTTTTAATATTGGCAAACTATTAAGCTTTTTTTTTTTGTGATCAAGGATCTTAAGATTTATGCTTAATGTTTTTCTTTAAAGGAAACTAAATTTGTATGATCTAATTGATATAATTCTATTTCACAGGCTGATAGTCCATATCAAGGTGGTGTATTTTTTTTAACAATAACATTTCCTTCGGATTATCCATTTAAACCACCAAAAGTAAGTAGTGTATATTTAGTTGTCCTGAGGGTTATTTATTACAATTTGTTTCTATTTTTCATTCTACTTCAAAACTCAAATGACTTAATATTGTTTTGAGACAGTTTTGTCTGGTGCTTTAAACACTAGTTTAAACAAAAATTGTTTCCATTCAAAAGCAGGTCTATACAAAAATGAATTAGGGACAAATAATTTTTTTTTTTTCTATTTAACTTTATATTTCCATTATCTGTTAACTTGATTCTCTGTTAGCTTTTTATCTAGTTGGTAACACTGCTTTAACTTGTTTGGCAACAATGAGGACTCGAAACAGACTTTGGCCTGGCCTTATTTCCTTACTTAACCATCCAGGTCCCCAAAAAGAACCAATTCTGTAGTTTTTTGGACCTGTATCATCACCCGGGGTCTCAAGGTTTCTCAATCCACTTAGAGCCCAACATTTATTTCCAGAATTGCTTACACAAGCAATGTTACATTTAGGATAGACACCAATTGTAGCCAGAGACTTCTTAAAAAGACTAAAGACTTATTTAAATTGCATCTCTCTCTCCCTAAAAGCTTAACAGGATAAAAATTAATATTTACATATAGATAGTATCAGGAGTGGTATTATTATTTTAAAAAATCCTAGTTTTTGTTTGATTGCTTAGTTTTTTTTTTACAAGACAAAAAAAGACAGCATGAAGACCTACATAATAAAAATGTAATTATTAGACTTTGTCAGCTGGTCTGATCTTTTGGGAAGGTTAGAGGCTTATGGACATTTCCAACTCAGAAGTGAGAACATATTTATAATGCATTTGCAACTATTTCAGGTTGCTTTCTCTACCAAAATCTATCATCCAAACATCAATAGTAATGGCAGCATATGTTTAGACATTCTGCGAAGTCAATGGTCACCTGCGCTGACCATATCAAAAGGTGAGTCATTATTATTTTCATAAATTTTAAAATTCATTTTTTTATCTTATTGTGTTGCAGTACTCAGTTAATGCTGTAAGCTTCATTTTGATGTTGAATAATTTAAAAAAAAAAAATTTTTTTTTCTTCTTAGTTCTGTTGTCCATCTGCTCATTACTGACAGACCCTAATCCTGATGATCCACTGGTACCAGAAATAGCCAGAATGTTTAAAACAAACCGTACAGAATATAACAGACTAGCCAAAGAGTGGACAGCCAAGTATGCAGAGTGATGTCTTAGAGCAGCAGTGTCTGGCCAACACATGCTGCTCTGTGAACTGCACATTCTCTCTTTGCTGAACTCTTAAATTTAGGATAAATGGGAGGGGGGGGGGGGCAGATGGAAAAGAAAACACTTGGGTCATGTTAGGTTGATAGAGTGAAGGGAACAATAATATAGAATTGTGATCAAATGAAATCAATTAATACTTAATTTAAATGTTAGGGTTTATCTCTATGCGCTCATTTTTTTCTGTTGTTGAAATATGAGTTCCAGAAACAAAAGTAATGTCTGTCTAGTAGGAACATAAAGGAAGGAACATAGTTATTCTGATTTCAGCATTCTGGGTTAAGATACAAAATGATATGCAAAATTTTATTTTGTAAACAAAGTTATGTGTCCCAATGATGACCTCATTATGTTAATATAATAAGTTCTCATGTTTTTTGTTTTTTTTTAAATTACGCAAGCTTGAATTTTATAATTGCATCATTAAAGTAAACTTTGGTGGGTTCACATAGTTTTCTATGAGTGAAATAGCTTTTTGCATGTCAAAAATTATTTAGAATTAATTCACAAATAATGTACTATGGATGTGGGGTTTCTTTTCTTTTTTTTTTTTAGATTACAGCTAAAAAAAAAATTTTATTATCAAGTAGTTTGCACTTAAAGTATACAAAGTATATCTAATTTTTGTGTTAATTAAGGCAACCCATAGTTTAGTTCAATTATTGAAGTCATAAAATTAATTTTCTATACAAATTGTTCAAGGTATTAGTTAAAAACTATTCTTGTTGAGAATAATTTTTTTTTATTGAAGCTTTACAAATGCAAATTTTAGTCTGATGTTTTGTGGCATTTCAAAGTTTAAATGAAGAATAATGAATCATATAACAGTTTGATGTGAATTGCTTGATTTGTTTGGTTCTTATCATTTTTTTTTTAAATTGAAGATTTCCAAAAGTTTATTTAGCCATGAGTAGATGTTCTATGAAATGTTTTATTAACATCAGATATTGTTTTATCATGTAGTCATTTTAATCAATCTTGTGATATCTTATTCCTGTTTTGTTTGACCTGTTTTCTTTCATTTTTTTTTTTTATGTGTCATTGCATGAAAGATTAATTATTAGTTGGTAGAATCATACTATGGTATGAATAATAATAATAATGAGGGACTGCCAAGACATGTAGATAAACTAGATGTAAATTCATCATCTTCTTATATATTGACTTTTTAAAAAAAAAAAAGTTATTAGCTTATCATCAAGTTTCAGTGACAATCTAACATAACATACTATTTGTGACATTCATTATTGATTTAATCAGACACACTCATTTATGATGGTCTTGTCCTTCTGAACATTTTTCTTAAATGTGTATTAAATGTTTAAATCAATTGTTTCATGAACAAACAAAAACAAAACAAGAATCACTATTTCTCTGTAGGCATAGTTAGAGCCTGCTTTAGATGTAAGCTGGTGTATTTTAACATTTTTATTAAAACAATTGTTTTGCTCAGGCAGATCCCGAGTACATATTTGTAATGTACATTTTAACACGCTAAAGATAATTGTTTTTAATTTTTCAAAATGGTAGTGCTAGTACTTATTTCATTTTGATTTGATATGTTTTACATAGTGACAAAAAGGAATACTATCATAAACTGCCATAAGAATAATAGATCATCATAATAAAATGCTATTGTTTAATTATCAATATGTTATAATAAGACAGCTAAAATATTTTGCCATATTTTTATATTATTTTTTTTAATCAAACACCATTGACAGCTTCCTCTATCTTCTAGTGTGTACAGCATCTATAGTTTAAAAAGTGATGAAACTATCCCATGTATTTTTATTGGACAAATGTTTTTTCTTTCCTAAGGTCTCTTGAATTTCTTTTTTTTTTGTTTGTTTGTGTTGATACAGATGTGTGTATGTGTAAAGATACTGTAAACAAAATAAAAATGTATATAACAGTTATTTGGATGTATTGTTTGCTTTTGTCCTTAGTTGTACTTTATTGTCTTCTTGCCAACCAATACAGACAGATACATTTTATTAGGTGGTCCTAACTTGATTATGAACCTTTTGAAATTAAAGCACAACATTATTGCATATACTGGTAATCTTGTGGAATTAATGATAAATCTCATTAGATATTGACTGGTTTATTTGTAAAGAAAAGTCACCAATTATTAATTCTTACAAATTATAATAACTATTTAACATTGCTAATCCTGGGAATAAAATACAGTGATAATGTCACCAATTGAGAAATCTGTTCTGGCACTGGCTCTCTGAGGGACATTGTAACCAAAATTTGAGTCATATGAGATTTGCAGGACATATCCTTAGACAAGAAGAAGAATGTTAACCAAAGTCAACCATTACATGGAAGCTGAAAAGAAGAAAGCAAAAAAAAAAGACATGTAAAACAGTATTGCACCTTCTTAGAAAGTCACTTATGACCTATCACTATAGAAAACGTCCAAAGCGCCAAAAGGCAGGGGAGGACCTAAGTATTAAGTAATTACTACATTCCAGTGCTAGCATGAAACATGAATGGGTTTAAACTCCATCCAATGCAATTTGCAGTAGCAAAATGACAGTAATTTCCCAAGTACTTGTATGCACAACAAATTGGTCAGTCCTGTTCTTTGAACCTTTAAGTTGTTTAGAAAAATGCTTCCTTGAAAATGTTCACACTTATGTTCAAATTATGTAACTGGTATTCATAGCTGTTTTGTTGATTAGGGTTGTGGATGTTCCTTCAGAAATTATTATTATTACGTCCTAGTCCAAACCTATAAGATGGCAGGGTTCGTTAGTGGGTAGGATTTGAATTCAGGCCAACTGAGACAAGTCAGCCACCCATATTACATATCTACAGTAATAAAGCAGAATAAGCAATTCTTCCATGCATGTTATTTACTTACTTATTCCTGCGAACTCCCAGGAGAGCATAGGGCCGCAACCACACATCTCCACTGAACTTGGTTCTGATTTGCTTTCTTTATCAGCCAATCTTCCAGATTTGCCTGTTCCTCTTTCTTGCAGATTCCAATCAAGTGCCTGCCTTGCAACATTGGTACTTGGTTTTCGCAGGGTGTGTCCTGTTCATCTCCACTTTTGCTTTTTAGTAACCTGGATTATGGGTTTTTGCTTGGTTCTTTCCCACAAGCTGACAGATTGCCAATATCCACCATAGGAAAGTGTTTGTGTTTGTTTCCTTATTTGTTTTCATCCCCTTCTCTGCATTGCTTTTTCATAATTTATTAATGTAACTTATAGTCATCTACCAGGTATTACAAATGGATGAAGTGTGTTCTAGTAATAGCTGCACATATACTAAATAAGACCAACAATATAAGATTTACAATGTTAACTGGAGGTCTAAAGTAGTTCTGAACAATTCCTTCACATTTGTGAATAAAAGTAAGTATTCAGTTTTAACCTCAATTTGAGAATACTCAGAACTAATCCAAAATGGCAAAATGATCTCTTGCAGTGTTAAGAACTGGCTCAGAAATATATTTCATTTTGAATAGCTAGTAAGTGCTTGTAACTTTAAACAAATATTTTCCTTTTTAATATACTTTAATCAATTACTCCATTTAGTGCTTTAAAATTATTATTTTATTTTTTTAAAATTATTGCTCAATCATTATAGACCTTCAACTGAATACAAGCAGACTTGAGTTGATTTTTTTAAAGACAAATATATAACACCAAGAATTTTAATGCATGTTAAAGTTATTAAATTAAAATATAGGCATATATATAACGAATCAACATATTAATTAATGTTGTGGCTATAATTAAAAAAACAGAAATAGAAAAGTGGTTTGAGTGCTATGGAACAAGTTCCAAAAAGCCAGCGGAGTTTGGGAGTGCATGAGGCGCCCTGACCGCACTTCCTCATGGTGGAGGCTGTCCAGGCCTAAGCAAGCTATTATAGCACAGTGCAGGACAGGCCACTGTCCCGTTATCTCATATTTCTCACGGCTATGACCAAATTTTGATTCACGGTGCAGGTAAGAAGAGGAAACTGTGCCTCATATTCTGTTTGACTGCTCCAGAATTGCTGATCTCCGCCTCGACATGTCTGATAAACCAAAAATTTTCGATCTGTGTGGTGACATGCATGCACTACACATTACAGCAGGGTTTCTGTCCAGGGCTTTAGCAAGAGAGGATTTGAGCCTCTCAAGCCCTCACTCAAATGGGGTTTTATGATGATTAATTATTTAATTATAATTATTTATCCAACTATGATTTTATGGTGACCATATATCGTAAACGTTTTGTTTCGGTAACTAGATATGTTTACATATGATAACAAATTATTATATATTTATAAGGGAAAAAATGTTTAACCAATAGTGCGTCAAAAATTTGAATACATTTTACTTTATATCTCTTGACTGTTTCCCGTTGAGCATGACATAAGTTGATAATGTCCGTGTCCAATAACGGGTTCTGACTTATGACTTAGTCATCGTGCCCTTTTTAGATCTGTTTTCTAGATCTAGAGAGTCTAGATCTGATCTGACTAGATTCTAGATGCGATGTAAATTTAATTATATCTAGATATAGATTTCAAGAAATATTTTGGTACAAAATGTTTAGATCAGCTAAATTTTTAAGATCTCTATAAAGCCTACATATTTCGAACCGAAAAAAAGAAAATGGAGTGGGGTGGGGCATTAGAGCTCTTAGAACATTATTATTTTTTTATTTTATTTTTAGTTTCGTGATTTAGACTTCACTATTGAAGACATCTCATTCTCAAACAAGTCAACAGAATTTTCTCGCTTGTCGATTTTACAGTATGGCCCAGAAGAGGATCAAGAAGGTAGTGTAGATTTATTTATTTAGATTTAGACAGGTATTTGGTTAAAATAGAAAAAGATAACGTCACTATGTTGAGCTAAATAGAATAGATCTATTGCTACTAGTCTCACTAGAAATCTTGATCTAAATAAAATTCTTACACTTTTTTTTTTATAGTTTTTATTCAGTTAAACTTAATTCGGTTATTCATTATTAATTATTATTCAATTATTGTTTTATGTGTTTTTTATTTTAATCTTTTATTTTATTGTTACAATCATCACTCCTAATCAATCATTGAATCATCATCATCATGAATCATGATATATTTTTGATAATCATATTCTACATTTATTATAATTTATAGAGTAGACTAGATATTGATCATCATATTGATCTATAATTATAATAATCATTTATAATGTAATATATATTATACTATTATATTATAGATCTATGACATGAAAAGAAAATGTGACACTTTAATAATGTTTTTGAGTTAGAGACTTTTTAGTGAACCAATACCTATTGGAAATTTGTCACCATGTATACATGTCAAGCTGTTGTTTTAACCTCCCCCGACAATTCATACCCATATAAGGGATGAGGGCTATATTATGAGCCTGTTTGATCGTAAGCATCCAAATATCTTTAGAAAGACATTCTAATCACATTTATACTGTTAGCTGTTAAAAAAAAATTAAAAAGGAGGTGTCCAAAGAATAATAATGAATTTAGCTCATTCTTCTTCCTTAGACACTGCAAAATCGTAATAAGAAATATTATTGGGATAAATAAATCTATGATTTGTTTAATGAATAAACATGACCTAGATTGAGATATCTAGAATATATAATTTATGAATGAAAGAAATAAAGTGTGGGATGCTAATTTGAAGCCAGAGACTGCCCACTGCAGGTGAGAAGAGGTGTACACTAAGCTTGTAGTGTCACAACCCATCAAACAGGCAGTGGAGGGAAGGGGGAGAGAGTCATGAAAAGAATTATAGGCGTCTATGGGAGGGAGGAGGTGTTAAGGTGCAACAAAAGGAACATGGTATCCAAATTATGAAAACAAGAAGAGTGTCCAATGGATGGGAATTAAGAGAGAGAGATTACATGTTGTTGAAAATGTCACTTTTAATGAATTATAATAATTAATTTGTAGGTATATAATCTATTTAGATTTCTGTCTGTTTCTACAAATAGATTATATAGGTATTTAAATAAATAAACTATAAATGAAATATATATATATATATATAGAGAGAGAGAGAGAGATCTATATATGAGGCTATAGCTATAAATACATATTACAGAAGGGAATATACTTTTTTAATACAATCTAAATAATTTTAAACGAACACATATAATTTCTTAGCAATTAAATAGAAATAGTGGTGTTCAGCGACGGTGATCAGTGTCCAATGAAAGATAAAGCACAAAAACTGCTTTCAGTGAGGGGAATGAAGTGACCCAATTTATTTTAAAATAAAGTCTTAACTATGTGTGGTCATACACAGGAACACAGCTATTTTTATTGTCCATTAGTTGAAGAAGAATAATCTGCTTTTAGTTGTTGTTTTTTTTGTAAGCTAAACATTCATCAAATGAAAAGTTGGTGTTCAGGTAAAAGAATCTACGATAGATTATTCTAGAAATCTTATTATCGAGAACTAGCTGGTAGTAGAATCTAACAATCAGAATCTTAATCATGCATTTTAGCTAGATCTAGATCAAGATTCTAAATAATTATATAATTTTATTATAGATCTATATTATATAGATCTAGCTTAGTTTAAATTCTAGTTTCTAGATCTAATTAGGTAATTAGAGTCTAGGTGATTGATCATCTTTTGATGAGATGATAATCCTATAGATCTACTGACTATAGTCTATAGTATATATATATATATATATATCTAGTATATTAAATATAGTAATAATGATTATTATGACTCAGTGTCATCTATAAAAATAATGTGATTAATACATTCTTTAATTCTTTTATTTTCTTCTTTTGTGCCAGCTAAACACACAAGACAGTCAGCTCTCATGCTGTTAATTCATTTAGATTATATCTACATTATATCACTCTTCCCATGCCTCGATTTAATCTCCAAATTCCTCTGCTTGTAACTTGGTCATGCACATCAATTTTACCTGTCAGTCATTATTTGGTGGTTTGACTTTTTTTTTCTCCCCCTCTGCCAGTCGATGTTAATCTGGTAAAAAAAGCAGCTTTAGAGCTTAAATTTAAATGTACTGGCTTAACTTTCACTACATTTCAACTAAATGTAATGTGTTTTGGATACTTGCTATTGTTAATGCACAGACTAATGGCCTTTTGCATCTCTATGCTTAATGTTTATTCAAATTTATAAATTGTATTCACATTTAAAAAAATGTTTCTGTTTGGTTTATTCTCATGAATAAAGTTATAAAACTTTTTTACATTTTAGGAATTGCTAGATTTAGGGAAAGATCCCCCGACCAATTGCTCAGCTGGTCCTGTTGGAGATGATTGTAAGTATACAATAATGAATGTAAAATATGTTTAAAATTAAATAATAATTGGATATAAATGAATAGCAATTTTCAATCATAATGGCTTTAAATCAACAACAAAAAATGTAAATCAGGTGTTGCTTATGGAACATTTTAAGGCCTACTATTGTTTCCTATTTACGATCTGATGGCCTTATTGCATTAGCATTGAAAACTAATTGCTTTTAGTTAAAACTGCATTGTAGAACACAGAAATAACACAGGAAACTAAATTATAGTGCAAGAAATGTATAGAAACGTCTCTTTCCAAGTGCAATTTGAGTTTGTAGTTAGTTGCCAGGCAATCCAGTACTAAAGTTTAAATCTTTAATTTATCTAAGGGTGGGAAAATCTTTTATCAAAGGAGCATATATATTTTATTTATAAGATGATTTATTTATTTTTCAGTGTTTCAGTGGCAAGCTACAATTCTTGGACCAGTAAGTTGATTTATAAAAAAAACAAAACAATGCTGACTGTTTTCTAGTTTACTTATTGCTATAATATGCCATTGTTACTACTGTACTTGAAATCAGCATTAACTCTTACTGTAATACAATGCTGTATTTATGATAAAATTCCACATATTTTAAGACTTTCATTTAAGAAAAGCTCTTTTTGTCTCGTACAGTTAAGTTTTTTAATCTTTCACTACTTTGATGTTCAAGGCTACTTTCTTGAATTGGAACTAGGCTTGAATGGGTTAAAATATTTTGATCATCTAGGGAAAATATGACTTTTTTTTTTTTTCCAGACTGACAGTCCATATGCTCAAGGTGTATTTTTTCTCACTATAAATTTCCCTACAGATTATCCATTTAAACCTCCAAAGGTAAGCCTAACATCAGGAAATAATTTGTTTTTTTCATAATTGAATGAGTTGTATAGTATAATTTTTTATATTATGAGCTATAATGAATAAACATAATTACTTTACACACATGTCCTTTTGGACGTTTTGCTCAAAATTGCTAGTTATTTATTTATTCATTTTTGAGAGAATGATATACATAGTTTGATCTTGGGCTACCCAGAGATTTTCCTTTTGCTATGTTCAGTGATATTGAGCTGACTCATGTTTAAGGTTGTAATAAAAGTCATGCCTAATTGAAAAGTTATAACTAGTGAGATTTGTTGAATTGTTTTGAATGAATAGTAAGCATTGCTTTGTTCTTTTTTTTTTTTATAGGGACTTCTTGAGTATTAGCAGTTAACTTCTAAAAAGATTTTTATTAATTTTTTTGAGAAATGATTTTTGTTTCTTTTAGGTTGCCTTCACTACTAGAATCTATCATCCAAACATCAATAGTAATGGCAGCATATGTCTGGATATATTAAGAAGTCAGTGGTCTCCTGCCTTGACTATTTCAAAAGGTAGATTTTATGACCTACAGTTTAAATATTTTTAAGGTTATAAGGGGTATTATTTATATATATTTAGGTCAATACAAAATTTTATGAAGATAGGGGGAAACTAGGAAGCAATGAATTTGTTCATATTTAACACACAAAGAAAAGCGTAAAAGGGTTGAAAAGTAAAAAAGATTGCTGGTTTTTACATGGCTGGAAAGACCTATATATGAATGTTCTTTATGTTTAACACAAGTGAAGCCTCTTTGTATTAAGGAAGAACTATTAATGTTCTTTATGTTTAACACAAGTGAAGCCTCTTTGTATTGAGAAAGGAGGTTCTCTTCAATATGTTACCTTTTTTTTTTTAATCCTTTATTTTTCTTTTTGGAAGTGAAAATGGCTCATGGCTAGAATGGGGAAGTTTCAATGACATGATCACACATTACTTATTTGATATTTATGTCTATACATACTGATATTTTCAGTTCTCAAATCTACTTGGTAATCATTAACCTGATTCTATAGTGTATGGCTCCTTCTGTCTCGGAAGACAATGGATGTGCCCAGATGAGTCACTGGTCCTCTTTTAGATTGCCATCACATTTTATCTCTGTTGCAAATAAACTTCAATAATTGATATAGCCCATGTGATTTCATCATTAGAGCCCAGTACAAATTTTAAATAGATAGCAAATTTACAAAACCAAATTTATATAAATAAAAGAAAATCACATTTAAAATCATAGAGCTAGCTAGACACATTTTTAAAACAGCTTCTGGAAGTTTAAAATTGTTACATTGGTTAGTAAAATTTCAAGATTTTAAGACACTTCTTTTACCCCACAGTACTCTTGTCAATTTGCTCTCTGTTGACGGACCCAAATCCAGATGACCCTCTGGTTCCAGAAATAGCACGTATTTACAAGACAGACCGTGACAAGTACTACAAGGTGGCTCGTGAATGGACACAAAAATATGCTCAGTAGAAACAAATGGGATCAGTAATGTAAAAAGAGAATTGTATAAATTTTAATGCATACATTCTGCTTGGCTTGATAAGATTGTGTTGACCATGTACAGAGACCTTTTTCTTTGATTTTTCACACATCAACATACTACAGACAGTCGTTGTTTTGATATTTTTTCCAATATTGCACGTTGATCCAATGACTAATTTGTATTATTTTATAATTACTTTTTTTTTTTTTTTTTTTTCAATTTATTTTGATGGAAGAATTGAACAGCTTAAATACTCAACCTGTCACTTCCCGTTCTGATGACTGCCGTGTGTGATGGGGGGTAACTCCATTGGCCAGCATTTTTGTTGTCCTGACATTTGGTTTATCCCCCTTCCCTTTTGTTTTTTTGGTTAACTTGTGGCTCCCAACTAAGGTCCAATTAAACCCAACTTTGGCGACATAACAGAAAGCAATAGTTTATGCAATGTAAGGGTGACAAAACAGTTTTGTATTTTTTTTTCAGTTTTGCTTGGTGAACAGACATGTTCTATTGTACAAGAAAGAAAACAACTTAGCTTCACCCTGTCACTGTACATTATGTTCATGTTATTGTGACGTCTTCTCCAGTAATTCTGTGCATCTTTTGTCCTTTTCGTACACCTTTAACTCAAGATTTTTTTTTAAAGGCTCTAATACTTTGTAAAGCATTGATTTGAAACAAATTTTGTGGTAAAATGGTGCATTTTGTGGAGAGTTTTGGACATCTTACTAAAACCTTTAATTTAAGCTTACAAGAACAGATCTGTAATGAGAGGGTCTTCCTGCTCTAAGGATAATCCTGAAGTCAGTTGTGTAAATATTTGTCTGCCATTCGATACAAAAATAATAAAATGTCAAGAATCACCATAATATGAAAATTAATGTTTTCTTTCATCATATTTGTCAAATATCTTGTGTCTTGCAATAATATTAAAATAATATAATATATATATATATATGTTTCAAAAAATGCAGAAACCCTGGTTAAACAAGTTTTTATTCAACTTTTTATTATACTAAGGCATAAGCTCACCCTAGGAACCAGACCTTCATGAAGCCTGTCCAAAATGCGCGTGTCATTGAGTCTCTATTAAGTTGCATTCAGTGACAATAAATGCTCAAAGCTAAAGGTTGATAACCTTTTTACCATGCTAAAATTTTTACAAATAGAGAGATCCTTCTAGACACATTTCTATTTGCAATGTCAACCAATGGAAAGACTATATGGCCCGGCCCTCTACATTGACTGATGTGCTCCTTATTCATGGTGACATTTTTGTATGCTTGCAAATCTTGGATACTAATCGCAGAAATTACACTTACAAAGGAGGGTCCTAGCCATGGAATGGAGATGCTATTGAAAGATCCTAGGTTACATCTAAAGGCAGCATCCCAAATAAAAAAAATGCCAATAGAGCCCCTGTCAGAAAATGCAAACTTAAATTGTATGGCCCTATCACAAGGTCCTCAGGGCTTGTTAACTCTTTTGGTCCTAATCAACAATACCAATGTTGATTTGACATCATTAAATTACATTAATGTTTAATTTTATAAACTTGACTTTGTGTTATGTAAAAAAGAGCATGCATTTCCTTTAATTCTATACAAATACAACATTTTCTGATATCAATCAACAAAGCTATTGAAGCTTAATCATAACATGGTAGTGAGATAGTATTGAGTAAAATGAAGACTTCTTTCGAAACGTGGAAAAATAATAACGGAAAGAAAGAGTTAAGACCTTCCTGCAGGAAAAAGAAGAGGCAGAAAAGCAATGGGAAGACATCAAAGAATAGATGGTCCTGTTAGTCTGGTCAAGGTTGAAGAGGAGTGGAAAAAGACAGTCGATATGTCATTGTGGTGACCAAATAGTCAAACAAGACTAAGGAATAGGTGAAGTGATTGTTATTTTGCTATATATAAAATCATAAAAAACTTGAGTGCTAGTAATATTTAAAATAGACCTTATTACTAGGAGTTTAGAAAAGCATTTATACAAAATTGTTAAAAATCTGGAACTTTTGGGAGTACCAGCAGTAGAAATTATGTATAGAGGTTGTCAAAGTCAAGACAGGATTTTATCAAAGCAAGTAATTGTCAAACTACAAAATATCCGCATTAAAAAATTTAGTCAAATCAATGAAAGAATAGGCACATCAGTGAAATTTGTTTTTTAGACTTAGGTACAATCAGAACTTTTTGAGTTCCCTAGACTAGCTAGTTAATTCTGTCAGTATTCATAGGAGGTCTCTGTTGCATAATCTAAAAAAATTTTTTCTTTCTAAATTAAAAATGGAATATGAACATTGCAACACAATGCATAATTTTTAAAATTGTTTTTATTTCTATATTTACAATGGAATATTAACATCGCCATACAAAATTTATCATAAGGAACATATTAAATGCAGAGAAAAAGCATAGAAGCTAATAATCCTCAAATGACTTTAATTGATGCATCATCGTAAACCATTTGTTAATGCATAACATTCTACAGCTTTTCAGAATCCTTTAATTTTTACATTATTTTACATAATTAATAATAAGCCAAGCCATAACTCCTTCCATCAAAACTATTTACACTTTTTTTAGGGTTTTATTTCACTAACATTTCTGTACAACTAAAATAGGACAAAAACAAACGTTCTAGACCACCATGTTACTTTGCTGAATCTCAGCAGACGTCTGGTGCCAGAATAGAAATGACAGAGTTTCTCCTATGCCATCAAGGTACCAGCTCTGTGGAGATCAGAAATACATTCTCAGTGATTGTCAACTATTATAATTAAAGGGTTATCCTAACAGGACCATAAGACCATGTAATGTTAAATACTTATGTAGACTAAAGGAAATAAAAAAAAAACTTTCACAAATTTTATCTTCATGAAAAGAAAAAGTGCTTAAATTTTACCATACATATCTAAAAAAACAACTTATTTTATCCCCATTTATATTCCCCATATCTTGCATGGACTTCTGCTAACAGGTCTGGGAAACAAAAAATTCTCGACCAGTATGGTGACATGTATGCACTGTACAAAACAGCAGGGTTTCTATCCAGGGCTTTTGCAAGAGAGGATTTGAGCCTCTCAAGTCCTCACTGGGAGTTTGATAATGATGATTATCCCCATCAGTTATTCTTAAAATTACACTGAAACTGTTCAGATACTTTATTCAAAGTAGAAGTGTTTTGATAGAACTGTGAACTATTTTAAAGTCTACTTACACTTATATCCCCCGCATATTCTCCTCTCCAGTGTTGCCATTGTAATAGTTCTCCCATTGTTAAATTGGCCTTAACCTGAATATGAACAATATTTGTTTAAACAGACATTTTTCTAGACTACAAAAATATTTGGAAAAAAAAAATGTAGGCCTAGATCTACTTCATATATGTTCAAATATTTTGATGGTGGTATACCAAGGACTTGTGACGTTAATTTCATAAAACAATATTATTAGAAATAAATGTAGGTAATTTAATAATCAAGTGTAATCCAAATCAGATCCCTCTTTAACCTAATGCCCATGGCAAGAAATCAGCTTTGCAGTTGTTTCTAATATGGACTATCATTGCAAACATGTATAGGAACTGCTATTTGGTATTTAAAAATGTAAAAAATCAATAATGTTAATTGCTAATAAAAAAAAAAAAAATAAAAAAAAAAAAAAAAAAGATGCTGAATTGTAAGATTTTACAGTTACAGACAACTTTTTTTTTACCTTGTGTGACTTTGATGATTTTCCAAGTTGACAATCTCGTTCATTTTCCTCATCCTCCTGAGCCATCACTTTCTGCACCTGAGTAAATCCTGGGCTCCCTTTACACTGACATCCCAGTTGACTGTGGGTCTCACAGTCTGTCATCTCATTCAGGGAAAACAAATCCTGCCAGCACATTCAAGTAGTTCACTTAGCATCACAATATGAAACACTTTTCAACAATTTTCTATGTAGAATTTTCGGATAACTACCTTAAGATCTTCAAGAGAGAATTGGACATTGTTCTTAGTGTTCATATCCATGACTGCTCCGCTCAGTCCTTGTTTTGTAATTTGTCGTTGGTACATTTTCTCTTCTATTGTCCCCTGAGATGAACATCAGCATCATTATTAGCAGCTTAAGACTCAACATCTTTAGGGCTTTAGTTACGGTACGAACTTAGTTCAATGAAATTCAGGTATGTCAAATAGTAATAGTGAACTTACAGTTGTAATCAATCTGTAGATATAGACTCTTCCTTTCTGTCCATCTCTCCAGACTCGGGCCATGGCCTGTAAAGTAACATATTTGCAATGAGGTATTGCAAATATTTCCAAGAGTGTTTGGTAAAATGTTGGGATAATTATGTTCTTAAAATAGAGAAACCGATGCTGTATGTAGGACAGAGTTCAAGGAAACAGAAGCAGTTTAAGGATGTAAAGAAACAAAATTAGGTGCTTAGAACTGAATTTTTAGGACCAGTGTTAAGAACTGGGCAGTAAAATATAAAATTAAAATGAAATAAACTACCCCTGAGTTCACCTAGCCGCAGTATGAATAAGTAATGCAGACTCCAGATATCCTCATTAACTATTAGTCATTGAAGCATGTGAACATGACATCTGACTTTTGGACATGTCTCCTAAAAGATACATATTGTTGTAACCCTGTTCCTCCCTGACTAACCTTTTTTTCCATGTGCAAAGTAGGGTGATTTTTGTTTATGCTGTTGGATGTAAATGACCTTGACTAGAGTGTAAATGTGTTAAGAAACTTGAGTTATGAGTTTGGATTTCTTGACTGAGGATTGTTTTCTATTGTGTTAGAGAATTGGGATATGTAAATTTGATTTGGAGATTGTGACGTTATTTCTTTTTATCTGGGATATTGATTGATGATAGGTGGATTGTGCTTCTGCAATCGAAGAGATACCAGCGATCTGAGAATCATGGAGTTATTTTCTTTAGTTCAACCCCACGTCTTAACAATATATTATAAACCTTGGGTAATAATTTTAGTCTTACTTGTATATCATTAGCTGGATTCCAGTCAATATCATATAGAATCAAACGAGAAGCACCAATGAGATTCAAACCCACTCCACCAGCTTTGGAGCTCAAGAGAAAAATTCCTACAAAGAGAAGATTTAGTTATTAGCATCACAAAATCAGCTGATGTTGTTTGTTTGACACGTTTTGGATGTTGCTTCAAAATTGAAGATTATTACATCCTAGCCAAACCACTTCAAGACAGAGGGGATAATTTTGGGCTGGATTCGACCTCAGTACCATCAAAATGACATGCCCTTTTCCCACGTAGCTTGAAATTTGTACTAGTTCATAAGTAACACTAATCACATTTAAATAGGATTTATGAAATGAGAATTTTATTTCATCTTGTAAAATACTTTAATAATTAAAATGCTTTTAAGTCTATTGAAAAAGTAGATTTGAAATATTTGCATTTTTTTAAAACTGTTATTTTGCTTGTAAGCAGTAAAAAAAATCTTAACAAATAAGTCAATAGAATGTCAGAACTTCATATCTTTAAGTTTACTTGATTTTAATGAGCTAGGTGCATCCATAATCTTCCAAGACAGAAGGAGCCATACATACATACTTAATTTTGAAGAGCTTAATAGAATATTGACAGACTTCACCAGATTGCACAGATCTCCTTCTAAGGAGATTTTATTCCTCACATTGCACTCAAAAAATCTCAAAAATTAATCTAGACTAATCTGGTTGTTTTTTTTATATCTATTAATATTGAAAAAGATAGAGACATCTACAAAATGCTGCCCCTGACAATTAACAACTAATAATCCGGTACTTTTATACACATCATACATAAGTCAGCGCTATTTTGTCGGGAAATTTCGCGCTATTTTGTCCGCACTATTTTGTCTGTCACCATACAGTATTATATCTATTAATATATATTTAAGGTAGAGTCTAAAGTGATGTACCCTTTTTTCTTTTAAAATAGAAAAATAATAATTTAAGTTTTGCTATTTATACAATTTATTGTTTTGTGTATTTCCAACTATGGTGGATGACCGCATGGCGAGTTTAAAGGAGAGTGTGGTAACAGAGGAACCACTAGGAAGTAAAAAAATCAACTCAGGCGTCATTTGGCTTTCACTGGTATAGAGGAAAGCAGAAGGCAGCAGTCTCTAAAATAGACAGATGAAGGGCTCTCAACAAGGTCGTCAGACACACTTTTGAGACCTAGAGAAAAGCTCTTGCCAAAGACAGGCACACAAAATGAAAACTTAAATCCTCAAGTCTACTTGTAACTTACTTTGTTGAGAAAACTTATTATTGAAAGTGGACACAAGATCCTGCCTCTGACCAGTTGGTGTTGTGCCATCAAGTCTCAGGTATTTATAACCAGAAGCATCACAGAAAATTTGCAGAAAGTCCAGTGTCTGTCAAATAAGAACATTTTTGATATAAAGAATGTTCATTATTTATGATTATTTGCGATAAGTGAAGTGACAGTACTATCTTGTAAATTACAGACCTTCTTGCAAATAGTATCAAACCAATGGAACATTTTATTTTGATCTTATCAACATATCAAGGAGACATTTTAGATCAGCAAAAACAAAACTCATAATATCATCAAACTAAATCAGGTTATGGTCATGCCTTAAGGAAGAAACAATTAAAGGATTGACTCTAGCAACCCAATTTTTTTTTTAGAAATTATTTTCTTTTAACAACATTCTCTTCAAAAGCTGAAACTTTTGCCCAAAACAAACTCAGCTAAAATAAAAAGCTAAATGGCTACTATTCAGGCACATGACGAGCAGAGTGTCCAAATTATATGAAAATGTGGAATTCAAATGCTCATACCTTTGTGTGGTTTGAGACCAAAACCACTTTTTCTGTGCAGGAATGTCTGAATATTGCAGCCAGAAGACCAGACAGTACCACCATTTTACCAGAATCATCACAACTAAAACGTTCGGCATCCAAATTATCAGAAAAATAAGTCAGGAGCCCATCATATATAGAAACCTGTGATTGGTAAATATAAATATGCATTACATTCTATCTGATTATGTTTCTCAATGTTAAAATCAAAAGGGCAACAAGAAATGAACTTTTTTTTCTACAGGATTATCAACATAGCCTTGTATACAAGGAGAAACAGACACCTTGATAATACGCTAATATACATTTATTCCAGTGCAGTGCAACTAAGTGTGTTAGTAAAGAATACCTTTACCTTTTTTTACCTATCCCTTAGTCTGTTGGACCGTTGGGGCACCAGGCAAGACTTGTCGACCGTCTTTCTCCATTCCTCCCTCAGTCCACCCAACTCTAATGGATACCTGGCTTTAGTTGGGGAAATTAAAGAAGGTTGGTCATTATGCTGGCCACATGACACCCTGCTTGTTAACTGTTGCCCAAAGAAACATCATCTGCCCTTTAGATCGCAAGGTCTGAAAGGGGAACTTTACTTCTTCTTTTTATTTACTAAGGGATTTTAAACTACATTTAAGCTCGAGCAATGAAACTTGAAAAGAAGTAACGTTTCCAAATCTTAAGAAAACCCTTTGTACAAAATAAAAACTAATTTATATTTTACAAATCCATTACAGAATTCATAGGTCAAAATAACATATACTAGGTGTGGTCCAACAGTTGAAGCTTTTAAATTTATAAACAAAGGAACGAAAGAATTACCTCCCCATCCTTTGAAGACTTTCCCTCTGCTTCCAAGGCCTTTCGGTACAGCAGACTTGGATGATTACACAACTGTTTGAGGGCACTGATGCAGGACAGGTGCGGAGAGCCTGACAAGTTACCTAACAGGCATCTCCTGATAAGCTGAGAGTGAAGCAGTTGTCTGTACAAGCTCACCTGCAGGGTGGATGGCTGGCAGAAGAGAACCAGTTCAACTGAAAGATAACATGGATTACAATAATGAACAAAATGAATCCAATAACAAAATTCTTTTTTATGCATATTTTGTCTATTATTGTAGCAGTTTCTACTTTGTTCTTTTCCTGTGAAGATTCAAACTTTTGAAAAAACAATAAAAATATGAATACACAAATTCAATTATAATACACAAAAATTCTAATGGTCATTTTAACTTTGGAACTTTTCTTCTGTATCCTGCCATACACTTTGGAAAATGACCATTTTTACTTGTTCATTTAGTGTTCATTTATATAATAAAGTTTCACTTTGTTTTTTAATTTCATTTTAATGATTTTTTTCTTTTTGAGCTGCTCCACTATTTTATGTAAAGCTCTCTCTCATTCCTTTAATACACAGGTGATATTAATGCAGAAGCTAATACTTATTTTAAAACAGATAATTACTAAATAAAGAAACTGTTAAGATTCAAATAACACATTGTAGGCAAGACTAATTATAATATTTTTTTTAAAAAGCTTCATACGTGAGAGTGCTTAATTATATGGGATACATGTTCATATGAAAGAGTGCTTAATTATATAGGATTTTTGTTAGATAGAGTTACTGGTGTAAAGAAAAGTAGAGCATAAAAAATAAGATCCACTTCCAATAATGGACAAAGTAGCGCTGAGCTGATATCTCAGGTTCAATTCATGATGGGGATAACAGTATTTTTACATTTGCCTCATGAATCATGAAAAAATATTATGACAGAAAAGGTCTTGTGGTAGAGAACAAACTTATGACACTGAAGTTGTATCCTAGAAGTACTATTAGATGCAATGTTCACAAATTTGTCTATAAAATGAGATTGTGAAATATGGGGGGATGAGAAAAGGTAAATGATTTCTTTTACAGTGGTACTTTTGAAAATTTATTTAAACAAGTCAATCCTTTTGACATCCCATAATTTACAGAACTACTGGCCAGAATTGCACAGTCCACAGCAGCACTTGCAAAACTCAAAACAATCTTAAAAGACAAAGGCATAGCCCTTAACACTAGACTGATGCACTCCTTGATCATGGCAAAATTCATATCTTATTGAATTTTGGACAATGACTGCAGAACTACAGAGGAGGATCCTAGCAATGGAACTGAGATGTTACAGAAATATCGTAGGTATCACATACAATGACAGCATCACAAATGAAGAGATTTGAAACAGAATTACAATGGCAATTGGGCCCCACAATGACCTACTTTACAATAAAATATGTAAACTAAAACTTTATGGTCATATCACAAGGTCCTCAGGGCTTCCAAAGACCTTCCTTCAGGGAACAGTACCAGGAAAAAAAAAAGGCAGACAGAGAAAGCAATGGGAAAACAACATAAAAGATTGGACAGGCTTGTCATAGAAAGAGATTCTATCCAAGGCAAGAGACAGAAAGATGGTCAACAGGTCATGAATGATACCTCAACAGTTCAACAAACTAAGGGAAAGGTGAAGTTGATACCTTTTGGAGGCAAATAGTCATTATTGACCTCTTGAGTTCTTCTTAAAACAAACATTTGAGTAAGCCTAGTCAGCTCTTGGGCTCTCTCTGAGCCAAGCTCTTGCTGCTCCAATGACGCTTCAGGCTGACGAGAAGTAACGATAGGTTCTTCATATATTCGTCTGAATGAAGCTGTTGTTCCTGTAATAAATGTGCTTCAATGAATAAGTATAAAAAAAAAAAGATGTATAAATGACTCATTGATTATTGAATAGTAATTAATTTTTTAGATCTCTGTTATAACTCCATATGTTTTTGAAAAAGATTTTTTTTAAAAAAAAAGCTGTTTCTTTGCAAGAAAAGAATTGTAGTGAAGAAGTAATAAAAGAAATGAAGGGAGTTGAAACAACAAAAAAAGTGACTGATACGATAATGTACATAGTATATATCCAAATGTCATTGGAGCAATTTTGTAATCAGATTTTATTCACATTAAATGGCTGTGACAAACAATGTTTCATTAGTTATTCACGTTTGTTATTCATATTTATTATTCTTGTTTGTTTTTCATGTTTGTTATTCATGTTTGAATGAATGTGATAAACAGTATGCAAAAAACAAAAATTAAAATGATCTATGACAAAAAGTTCCTAATGCTTACCCAAAAGTCCAGGATTACAGAACTGTACAATAGAATAAAACTCTTGGAGGTCATTTTGGACAGGAGTACCAGTCAGTACAACTCTTTTCTTGCACGGTAGTCCCATCATTATCTGAAAACTCACAAGAAATCAAAAACAAAACTGAAGGCACATGTTAGATCCTTTGAGCAATATATAGATATTTGAGTGAGACAAATAGAATAGTTCCCCCTTAAAAATCCTCGCAATCAGGACATTTTATTGTTTTCTTAAACATTGTTTGAAAATGAAATTTGCTTATACTAATCAATTCTGGTTTGCCTAATTACTACAAGATGCTGACCCTAATAGGTTGGCCTCCGTCAGACTATGGTTCATCTTGTGCTGATCCTACTTTTTAAACAAAATTCTTGAAACTGTTTTCTCAATGGAAACACTCTTCAACAGCAATAAAAATGAGAAGTTGGCAGATCAGTTTGCAGCATTGTAAAATCTAAAGCAGTCGTAGTTTATCCAGAGGCAACAGACATTATGTTCTAGAGAACACTGAAACTAACTAAATGAAAATAAATCCACTCACAGCTGTAGTCTTGGCTGCAGTATTTTTCAAACGGTGGCCTTCATCACAGATAATCAGGTCAAAGTTCACATCCGTAAGAATCTCAGAGCATCGTACAAACATCTCATAGGATATCACCAGGACTGGATACTTATTGGATTTTACAAACTCCTGATATTATAAAACGTAGTCATGAAAGTAGCTAATTTATCACAATTTAAAGCTTGGTACTGTGATAATGAGGCTTTATTAGCTTACCTCTGGTTTCTTATCGCCTGACACAGCAAACACATTTAACCTCTCCAGACCCAGCCATTTTTTGAACTCAAGAAACCAATTCTACAAATGTAATTTTAAACAATATTATAAAAAGAAAAATAATGAAATGCTAATCCTATTCCGATATATAATAATTTTAATTATATATAATTTTGTGAAAATGTGGAAAAAACATTTTTTAATACAATAACCATTGTAAATCAAATATACAGGTGACTGGGATAGTATGAAGCTGCATTTTTTTTCTTTATATTATCAATAAAATAATGCGTGAAAGTCTAAGAAAAGTGAGAATGAAAGGGGGACAATTTAAATATATAGTGAGAAAGAGAGCTAAGGCTTGTGTTCGAGGAGACTGCATGTGTTTGGTTGAACCCTGATAGAAAATTTAAGAGATACATTAATATTCAATATTGCGTACACTACAATGTTCTATCATACATCAATGTTTTTCACCAAGAGAAAGTGTAACTGGCACTTGTGGAAAACTTACAATGGGGCAGTTTAAGTGGTTGGTCTTGATAATAGTAATGCAATACATATTTTATTTGGTTTTTAGAAAAAAACAACTTATGAAAACAATAAAGCCAGCAACTACTAACCTTAACTAGGCTCCCGGGAGTCACCACCAAGACCTTCTTCACCACAGGTCTGCCTCCAAATGGTCCTTGTTTCAACAATGTCCTGACAAAACCGAGTATATAGGAATAAAATTGATAGCTCAACAAAACAATTTTAAGCCATCAAAAAAAATTTTTTTGTTCAGTACAATATGTGAAAAAATATCAAGACATCTATAGAGACATAAAATTAGGCAAATTCCTTTAGTCTTCCGAAAAAAGACAGATTACCTATTTAAAATAAAGATTAACTCTTTCTCTCCGTAATTATTTACCACATTCTGGTGGAATCAACACTGGTATCGTCAGTTAGGAGAGAAAGAGTTAATAATGATTACAGCTAAATTAGCATGTTTAAAACCCATCTGAAACTTGTGAATACATCTTTGCTACTAGTATGTCAATTTATAACTAAAAATCTATGCATATACAATCCAATGCCTTCATTTACTCATCACTAATTTACTTAGACTCCATCTAAAAAAAAAAGATTTTATATCCAATGGTTCATAACAACGAAATATTGGTCAATGATTTTTTTTTTTTGCTGTTTCATTCCAAATTTAAAAGTCTTATACAAATTTAATTTCCTTTCCAGCTTCTATTTTAAGGCATAAAACATGGTTAAAAACACAGATTTCCTTACATAAGAATATATGGAGTAGCACTATAATTTGAGTGTGCCTGCAAGAGTGTGTGTGGACTAAATCATGTGAAAAGGTATTGCATCAAGAATAGTAGGCCTACTGAGGAGTCAAGGAATCTTCATAACAGGAGGGATGGGAAACTTGTGTTTTTAATGTGTTTTAGGGAGGGTAGGCGGAGCTATGGAGTAGGCAGAGAAAAGATTTTTTATCCTTATGTCATACGGGTCACAAGTGACATGGCTAAAAAAGTTTGCATGTGTGTAAGGGGTAACTATAAATAAGGGCTGAATATCCTCTAGCTCTAGACTTGATGTTAGGCAGAGGTAAGTTTTTGGTGTTGAAAACAAGAACAGAGGCCTCTACTTACCAAATAAGTGTTATACACTGCAATGTCTTTCCTAGGCCCATGTCATCCCTTCAAGACAAAAAAATATATCAATCATTTTATTATCAAGAAAGTTGGTTCAAATGAATATTTAAGAACTAGATTTCTAAAAATTTGTTATGTGACCTATAAACAAAAGAAAAAATTGGGACGTTCAATGTTAATGTAATTTTAAAATTAAAAATTTTTTTTTGAGATGTCATTTATGGCTTTAAAACTTTTGATAAAATTTATACTGTAGAATGCGTTATGTATTTTTGTTAAAAAAAAACAACAACCCAAAAGTTGTTTGAATCTTTAATTTTAGATTGTTTTTTGTTTTTGCTTTTGTTTTTTCAATCTAAAGGTAACTGACTTCTATTTGCTTAATATTTTTTTTTTTTTTTACATTTATTTTTTGTTTACTAAATATCTCAATTTCTAAGAAGTGGCAAATGTCTCATTTCATTATTATGAAATAAACTAAGTATATTTAGAAAAAACCTTTTAAGAGTAAATGAAAAACTTACAATGTTTGGTGCCTTAGTGAGATAGAAACAATCAAAAAGTTAAAATGTGACTATGCTGTGGGACTCTATGTGTGTGCAAAAGGTTGAAAAATGGGCCAAAGCTTCAAAATTACTGCTACAGTAAGCTATGAGGTGCTCAATGTCACTGACAAGCAATGAGCTGTTCCTTGCAGTGTCAGCAAAACAATTCGATTTTTAACTAAATAGCACACTTCCTACAAGTTCCTTATGTTAAAAATAATTTCACCCAATACCTGCCTATTTTCGGTTGCCTAACAGATATAACTCTGAATATACAAAAAAAGTATTAAAAATTTTTTTGAATCGAAAAAAAAAAATTAATTGAAATAAGCTAAAAGAATAAACTTCCCGCATAAGTCTTATACACTAGGGTACAGTCACTTTCATTTCAAAAATGTAAAAAATTTACAAAATGGCTATATATACCTAATTTTCACTGAAATAGAGTCTCCAGGCTCTTGTTCTGACAAGACATGTTGAGTTCTTCTTATATGAAATAAAAAAAAACTGCTACTATCGCATCGTAACACATCCCACCACAGGCTAATCCTGTAAATAACATCCTACTGCAATAGGCGTTATTGGGTTAAACAATTTCATGCCTCCTGTTATTTTCATTGACCTAAACTACTTACGCCAGAATAGCTCCATGACCTTGGTAGTTCCTCATGCCCATAACACATTCATACAAGAACACCGCACCATTCCTCTGATGGTTTCTTAAACTGCTGGAGAGGTAAGGATCCACCACAACATCAACAACTGGCTGACCTTGTTGGTTATACTTCCACTGAAAATCCAAAAAAATAAAAAGTAAGTTTACAATGCTCATGCCCATAAAGATATAAAGCAATCAAAACTTAAGATACTGGGTGACCACACACAAAGTCTCTAACAACTGAAAAAAGGACTACCATTTGAATGTGTGATACAAGGCAGTTTATTGGTAGAAAATTATAGTTTTGATAGCTGTTGAAAACATTTTAATGGATCAAAAAACAAATGCATAGTAATTTTTTAGGTTAAAATATTTAAGATTAAAGATATTTGTTTATTTAGGATGCATTGTGGGCTACCCCATGTTATATGTAGGTAAGAGTCATTGTTATAAATGAAAAGATAATTTAGGCAATTTTAGAACAATTCTTTTACATTTATTATACCTGATATTCTGCACTGGGTTGAGGCAGGACTAAAGCTCCTGGTAAGTTAGGATCATACTTTGGTAGAGTTGGCAGCTTCTCTGAAACATCTTTTGATACCTACAAGCAAAGTTGTTTTTAGTCAGGCTAAACTTTTTAATTCACAAATAACAAAAAAAAAAAAAAACATTAAAAAATGCCAAAAGATTTTTTTTTAATTTAGCCTTAAAAAATTAATTAAAATGTTTAAACTGATAACAATAGACAAAAAAACCCCGCTCAAGATGAAATTAAGTGAGTTTTTTGTCTAGTTTAAAATTAAAATTCTTCATATATGTGTGTGCCACTTTGGAAAATGTATACTTTAGGCTGAAACTCAGATTGGAACACCAAGGTTACTTTTGCTTCATTGTTATTAACTGTACAATAGTGAAGTAAATTCAATAAGTTAAGATCTGATTTATGCTCAGCCCCATACTTACAGGTTGAGAGTCACTGGAAGACTTTAAAAGGGGGCTGATGAAAGGTTTGGGAATCCCTGGAAAATAATCATTATAAAATACATGAAAGCTCTACACTTCATACATACAACTTTACCAAAATGTGATTTATAAATGTAGTTTTTTAAAAACATTTATTGTAAGATTCTTGGTATTATTACAACTTAATTGTTGCTTCTTAGAATAAAGAGAGCCTTCACAAAACCAAGCAATGACAGACAAATATCCTTTTGATTATTTAGTTAATCTAATACAATACATACGGATGTATTTATTTTTAGAAAAATATGTTAAAATAGTAACTGATACTAACCTTTAGAAACTGTTGGATTGAATGTTACAGGTGTAACTGAAGAACTTGTATCCCCTCCTGTAGCATTGAAACATTTACCTGATTTGAAATCTTCTTCTTTTATCACAGACAAAACCTAATTTCAAGAAACATAGCCCATTTTGTGCGGATATTAAATCAAACATGGACAGTTAAACTTTTTGGAGCCAAATAAACAAAAGTAATTTGTAAATTGTGATTAACACTAAAGGCGAGACAATGGTGTAAATATTACTAGAGTTCTTAATCCAGTTTCATAATGTAAGTCTATTGATATTTCACATTTTTTCTTATTTCCAAGCAATTTCTCATTGTACTTTATTGAAAACTTTTCAACTTGAAAGTAGTTAACACTGATATTGAAACCCATTCTTCAGTAAACAAAACAACTTATGAATTACATTAGTATTCCCTAAGTTAAACCCAAAAACACAAGAATGATTTAATGACTATATCATAAAACAAAGCTTCTTGCTCAGTTTTAATTGACCAAAATAATGAAAAATAACTAAAAAATGGAATTAAAATAAAAAATAAGACTAATAAATGCCAAAGCTATCTTGAGTGACCTTCATTTTAGTACTAAAGATTAATAAATCATCTCTACAGAGATATGTGTCAGAAAACAAACAAACAATGAACAAATACGACTTTTTTTTCTCTTAGTCACTGTTCTCACAATTTTAGATTCATTCAGTTCATCTAAGTGTAATCATTCATGAAATGTAAAAAATAAACAGGAAAGAAAATTGGCAATGATCAAACTTTTTACAAATATTTTTAAAAAATCTAAAATGATTTTCTTCGTACACAAAGCATATGTCTCATTACCAAGTCTTCAAATCCACAGCTCTTTAATATTTTTGTCCAATTCAAAATATCTTTCAGTTTCCAATATGGCATACAATCCTCATATAAGGTTTACATATTTCTAAAGCTTTTATAAATTACAGAAGTCATTTCCGGCAGTATGAATGAGTGTTAAAAATTCAATGAAAAAGAGCAAATAGTATCTAAAACATTTGAAACAAGAAACTTACTTCAACCTCTTTCCCTGCTACTACTAACATATTACTTTCAGACAATGATTCCAATTGAGCAACTTTATATCCACTGCCACGACCAATACTGGTGAAAGATTTAAATCAGTTTATCATTCAGTTTTAGAAATGATTTATATATATATATATATATATATATATATATATATATATATATATATATATATATATATAATATTGTAAGTACTATCTGTATTTTTGTAAATAATATCTCTATGCATCTAATTAACTTCTTCAATAATATTTTTGAAATAAAAAAAAAAGGTAGGTTACAGATTAGTTTAAATAAATAAAGCCTCCCACCATCAAAACCAAAGATGAAAGTCATGTTCAGCCCCAAAGATCATCATAAATTGACACATGTGGTAGACAACTTTACATAACTGGGAAGCATAGTCTCAAATGAAACATTACTTGAAAGGGAAGTTTTCATGCGTCTGATCAGGGCCAGAAGTGCTTTTGGACGCCTCGAGGCTAGAGTGTGGCGAAATAAATCACTCCGCCTGCCTACAAAAATCAGTGTCTATCAAGTAGGGGTTCTCTTGACCCCTATATGTGGATCTGAGACATGGGTACTTTACAGAAAGCAACTAAGACTTCTTGGACGCTTTCACCAAAGATGTTTGCACACCATCGTGGACATAGGGTGGCAAGACTGCACTACAGGGATCTTCTTGCGAAACCAGGTATGAACTTCTTTTAGTCAGACGGTAATGCTGGGCAGGGTGAATATCCCGTAGGGGGGGGGGGGGGCGAACATATGCCGAAGGCAATCCTTTTTAATGAGCTGAAAGTTGGTTGGCGTAACAGAGATTACATAAATAAAAATAAAAGGCAGTCTCAACAAATTTGCTGTACTTACAAACCATGCAATCATAAAAGGTCAAGAGACTTATGAGATTTAAACTTTGCTTACTGCTTAAAATCTTTAAAACAACTTACACTTTCCCTTCAGTGTCATACAGAGTGGCAGAACGCCCTGATACAACAAGTACAGCTGAAAGCAAAGAAAGAAGCACACATTTTTAGTAACTAAATAAACTTACCAATAAAGTGGCTTTTCCTCAATATTTTAACATTCTTAAAAAAAAAAAAGAAAAATCTGGCACAATTTTTTTTTTACCATCTCCTTCCCACTTTTTGTGTTTCTTCTTTGACAGTTTGCACCAAACAACTTGGAAATATTTGGACCCAGGAGTTGATGTCACATCTGGAACATTGCTGCTAGTAGGTTGTCTATGTAGGTTTGACATTGTACCAGTTCTAGCAGTGTAAAATTTTGAGTCTTTTTTCAAATCAATCTCTGGTGTTGGAGCCTTGAACAAAAATAACATATAAGCTTTAGATGAAATTATAGAAATGTATTCTTACTTCTTTGCATTACTGCTTTAACATATAAAGTATGAGCTGACTAAGTTAGTTCAATCAGGGTTTCTGCACCAAAGTCAATATGAAATTCCAGTTTTCCAGTAGAAATTATAAAATTCCAGGACATAAACTTGCCCAAAAAATTATAACAGTAACAATAGCCATAGTCAGCATAATTTATGATGTCACAGTCGGAGGTGTAATGGATATAAGCACTCCACTACCTATAAAATGCTTAAATAGCCTCTGACAACCAGTCCAACTCGTGGCTTTCACGTGTGGCTCAGGTATTGAGTCCGGTGGAACTGTTTTCACTAACAGGAGAAGGGGCAAAGGCCCAGAGTAAACCCTGAGGAAAAATCAGGAACTAGTGACCTTCAGGTATTTAGAATTTATTTCTGCCCACGCCGGCCGATCCTTTGAGTTAATGGTGCCAACTAACTTTTTTTTTCTTTGTCAATCTGCAAAATTCTAGGACATTCAAGGAGATATTTAAAATTCCCTGTTCAATTTAACACTCTGCTGTGTTTTATTCATGATGATCAGTCTTCAACACCACCATATATAAATTCAAGTTATCCTTTTTAAAACGTTTTAGATTGTGAACAATAAATTTTGTGTTAACACTCGTTATGTCCTAAGATTATACAAACAATCAATACCAACAGGGTTATGTCTTAAGATTGTACAAACAATCAATACCACCAGGGTTATGTCCTAAGATTGTACAAACAAATCAATATGATCAGATGAATGTACTTTTATGAAACATTTAATACGGCAATGGTAAAGGTCATGGAAAGTTGAATCTTACAGATATTAAAAAGGTTCCAGGATTGTACTTACCTTTTGTGGACTGAATCCAGAATTTATAGGTTGAAAGTCAAAATTGTCTTCGTGATTCACTGTTTTTAAGGGCATACAAGCCAACATTGTCACTGTGGTTATATCTCTCTTCACTTCCTCAGGATGCTCTGAGTTTGTCCTTAACTTTGCACTAATAAATAAACACAATGGCATTGACTTAAACAAAATTAAGTGCCTGGCATTTGTAAAATTGTGACAGATGCTTTCTTTTAAGACATATGGTTACACAAGAAATAATTGCACTCAGTCAGAGTAAAATGTTCAATGATGGTACGAGACTCTGAATGGATAATGTTGGCTTAATGGCTAAAAGCTTGTTTAGTGACCCTTAAGCTAGAAAACGCTACACTTAATAACCATAAACAACGCCAACACTATAACGCCAGATTCATCAGTCTATTTATTTACACACCCTCATAGTACGAGGTTACACACAACACTGTGATATGAACTTTCTTACCAAGGGGAATAACTCTACATACTAATAACAAACACATACACATAAACACAATGTTAACATTAATTACAATTTTCTTTTTTTTTTTCTTTCATTCTTTCTTTCATTCCTTTCTTCATTCATTCAAATCTTTCTCTCTTTCTCTTTTTCATTGTTTTTTTTTGATAGCTAAGTATAACTGAGCCTATAGGCTACATAACGAAACAAAAATAGATGATAGTACCTCTGACTACCTCGAAATACAATTTTAAATGAAGAAAACTTTGAAAGTGTCCTTGTCTACTATAGCAATTCAATCTTCTCAAACATCAAGGAGAATGTGTAGAGAATAAAGAAAAACAATAATGGCAACTTTAAATAAAGAAATATAGCACTGTCTGGTATGTACAGAGTTGTCTTAGCATTAGGCCTACATTCAATAACACATGTACAGCAAAATATTAACTAATCAAAATATTAATTTTTATGCATGCATAATGTAATAGTGTAGGCTACGAATATCAATGACATACAATAAAATGACATGATGTTAGACCTGCACATGTAAATGGATAGATCTGAGTAGTATATGTCAAATGGTAAGAGGAGTATTCTGGAGAGAAATAATTTAATTGTAGTACGCCTTCTGACAGTGTGTGCTCATTAAAGAAATATATCAAAATGTGAACACAATGAAAACAAAAGAAACAGGTATCAGAGATACGTTTGCAAAGTACTAGTGTGAAGCGAAACTAAAACCAAGAACAAGTATCATAACAATGAGAGCAAAATAATACGGTACATAATGTTGCGCAATATACAGATAATTGTTAATAAGAAACCCCCAGATGTCAGCCAGTCTTCTTTATGTGCCGTCTCAACTGATCAGCATTCGTATTTGGTGTTTGGTATTGCAGGGCCTTGGTCGCTCATCACTGCGATTCGTGTACCTTCGTATTTGGTCGAACATTGGCTGTAAGTTGAAGACTATCTGACTGTCAAACTATGCACGTAGAATGGAGTCAAAATGGGTTGTCGACATTTGGTTGATAAGACTTGGAATAGAATAAAATGTCCTGAGGATAGGGGGGAGGGGGTAAAACATTAGGTATGGAGCCATACATCCTAAGAATGTAAGGCTTAAAAGACGCCAAGAATGGAGTCAATTGTTCTGAGGATGTTATGGTGGTAAGCTGCCCCACCAAAAGACTTGTACTGTCAGACTGTCACCTTGTTTCTTCACTAGTTCTGTATTCACTGAGGGCAACGTTGATGTTAACAGTGGCAAGTGTAGACCGTCATCTTTCTGTTGGTGGTGTAGGCAGTAACCAGTAATACACACAGTCTTATACGCCCAGGTTTCAAAGAACGTTCTTCTCACACAAAGAAGATAAAATATAGTGGGGTAAATAAATGTTGACAATGCTCTGCAGTCTGATCAATGTAGTCGGGTAACAAGACTGGGGAGGGGGGGGGGGATGGAGAGGAACTGTTAACAATCCGCTCTGTTGCAGTGCTGTTTTCAAACTTGATGCGCATCGTCTGAATCAAGAGTGACTCAAAGGCGATACGAGAAAGTAATGCCAGTTGTCAAGGAAAACAATGTCTCTAGACACAGCAAACTTGTGGCTAGAGCAGATAGCTTCAAATTGTCTCAGACTAACACACAGTTTCCTTCTGGTCGCTAGATCAAAGGTCACTAAGCCAAAATATTCTGCCTAATATTTCGACACAGGTGTGTTCACTTTGTTTTTTTCAGTCACAGGAACTGAAAGTAGTCTCCACACACACAGTCAGTTACAGTATGATTATAACTCTCTCTTTGACCGTGACCTTGAAGGAGTATTGTACAAACTATACTATCAGTTCTACTACACATGTGTAGCTTAAAAATTCGTGCACATTCTAGAAGCAGGTCAGCCTTGAATTTCTCCACCACTGTCAATAAAAAATAATTCATGGCTATACTGGAGCGTGCACTGCCCTCATAACCTCGATGTGAAATCTTTCTCTCTGAGGTCTCCAGTAAACGGACAAGTTCCCTTTGCGTCCTCTAAAACTTTGAGCGTGTCTGTCAGATTCTCCCAGCTGTCTGGACATTTAGACAAAAGATGTCTATATGACCCACAAGATAAGCATCTCAAAACATTTCCATCACGGCCTAATGGGTTTAAATCTTTCTTTCTTGGTTGAGAGAACTGATATCGAGCAATGTGTCTGACTTGACCTTCACCTCTTAAGTGACTCCCACCTTTACATAGTCTACTTTCATCATGTTCCACTTTCGGCTTGCTGGTAGATTTCAACTGCTCTTTATCTCGTCTTTCAAAGCTCTTGAAGTTTTCACGTCTGCTGTTGTTGAACTCTTGTTCACCTCGTCTTCCCAAACTGCTAAACGGTTCATGTTTCTTGAAGTTTTCAAGTCTGTTGTGGTTCAACTGATGTTCACCTAGGCTTCCTAAACTGCTAAACGGTTCATGTTTCTTGTGGCCAGCCGCCCATAAAGCCTCCTCATTCTCAGACAAACACCGAACATCGAACTCTTTCCCTTTATTAACTTCTCCTTTGAACTTTCTAAGAGATGCTTTCGCTTCTTCATACAGCGTCTCCCGATGAGCAAAGTTCATACCTGTCAGAACTAGCATCTTCTCAGTTTGCGTAATTCTTGCCTTTCTGAGCAGCTTGAAGGCCAGAATCTCAGGTAACATCTTCATTCGTTTCTGTTCTAATCTCCTATACTTTGTATCAAACTCTGAGATAAAATCATGTATGGATTGATTTTCCCTTTGCCTGAAGTTTTCAAAATCATCAAATTTATCAATACTGTCTGCCAGGTCGTCTTTGGCCAAGTTCGTATCTAGAAACTTCATTAGATTCTCGAAACCTTCCTGACACTTGAGCTCCGACAGCTCTAATTGCTCAAATACCTTCTCTCTTATCCTTGACTCACTGCCTTGTGGTAATGAAAGGGCTACGGCTATCGCTCTTTTCTCTTTCTTAAGCTCCGTGATTTCATTCCACGCTAGCAGTTCTTTCTTGTATAATTCATAAGACATATCTTTCAGAAAGGTTGGAATCTCAATTCTTGTAGCCATTATCACTTTAAATAGGATCAACTAAGTAAATATGTTTACTTACACGCTTTGCTACCACTTGTTAAGCTAGAAAACGCTACACTTAATAACCATAAACAACGCCAACACTATAACGCCAGATTCATCAGTCTATTTATTTACACACCCTCATAGTACGAGGTTACACACAACACTGTGATATGAACTTTCTTACCAAGGGGAATAACTCTACATACTAATAACAAACACATACACATAAACACAATGTTAACAAAAAGAATGGATTTCACCCAACTGCAAACTCTTTGGCTCAAGCCAAACCATAATCTTAGCAACCTTGGCTACTGGTGAAATGTACACAACCTACATCGCACATTATTTTTCCTTGACACAGACTGCAAAAGAGTTTACATCACAACATTGAAAAACTGGCTAGAAGAAGATTTACAGCCTCCCCTTCAGTAAATTAATAAACTAGACTTAATTGTACTATACTATTCTTAATTATAAACAAAAAAGTAGTTCCCCTTTCAGACCTTGTGATCTATGGGGCAGATGATGTAAAGGCCATCTGTTTCTGTAGCCCACAACTAAAAGGGTGTCATGTGGCCAGCACAACCACCAACTGCCTTTACTTTTCCCAAACTAATGTCAGGTACCCATTAAAGTTAAGTGAATTCAGAGGTACCCTAAACATCCTGAAATTAAAAATCCTAGTCTTCACCAGGATTTGAACTGGGGACCCTCTGGTTCGTAAGCAAAGCACTATACCTCCCATTCTTCATTATACTTGACTATATCTATACAGTATTTACTATACTTAATTATACTTGACTATATCTATACAGTACTTACTATACTTAATTATAATTGACTATATCTATACAGTACTTAATATACTTAATTATACTTGACTATATCTATACAGTACTTAATATACACTTAATTATACTTGACTATTTCTATAAAGTACTTAATATACACTTAATTAAACTTGACTATATCTATAAAGTACTTAATATACTTAATTATACTGTAAAATTTAGAAAAAAAAGTACTCACCCAAGACTAAAGAGTGTTGAAGATGACAATGCATTGTTATCTTGAACAGTTTTCAAAGTGGTATTCTGGGAACTTATTGTAGGAGATACATTTTGCGTGTTACTTAGTAAATCAGATTTCAAAGATGGTGAATTAAATTTTGCTTTTTTAGCAACCAATCCTTCAAGGCCAACTCGACTGGGTGCTGCTGAACGCCTCATGGTTGTCAAACCACATTCATTTATCAGTTAATAATTATCTAAAGCAATAAAAAATTCTTTAATAAAAAAAAAATATATATATATATATTTATACAAAAATGTAAGTCAATTATTATTTACAATGTAGTTATATTTTTCTTTACGATGGTAGATCTAGCATCTAGATCTCTAGTACTGTCATGAAGCATTTTATAACTGATGTAGATCTAGATCTATGTCCAGTATCAGTATCATGAGTATGTGTGGTTTAATTGTCATGTCTGTTTAGTTTTAGATTCATTTTTCAAGACCAACAAACAAGTCAAGACAATCAAGAGTTTCAAGACTAATCATAAGTCTTAGTCTTATTATTTAATACCCCTCAGTCTTATTATTATGACCTATACTTATCATTTATGATATAAGATTTTAAAACAATGTTATAGATCTACATTGAATTGAAATATATGAATTATTATATGAATGTTTAATGTTGCAATTGAATTATTTAATTACTTACTAAGTTACTTATAATAATAAATACTACCTATAAGTTATACTAAGTTAAATAGAGGCTAGAGATCTAGATATATAATATACATAACATAGATCTAGATTATATTCTACATATTATTATATGTATTATATATATAAGATTAGATGACTAATTATATTTAATAATTAGACTAATCATCTAATGCACTAATGCTATTAGAGCATGGAAGGAATGGGTTGCCTGAGCTAGCCAGGAAAACCAGTGACTTGGAAGAATTTAACTTTAAGACTTAGTGAAGTCATTGGTTTTTATTTATATACATGATTGAATGCATGACGCGTAGACGTAATCATCTTCTTTTTTGAAGTAACATCTGTATTATATAAGAATTAAGATAAATTATAAATAAGAGTAATAAGAGTTTTATAAGACTATTACTAGTATTACTGAACTACTCTATTTATTACTTAAGTGACTATCAGTCACTATCTATACGACTAGTCGCTATGTCTATAGACATAGAAAAAAGAGGTAATAGAAATATTAGAATAAGTTAACTACTAGATATAGATCTAGTCAAAATATAAGAGTCTAGAGTCGGAAATTGGGTTAGATTAGTTAGAATCAATGGAAAATGGACAAGCCATCAAGCTTTCACATTTACATTATATTTATATTATACACTTAATACACCCCAGCGCTAGTTTTATAATAAATATTAAAATTAAAAAGTTTATAGTTGGCAACAAAAGAGAACTCATTTTATTTTATTTTTTGGATATTTATCTAGATCTAGACTAGTTCTTTCTTTTTTTTTTTTTATCTTACGGTCTTTTATGATTATCATTATAGATCTAGACCTACATCTAGATACTAGATCTATCTACTGTAATTGTATTGTTTATTTTGCATCTCAAAGGAAGTAAGAAAAGTATCACTGAACTATATAGCAATTTAGGAACATTTTAAAAATAAAACTTATTTTTATATAAATCTAGAGTTAGATTCTATATATATTACCTCTAATCTAGATTATATAGTTCTTTCTTCACTTTCTTTCTGTATTATATAGATCTAAGATAAAATAATGCGTTAATTGCTTATTCCTCTCACTGGCCTACATAGATCAAATGCGTTTGTTTCTTATTTCTCTCACTGGCTCATATAATGCGCTTGCTCTATTTGTGTGAAAAATACTACTTAGGCATTTTATTTGAATTCTGTTTTGTTTTAGCAGCCTTTTTGTAAACTTTTGTTAAATACTGAGATTTAAAATATCGGGATATTTAAGACGTCTCTTATTCATAAGGGAAGCTGACATATTCGTAAAGTTAGTCTCAGAAACTGCTAATTCTTGTAACTCCTCAATCGGGAGTGTAAAAAAATTAATTTTAAATGTGTAATACAGTATGCGTGTCAATTTAAAGACATCATGCGCAGTTAGCAACCGTATTTTTCTAAGTTGTAAGTACATAATATATGCCCCCTCTCCTATTTTTTTAAAATGCGGCCCTAAATAGACAAAAGGTTGCCCAGTCCTAAGTAGAAAAGAAGTGGCCAAATCACCGACACACATCGCTCAAATGTGTCGTAAACTGTTAAAAGTCGTTGAGATAGAAGTAAATAAAGAATAAGGCCGAAGGGTCTATACCTCCACTACCTACAGACACCCAGGCCATGGAGACTACATTGTAGCCCTGTTGGGCAACCAGCGCCCCAATCTCGCTTAGTGCAAGTGCAAGCAAGGTCACGGTGACACTGTCGTCTATCCCCCGGGTTAGAGAAGTTCCAGATGTTGAAAATGTTTCCAATTAAACAAAACAGACCAGATTAATGTAAACACCAAGAAAAAGTCTGTTATGAACGGATCTTTCATTGGAAGTCATCCAGAAGTTTTAGTTAAAACCAAATTTATTCCAACTTTTGTAAAATAAAGTTTTTATCTGTAGTCAGCACGTATGTATATAGTCTCAGCGCATATGTGTAAAATAAACAGCAAGAACAAGTGTGTCTATCCCCAGCTTAGAGAAGTTCCAGATGTTGAAAATGTTTCCAATTCAACAAAACAGACCAATAGTCGCAGCACAGATTAATGTAAACATCAAGAAAAAGTCTGCTATGAACGGACCTTTCATTAGAAGTCATCCAGGAGGTTTTAGTTAAAACCAAATTTGTTCCAACTTTTGTAAAATAAAGTTTTTATCTGTAGTCAGCACATATGTATATAGTCTCAGCGCAAATGTGTAAAATAAACAGCAAGAACAAGTGTGTCTGTTCTCACTCACTGTTTTCAATTTGAAACATCTACCTCCAAGCTTTGAGTTTTTTCCTAAAAAGTTCTTACCTTTATATAAAGTTATTCGGTTTTTATAACTCTTTGAATTCAGAAAGAAAGATAACTCAGTGTTAATTTTTAATACACAGAGTTAAGCAATTATGGCCTTTTACGACAGAACTAATCAAATAGGCATAAAACAATGATATAGCAAATATCTATAAAATATCTCTTGATATTTAGATCTGTCACGTAGATAATCCATTAGAAAATATTTTAGTTTTATAACATAGTCTCGTTACGTTTTGTCTCTTTATCTTATATGTTACAGACGTTTCTTCATTGCTTCATTGTTAATTGCTTCATACGCATACCCATGAAAAATTCTGTTATGTATGTTAATTAGTGACATACACTCTGCTAAGTCCTGGCTGATCAGGAAACCCATTCCTAGCGATAATGCCACTAAGGAAGAATGAGGACTCTGTGTTATTAAGTCCCTGCATTTGGTATAAGAAATATGCTTTTATCTTTCTGTCTTCCTGAGTATTTTGTAAGGCTTGATTTTGTATTTGTAAACTATAATGTCAATGTATATATATATATATATATATATATATATATATATATATATATATATATATATATTCTGTGGCATTTTACGTCTCGAGAGACGATCTTTTCCCTTTGCAACTTCTTGTGTGACTAATGAGGCCAATCCTTGATACACAGCTGCGATCGCAGGTTGGGCATATATAATCACCAGGCGCAGTTGCATTTTCACCCTTCTTTCTGCTTCTGTTGTGTATGACATCTGCAATCTTTGACCCTTCCTTTATGCTCTCTCTTCATGAGGATCTGTCCAGTGTTACCTCTTCCAAGTTGCCAGTGTCGATTTTGAAGAGCTTCATGTCGCGTTTGCATACATCCGTATAACGTAATAGTGGGCGACCAGCGGCTCTCCTGCCTTCTGTTAGATCGCCATACAGGATGTCCTGTGGAAGTCGACCTTCTGGCATTCTACGAACGTGGCCAAGCCAGCCAAGGCGTCTGCTGCTGATAACAGAGCTGATGTCCTGGCACCCTGCTCTTTGTAGCACTTCCTCATTGGTTATCTTATCTTGCCACTTTATTTTAAAGATCCGCCTTAGGCATCGGAGGTGGAAAACATTCAGCTTTTTTTCCTGCCATGAGTAGGTTGACCATGTTTCACTTCCGTACAGCAAGGTGCTCAACACACAGGTCCGGTAGACTAGGGCTTTAGTACTGTTAGTCAGCAATATGTTGTCCCAGACTCTTTTCTGCAGCCGTGACATGGTGGCCATTGCCTTGGCTATCCTGTTGTTTTTGTCTTTATCCAGTAGAGTGTTGTTGGATATGATGGAGCCAAGGTAACAAAAGTGATCAACAGTTTCTAGTGGTTGGCCATTAATGGTTACTTGAGGTGCAATGTTTGTGTTTTGGACAAGTATCTTAGTCTTGCTTTGACTGATGTTTAAGCCGAACTTCTGGCAAGCAGCAGATAATTTGTCAACCAGGCACTGTAGCTGAATATCAGAATCAGCCACAATAGCTGCATCATCAGCATACAGGAGTTCCCTGATGAGTAGCTTCCTAACCTTGGTTTTTGCACGCAGCCTTGATACATTAAATAGTTTTCCAGAGGATCTTGTATGGAGAAACACACCTTCGTTTATGTCGTTGTACGCATAATGCAGTAGACAGGAGAAGAATATGCCAAACAGAGTAGGTGCCAGCACAAATCCCTGCTTGACACCACTGCAAACCTCAAAAGGTGCTGATTGGGCTCCATTGAATTTGACAGTGCATTTAGTTTCCTCGTGAAAACACTCAATAAACTGCATAGTTTGGGTGGGCAACCTATTTTCTTCAGGAGTTTGAAAAGGCCACTTCAGCTGACCATGTCGAAAGCTTTAGTCAGATCAACAAAAACGATGTAAAGGGGTCTGTCTCTCTCTCTGAATTTCTCCTGCAGTAGTCGTAGAGAAGATATCATGTCTACAGTGGATCTACCACTCCTGAATCCACACTGAGACTCTGGGTAGACTCTAGAAGCTATCACTTGCAGCCTGGATAGTGCCACTCTAGCAAAGATCTTGCCCACTATACTGAGGAGAGAGATACCCCTGTAATTATTGCAGTCACTCCGATCCCCTTTGTTCTTGTATATTGTGACTATAGTTGCGTCACGCATGTCCTGTGGGACATGACCTGTTTCCCAACAGCGGCAGAAGAGAATATAGAGTTCAGGGAGCAGGAGTGATTCGTTGACTTTCACTACTTCCACTGGGATACCATCACTCCCAAGGGATTTTCTATTTTTTATGCAGTTAATTGCTTTTTTAAGGTCACCTAGGCTCGGAAGATCATCTAGGCATTCCAGTACTGGAAGATCTGGTAGAGAAGCCAGGGCGACATCGTTTACTGTGTTTTGTGTGGCATAAACTTCGAGGTAGTGTTCTGTCCAACGTTCTAGCTGCTTGGTTTGATCTGTAATTTTTTCTCCTGATTTGGATAGAAGGGGGGCAGGCTTAGACACTGTTGGACACAGGGCCGCTTTAATGCCATCAAATAGAGCTTTGCTATTTCCTGAGTGGAGACTGTCTTGGATTCTGTTGCAGGTATCCCTCCAAAAGTTGTTAGCACATTTTCTAGCCATTTGTTTCGCCTCTTTATTAGCACTTTTGAAGGCCTCCAAAGATCTTGGACTTGGCTTTGTCTTGTGAGCGAGGTGTGCAGATCGCTTTTTCTCGATGTAAGGTTCCATATGTGCTAGATTCGCCTCAAACCAGTCTACATTTTTGTGTTTTTGAGGCCCAAAGGCGGTGATTGCCGAACTGTAGATTACATCTCTTAATTTCTCCCATCTGATAGAGATGTCTTCTTCATCACTTAACGAGGGGATTGAGCTGTTCAGGAGATCGCCAAAGAGTGCACACTTCTCTGGGTCACCTACATGGTTGACGTTAATTCGCCTAGTTCTGGGTTGAGTGGAAGTATAAGCCTTCTTGAGAAGTAGTTTGATTTTGCTTAGCACTAGTGAATGGTCTGAGTTGCAGTCCGCACTATGGTATGAACGGGTGTGGATGACACTTTTCAGATCCAAATGGCTGTGTGAAGCGTCTAGTGTGGTAGCTTGACTTGTTGCCACCGCTGGCTAGCATCTGTGAAAGGGGAGAAGTTTTGTAAGTCTCTCTTGCCAGTACATAGCCTCTCCACAGCAAGTCCTATGCAGTACCTCCTCGTGGTGGCAGATGGAAACTGAGGCTGCGAAGCCTCAGGCTAAACTGCAAGGGTCTAGGAGGAGGTTTGGCCCCAAGATGTGAGGCTGGCATGGCCCGTCGGCGTGCGGACACGCCCTGTTGCCCACAAACCAAACCCCTAGCTATAGGTCAATAGCCGCACTGCCTTGTGTGTGTGTTCCGGTAAGGTCTAAGGCTAAGGGAGAAAACCCTAGCAGAAAATCCGGTCCTGGAGCCCCGTAGGCGGGGGGACAGTATTAAGACTACTGCTCTCTGGCAAACTCCTGCAGCCACCTGTCCCCAAATTGTGATGGCTCGCCATCCCTTTGGACCCGGTCAGTATGGAAGAGAGGCGTGTGCTGACGTGTGGGCAGCCCAGCACTCGCAAATTTACCGCCCAGGCTTTCCCCCAGCAATGGAGAGGGTCACTCCATCTCTGACAGTAATGTCTTTGGAAAAAACACGGAGAGTGGTAGTTACCGGTGATAAGTTCCTAGCTGATTGGCGTAAGCTGGAACGCCAGGGACCACTCTTGACGGTAGGAGGGGCTTTTTAGCCTCACTGGATAGCTACTGCCTGCCTTAAGCCGAGCAGCCCTCGGACAGTAAAGTGCTATCCCGCCACAGCTTGCCGCACCACTGGGTGCTTGGTGCTAAGACAAAATCAAAAAGCAAGCTGCTCACCCGCACCTGCAAATACAATCAAAAGAAAACCCTCAACATTAATGCGTTTAGCAAGCTGGAACATACGGACAATGTGTCCTGGCTTCAATACTGACCCTGAACTCGTCACCGACATGCGTCAAACAGCTATCATCGACAGAGAACTCAGCAGACTAAACATTGATGTGGCCTGCCTGCAAGAAACCAGACTGGCAGAAAGCGGATCTCTTACAGAAAGCAACTATACATTCTACTGGCAAGGAAAACCAGAACAAAGCCCTAGAATACATGGCGTCGGCTTCGCAATAAGAAACAGTCTCGTCCCCTGCATCGCGATGTTTCCCATTGGCAATGAAAGAGTAGCACACATGAAATTTGCATCACCGCAAGGCAAAGTTAATATAATCTGTGCTTACTCACCAACCCTTGCTGCACCGGAAGAGGACAAAGACAGATTCTTTCAAGCTCTAGAGGAGGTAATTAAAAGTATTCCAAAATCCGAGCACCTCTATATAAATGGAGACTTTAATGCCCGTGTTGGTGATGGAAATGATGCATGGCCACAATGCTTGGGACCTCATGGTGTTGGCAAAATCAATGACAATGGCCAAAGGCTACTCGAGTTCTGTAGCTCTCATGAACTGTGTGTAACAAATACACACACACACACACACACACATATTTATGTATATATATATATATATATATATAATTTGAATCAAAACATTCATCATCATCCTCATCAAACTCCATTTGAGTGAGGGCTTGAGAGGCTCAAATCCTCTCTTGCAAAAGCCCTGGACAGAAACCCTGCTGTCATGCGTAGTGCATACATGTCACCATACAGGTCGAGAATTTTTGGTTTCCCAGACCTGTCGAGACGGAGATCAGCAAGTCTGGGGCAGTCAAACAGAATATGAGGCACGGTTTCCTCTTCTTCCCCGCAGCGGGGCACCGTGAATCGAAATTTGGCCATAGCGGTGAGAAATATGAGCCAACAGGACAGTGGCCTGTCCTGCACTGAGCTATAATAGCTTGCTCATGCCTGGACAGCCTCCACCAAGGGGAAGTGCGGTCAGGGAGTCTCATGCGCCACCAGACTCCACGGGCTTTTTGGGACTTGTCCCAGCACTCAAACCACTTTTCCATTTCTGTTTTTTGAATTATAGCCAGGGCATGATGTAAACTTACAGCCTGTTCAATGGGTGGAATTTGCCCTCCCAGGTAGGGCCAAGGAGTCTGCAATAGTGTTGACAGTCACACCTATGTGAATCGGTACCCACTGCATTATTACAGGGGTGCCATAGCGTTCCTTTATGTTGTGTGAAGCCATGATGACAGTGTCGATATTGGGGGGCCATGTTCCAGAGCTTTGCAAAGCCTGTAATACAGATTTTGAGTCAGTGACCACAACAATATGTGTTGCCTTCAAATGTCCCTCGCCGAGTTGAGAGTCAATGACTTTTAAGGCTTCACAGACTGCCATGGTCACCGCATCAAAACTGCGAACACTACCACATGGTCCAAAGATTTTGACTGAGTAAGAGCCAAGAAAGTCGATGTAGGCTCCATAGCCTGCTCTTCCAGAATTTATCGATGCCGACTCATCAGTGAATGCAAAAATAGCAATGGGCTTGAAGGTATTTTTGAACACACCAAGAGCAAAAGGGTGAACTTACTCCGGTTACCAGAGGACACCACGAGGAGGCCGACGGGCACTGTCCAATTAATAAAAGCAGTACTCTGTAGAAACAAGAAATGTTAGTACTATAAAGTTTTAATACGGCATTGCCAACGTGTCCTATTTCTGAAAACGCAGAAACATCAATTTTCGTTTTCTTGTGCCGAGTGAATGTGGCTAATTTCATATTTTCACAATTCGACTCGATGGCGTAAAACTAATGATAGTGATTTGCAACAAAGTCGTAATTTTTTAAAAGTTCAAATTCTAAAAACGACAATGGGCGCACTTAATTTAACCAGTATGTATTTTAAAACTACAGTAAATAAAAAGGTGGTAAAAACGATAATTTAGACGCCAACTGCTCAGAGGATCGCGTTGCCTCCCCTAAGTAAAGAACGTTTTTAACTACCATTGCTTATAAATCATTAAAGGGGAGGGTCCTAGCCATGAAATCGAGATGATACAGAAGGTGTGCGTCCCATACACACACAAACGCATCACAAACAATTGGACCGTGTGATGAACAACAGACCATTTTCCAATAAAACGCCAGGTCAAACTGTATGGCCACATCAGGTTTGCTGAGACCTTTCTGCAGGGAACACTGTCATCAAGCAGGGCAGACAAAATATAAAGGTGCTAAGAACAGTCCTGCCTATACATGAGACTTATCTTGTTAAATGACAGACGAATGCAGACAGTCCAAGGATCGCTTGAAGAGCCCCAAATGTTCAAGGTACTAAATATGAACCATTATCAATTTAGTTGTAATGCAAACAAAGTTTTTGTTTTTTTTTAAATTATAAGAATATGTCTACCGGGTAGTTAATGGGAGGTCATGACCCCAGGAAAATTTAATCAATGAAAGAAATATAAAAGGATTGTTTTTGTCAAATGCGAGTTATAAATTCATTATAATAATGGAAGTTTGAATGCGAGCAAGATTTCTGAAAAAGACAACAAAGTCATGTATTTATATGTATGACTGACTTAGACATACATATGTGCGATTAGAAATATTTTTTACCAATTGTTTTTTTGTCTAGCTTTTAGCTTTCACATTGCGCGAAGACCCTATCACTCGTCTAAGACCCTATCACTTGTCTAAGACCCTATCACTTGTCTAAGATCTAATCACTTGTCTAAGATCCTATCACTTGTCTAAGATCCTACCACTTTTAAGATCCTATCACTTGTCTAAGATCCTATCACTTGTCTAAGATCCTACCACTTTTAAGATCCTATCAATTGTCTAAGATCCTATCACTTGTCTAAGATCCTACCACTTTTAAGATCCTATCACTTGTCTAAGATCCTACCACTTTTAAGATCCTATCACTTGTCTAAGATCCTATCACTTGTCTAAGATCCTACCACTTTTAAGATCCTATCACTTGTCTAAGATCCTATCACTTGTCTAAGATCCTATCACTTGTCTAAGATCCTATCACTTGTCTAAGATCCAATCACTTGTCTAAGATCCAATCACTTGTCTAAGATCCTACCACTTTTAAGATCCTATCACTTGTCTAAGATCCTATCACTTGTCTAAGATCCTATCACTTGTCTAAGATCCAATCACTTGTCTAAGATCCTACCACTTTTAAGATCCTATCACTTGTCTAAGATCCTATCACTTGTCTAAGATCCTATCACTTGTCTAAGATCCTACCACTTTTAAGATCCTATCACTTGTCTAAGATCCTATCACTTGTCTAAGATTCTATCACTTGTCTAAGATTCTATCACTTGTCTAAGATCCTATCACTTGTCTAAGATCCTATCACTTGTCTAAGATCCTATCACTTGTCTAATATCCTATCACTTGTCTAAGATCCTATCACTTGTCTAAGATCCTATCACTTTTAAGATCCTATCACTTGTCTAAGATCCTATCACTTGTCTAAGATCCTATCACTTGTCTAAGATCCTATCACTTGTCTAAGATCCTACCACTTGTCTAAGATCCTATCACTTGTCTAAGATCCTATCACTTGTCTAAGATCCTACCACTTGTCTAAGATCCAATCACTTGTCTGGACCAGTCTGGAAAGGGGAAGGGCAGTGGAATCTTGGTGAATGTTTACATCATCCTTTTTTTTTAATGCATGATAAAAAAAAACGTTCAAGAGGACTAATTCAACGTATACCACCACATCTGTTAAGTACTATTTCTTTCCCTTGTTCAAGATACCAAACAAAAACATTAATTACCAATTGTTAGTTACTGTGTTCTCAGGCGAAAGAAATAATTGTGAAAACTTTCTGCTTAATCCAATATTTGATGTGGGAGAAATAGCGTGCACAAACTTTTTTTAAACAGAGTTGATATAAGCTTTGTAAAAAAAAAATTGTTGCGTTTCATCTCTATTTTATTTATAAAACAATGTCTTCACTTAAGATGAACATTTTATTGATAAGGATCTTTCTCTGTCCTGGATATCTCACCATCCACACCTCTCACATCTCTCACTTTAGATTCCACTAGCGCGCGTTTAGTTAAACCAAGACTAGGCAATTCTTCTCAGCCTCAAAGTGGCAGAATAACTGTTGAGGTCATAGACATAAATAAATATAGACTGGCCGATAAAAGAGTTTTATGAAACGAAAATTTGTGACTTGCAATTTTGTGTACTTTATTATACAGCATTTATGAGCAGTGCAGTTAGTTTTGTTTAATCTCTAAGACTGAAGGTCATGCAACTTTTCAGAATTCGGAAATCCGACAACAATTGATATAGATATACATGTTTTCAAGTTACATGCAGTTATTTCCTCTTTCCAGTCTATATTTATTTATGTCTATGGTTGAGGTGCTAAGGGCAGGTAAGAGAGGCCATGTCAAGCATCTTAAGCATCCGTTTTATGGCAGACACCAGGTCGGATTATGTGGTGCAGAGCAGGAATAAGGGAATTTCCTCTAAGGTTCTAACCCAACGTCTTGCGATACGAACCACTGGTAATAAAGAAGTCACAATTTACCTCTGCTTTGGTTCCTCCCAGTCTGAGCAATAGTCTGGACAGGAAGATGAATGGGAGCTTTCAAGAGTCTTCGACTCGAGCTATTAGGACAATTACATAGACAACTAGGAAATACACATTTGTCTTTTCACTGTCGATTTAATAGATACCATAGTTGTAGTAAATTTAACCCTCATGTAAGTGATATAACTTGTGAAAGCTGGAGCTGTTTTAGAATTTCGGTAAGCCAGGATGCGAAATTTTAAATTACTATATGCAGTCTTTGAGTGTAAGTCTGTATTATATAGATAAGTTTTATCCCGTTATTGAACATCATCATTGGCCTCCTTCAGTCGTAGAACGACTATGGTTCATCTCAGAGCACACTTCCTCATGTGGCTGTAGAGCCCTATTTTGGAGAGACACTCAAGTTCACAAATAGCGCAGGTTAAGGTGGCTTTTGCTTCGGTGGTAGAGGAGCTGGACGTTTTTTCGGATTGTGCGTTTTTCTTCCTGGGCTGAGACCCATGTACTTTTACTGTCCAAAGCTTTCTTGGTCACTGTCTCTCTCCACCTGTTGCGGTCTAAAGCTATGTCTTCCCAATTGTCAGTATTGATGTTCACTGATTTGAGGTCACGTTTTATTACATCTATGTAACGAAGGTGGGGGCGACCAGTTTTTCTTGTGCCAGTCGCGAGTTGACCATAGAGGTTGACTTTCGGGATGCGCTTGTCCTCCATCCGGCGAACATGTCCATTGAATGTCTGCATACCAATGTAGTTAAGTCCGTATCTTCATGCTGTTTGAAAGTCAATTGATAGTGACTTTTTGTCTGGATAACTTTCGTTGTTGAGATTTGTTAAGAATTATCAGCGTGTACTTTGAATAGAGGGTAAGTACACCTGGAACTTCTAACTGAAGGCTATGTTGACTGAACAACTGTTTGATATAGGTTAATTTTTGTTGTTAACCCTTACAGGGTGTTGGTTATGTTGGGCTGTAGTGGTAGTAGGGTCTGCCTACGGTGGATTTGGAAGGGGCATTCAAAGAGGATATGGTTTACGGTTTCATGAGGGTGTGCGCTGTGTCTATAAAGGGGGAGTTGTGTGGAATTTATTTTGTTAAGAGGGCAATTGTGTCCTGTTCTTAGTTGGAAGATTGTAGATTGCTCTTTGCAGGGGAGGAAGTTAATACTGTCCAGTTTGTTAGGCATAGTCATTTCTTTATACATGGCTCTGCCCGTGTTTCCTGATGCCCATTGGTTGAGCCACTCCTCTTTGTGGTTGTTTACTAACATTGACCTTAGGGTGAGGTAGTTAACAGTCTAATAGTTCGCCTTTCATTTCCCACGATACCAATGTGTTCAGGGATCCATTGTATTTAATTTTGACATCATCTGATGGATTATTACTATTAGTGTTGTCAACTCTCTTGGGCTGTTTTAGGTGCTGCTGTCAAGTTCTTGCTGAGTGTATTGGGAGTCTGTAAAGACATAATAAGACAACAATATCTGATGGAGATTGTACTCCTTATATAATTTGTTTTCGACTGTCTGTAATGCTAAGGTAATTGCCTCAATTTCGGCTTGGAAGTTTGAGCAGTAATTGCCACATTGTGCAATTGTTTCAAAGTAATTATTTTAGGGTAAGACCAGCATTGATGGTGGCTTTGAAGGCCGATCCGTTGGAATATATATATATATATATATGGGAAGCGTAGTCGAGAGGCTAAATAGGGCTTTCAATTGTTTCGAGCGTGTCTAATTTGAGTTCCAGTGAAGATTTGAATCTTTTGTTAGGGTATTATTTAATAAATGTTTTAATGGTTGGTATTTAGTAGTTAAGTTCACGAGTTACGTTTGAAAAACTGTTAATTTTTATGTTTCTTTGAAATTTGGTTATATTGAATTGTTACAAGATTATTGTTTTATGGCCAGTGTTCGTGTGACTTGAAACCCTGTATGCTAACAGACTGTAGTCAGTGATGCTGATGAATTGGATTCTTGAGTTTGAATATCTGCTATCTAATCAAGTTTACATTTTTGTGGTTTATTCAATATTGATAATTAGTATCGATTGCAATTACTTTTTCATTTACTTTATTGTATTATTTGTTGTGTTCATAGAAACCCTTAGTTTTTATGTTCCTGACAGTTTCACTTCTAAATCTTTCACACAAAAATCACATTAAATAAAGAAAAAAAAGTAGTTAAAATTATATTTTTATTGTAAGAAATTTTACACATAATTTAAAAAACAAAAATTACATACTTTAGTAGTTTCTAAAACCATTTTAACTGTTTTATCTACAGAGTGATAAAGTGATGATTGTAACCTATTTAACAACTGGTAACAAAAAATATATCTCATCTGGTTTTCACATAGTACAATAATATCCAGGAAAATTAAATGCGTTTCATTTCATAATGAATAAAGATTTGTGTATAAATGTAAAATTTACATTTTTGGTTCTCAGAAACTAACTGGCAAAATAAACTTAACACCCACATTAGCATCATCTCATGCCTAAATAAAATGTAAATGTCAACATTAGATGGGTCAAAAAATAGTGTCCTGTTTAAGAAATGTCTCTTTTGAATGCAACACTTTTTAAACACTATCTGGACAAGCCATTTATCTGAATAAAGCATCTTTTGTATCTCTACTATAATGTACTAGACCTTGTTTAGGAAACAGTAATCATACATCAACAATATAATACAATATATATCAACACATTTTAAAAATGAAATATTATAAAAAAAAACAACAATTTTAAACAATGTATAGCTCTTGTACAGATTTCTAAAATTCTTGTCCAATATACATGAAGTAAAGAGCTTTCCAAGCAAGATTCATCACTTGCCAATAAACAAAAATCTGAGGGTAAAAAATAAATTTAAAAAAAACGAAAATGTTTTTTAACTATTTCTAACTGGTTCAAACTGGAATAACCATCTTCTGAATAGAATACATACAAAATATCTAGAGCAGTGGCGTAGGAAAGTACCCATGGGCCCCGGGTTCAAGAACATCTTGGTGGCCCCCCCCCCTCCAGCCAATAAGACACATTAAGTGTGAGACAAAAAATGAGTAATCTCAATGTTAAAACATTCCAATGTAAAGATCGCACCTTTTTTAAAAAGTAAGTAATTATGTCATAATGTTTGATTCAGTTAGGATTGCATATAATTAATATTGTTTGTTAAAGTCAATGTTTTACAACTTCATAACAGAGTTAGATGACTTAAAAGTGTTTCAAATGAACAAACAAATGTTCTTCCTAAGTTCTAATATGGCCATGAGTCATGGGTCCAAGCGTAATGAACTCCATTGCACCACGATTGCTACGCCGCAGCTGTGAGTCCCTATTAGTCATGGGCCCGGGTTCATTGAACCCCTTCTCACCATGGATGCTAAGCCACTGATCTAGAGCACAAATATGGATTTCGAGAAATATTTTAATTTATTTAGTGTCGTTAAACATAATGGCTCAAAGTGACAGTTTGCTTGCAAGACCCTGACCATGCTGTATACAGCACTCAAGCTTTCCCTATAATACTAACAAGAAAAAACATTTACTCTTTAAAATATTCAAAGAGTATAAGTGTATAAAAAAGGTTTCTTCTTATGAAGGAATGGTACACTGCCTGTGATTCTCTTGCTTTTCTTTCCACACATTTTCAGTCCAAGAAAAATTATCAAAATGATCAAAGATGAACAATACAACATTTGTGATGTTAAAGTTAAAAAAAAACCAACAAATTAATTACTAGTCTTAAAGCAGATAATTTAATGCAGAAACTGAAATAACCTATTAGAATATTGTTATCTTCAACTACAAGTGTGAAGTGAACAATTTTAAGTATGATTTTGACATATATCTTATGAAATACCTTATTCATTTCCTGTTTTTATTCTTACTAACCATTGTGGACTTCCCTGTAAAATGAATAAAGCTAATAAATTAATCACTCTTGTATTTAGCCAGTCAGCCAAGACTGTTGCCCAGGATGTGGCATTCGAGGAGCCATACATGAGCTAGGTAGTTGAGACATTTAGGTGAATGACTATTCTTAAGTTGAAAGAATATGGCTGTCATTCACCATATCTCACTACCCCTGGGTTAGTAGTTAGTAAAAACAAGGCCGTCCGCATCGAACTATAGTGGCATTTCATTGTGCAAGCTTTTCATAGATTGCAACGGTAGAAATCATATTTGGCGAGTCACATTTGCTTCTAATTTCACTCAAAGCTCACAACCAAAACTAACATCCAATCCTAGCATCTGCCTTTCGGACAAAGCAATCCATTTTCTATAGCTTATGTTCACTGTCATCGGCATTAGTAGGGTTAATAACATGCACACAAAAAAACAAAAACATGCACAATAATGAATAATCCTGAGAATCTACAGTTCATTATATTTTATGTGTACTAAACAATCCCCATGTAGATCAATGGTGATATGGTTATCTGACTATGGACTATGTTTTTCAACACTGTTGGTGAATTTATATAAATGTAACACAGTAGAGGACCAGCAGAGTTAAGGCAAGAAAAAAGATTCAAGTAAAAGTTGTGTACAGCTGTGAAATTCAGACATTGAATGCTGCCAATTGTTAAATTTTTATTTGTTTATTTCTCATTATCGATTAGACTCAATAAAGTGTTCTGAAGCTCAAGTTATCTTGTTTTTAATTTAGCCATATTATTCGGTCCAGAGTTTAAAGAATTGTAACAATAAGAACTGTAATTGTACATTTTGACACAGGCGGACAGTAAATTTCTGTCAATATATATTATATATCTCATAAAATAAAAGTCAATAATTGTGTGCAATACAAGTACATATATTATATTGAAGCTGGACAGTGAAAAGGGAAAATATTAAGAAGTTCTCTTCAAAGTGAAATGAATGATATTACAGAAAGATAATTAGCTATATCAGTGTTTGTATTGCATGACTATACAGGAAGATAATTAGCTATATCAGTGTTTGTAATGAATGATATTACAGGAAGATAATTAGCTATACCAGTGTTGGTATTGAATGATATTACAGGAAGATTATTAGCTATACCAGTGATTGTAATGAATGATATTATAGGAAGATATTAATTTGTATTGAGATATATTACTGATTATTTTGATTTTCATTTTTAATTATTATATTTTCTATACTTAGAAGGCTGGTGACAGTATTGTTCTTTTCAAAATTGAAAATAACTGATATTGTGTCCTTGTTAGATTTTTTCTCAATGTGTTATATATATGATCAGAGGTATCTCTATGAGATTAAGGTTTTAGAGGTACCAGATTTAACATTTGTAGATTTATGTGTTTAGAATGTATTGTTTTGTTAAATGTTTAAAATGTATTAATATTCTTAAAACATTTTTGGGGGTCATAAGTCAATGTTATTGATATTTGTAATCCATTGTAGTATTTCCTCTAATAGTTTCTTTGTTTGTCTATTTCCTACTGTTCTTGTTAGTATTTATATATTAACCAAATCTTGCTTCTGAAAAAGGATGGGCTTTAGGGTAAGAGAGTGAGGTCAACGTGATGCTCAAATCCTCCTCACCTGAAACAAAATTTTCAGCACAAGAACACTCAGTCATTATTTATATAATTGTAATATTTTGGTATAAATTTTGTTAATTTTTTAATGTTATATTTTTTTTTCTCCTTGATAGAAAAATTATATGAAATAATAATATATTGTAAAACATAATAATTGATTATGACATTGATAATTAATAAGGCTTGTCTTCAAGTCCGAAGATTAGTGAGGAATGCAGTATTTACCGTGGCAGCGCAGTCCCAGCTGTGACCTAATATTTTGCCACATCCATTATCTGCAGATGGTCAATTTAGATTTTCCTTTCGCCATTTGCATTTGTCCTCGGCAGCAGATTTTCTTTTGGTTTCAAATGTGTATCCCACAGCCTTCGTGAGCAACCTCCAGCTGTCTTGTTCTGAGGCCGCATGCAACCAGGTGCTCTCTTCTACGCCAGCTAAGGAAAGTTGACGCCTAAGCTGATCTTTGAAGCGTTTGTGTGGGGCGCCTCTGTTACGTCGACCACCTTTTAGCTCACCAAAAAAGACTGATTATTACATTGTTGAAAATTAAGTGTGTTATGTTAATCACAAAAGTATTGGCTTGATAATATTGTCTATAATTGTAAACTATAAAAGATATAAGATATTATATTTATCTATAAAAGAGTACATAATGCATAGATACATTTGATAAGTATTAATAGATCCATGGCTGGATATATTGAACAAATGAAATTTGCTGATTTTTTGGGTCTTAAAGATGATGAAAAGATTTTGTTTTGAAATAAATGGAAAGGAAAGAAAAGAAAGCTGATATTGAAAGAGTTGGCGTGAGCACTAAGAGAAGAGAGAAATGCATCTAGAAATGCTGAAAGAAATGAAAAGGAAGCAAAACCATAATATCAAAAAAGAATTAGAAGTTAAAAGCAAAAGAAACTGAAAAATAAAAGCTGCAAGCAACTAGTTAAAACAAGGGTGGACAAACAGAACATAAAAATAATATTTATAGGGGAAAAATGAGAGACCATAAAGAAACTGATGACACTCAAAGTTATTTTTCAGACTATATGTATACTTGCAATAAAAATGAAGATACTTGTTCTAATATAATTATCAGTAAACAAAATGGCAAGACTTTGAGTATTAACTCACTAATAAAAGAACAAAGAAAGAAATGCATCCTGTTAAAACCAACATTATTGGAGAAATTCTCCAAGAATAAAACGTACCAAGAAATAGATTAGGAATTGGAAATCATAATAGGTAACAATGCAATAAAGTTAAAATAAATGAAGCTCAAGCTACAGTATATGATATTGAAGTAAAACTGGATTTTTTTTCCAGCATATATTAATGGTGGTTACTAGTGAAGTATACCACAGTCATAATAAATGATAAATATGTTAAACAAGAAAATATGAAAGGTAAAACTAAGAAAATATGACAAAAGAAAATTATGCTGCGGCTAAACAAAAAGAAAGTACATGTCCAATAGCATTTATTGATGACTGGTCATGGATAACAGCAAGAATCACAGCTATGGTGATGAAATATGTTTCTCCCCTGATTATTGGAATTATTCTCTGTTACGTCGATCATCTTTCAGGTCACCAAAAAAAAAAAAAGACTGTGTTTGGCATACGTTCAGTTTACTTCTAAAGTAGAAAGAGCTAATTCAGATAAACAATGAAGGAGACCAAGGAACATAACAAGTTAACGCCACTACTTGAGAAGACTGAAAGAATATGAAGTTTTTGTGTGGTTGCATAACTGGAAAAATGAAAAGATAGGGAATGGAACTTTATAATTTTTAGAAAAATAGACGAAGTCAATATATGATCAATATTCAAGTGGAAAAAAATGTGATTCATGTGTATTTGTTAAGAATATACAATGAATGGCCCGATAATGACACCAGTTATCAATGATTTGGAAAATAGTTATAAGGCTTGTCTCCATGTCAAAAGATTAATATGATTTGGATAACAACAATGATAAAAGCATTTGTTCTAATATATGCCTGGAAGAAATTAATAAAAGAGCTACATCTGACAAATATAAACATCATTTAAAGCAGGTATTATATGAATTCAAAGATGTTATTACACACGATATTGGACATTTAACAGAGATTGAGCGTAAAATTCAACTGAAAAAACAAATTTATATTGCATATAGGAAATATCCAGTTTCCTATGCATCCAGAGATTCAGTTAAAAAAGAGTGACATCTACTTAATACTAATAACAAGTAGAAGATCAACATCTTCAGGGGCACCACCTATTGTCATTGTACAAGAAAACATCTGGACAAAAATAAATTTGTTGTGATAATATGGTTTTGAATAAGAGAACTAAAGAATAGACTGAGTCTATGTGAGATACGTGAGATCTCAAGATGAAAAGTGGAAATCAAATTATTCACCCATTTAGATTTCAATAGAGGACTTTGGCACATAGGTCTGGAGAAAGAGTTAAGGTAACAAACAGCTTTGGAATTGAATGTAATACCACTCTACATTCTGCCTACTTACTCCAGTCACACAAAAATGTAGATTTTCATCCATCAGGCTAGCTAGAATGTACAGATGTTTGTCCATCAGGCTAGCTAGAATGTACAGATGTTTGTCCATCAGGCTAGCTAGAATGTACAGATGTTTGTCCATCAGGCTAGCTGCAATGTACACTATGTAGATGTTTGTCCATCAGGCTAGCTGCAATGTACACTATGTAGATGTTTGTCCATCAGGCTAGCTGGAATATACACTATGTAGATGTTTGTCCATCAGGCTAGCTGCAATGTACACTATGTAGATGTTTGTCCATCAGGCTAGCTGGAATATACACTATGTAGATGTTTGTCCATCAGGCTAGCTGGAATATACACTATGTAGATGTTTGTCCATCAGGCTAGCTGGAATATACACTATGTAGATGATGTGTATTCATAGTAGAGATTTATCAACTCAATCGCAGATGTTTTACGTTTTTTAATGTTACAATTGCTAGAGATAGTTACATTTTTAAAGAAGAGAAATTGATTTTTTTAAAATACAAAAATTAAACCTACAGAAAAAATATTGATTATTAAAGAGACTTAAAAACCAATAAAAAAGTTAGGGCATTTAGGACTGCTAAAATTTTTCGGCAACATTATTCCTAATAAAAGTATTAATGAAGACAAAATGACAAGATTATGAAAGGAAAACTAACTCACTAATTGTAGAGGACAAGAAAGCTGGCAGAAAAAAATCATTAGAAAAAAAAAGAACACTGATTCTATCTCAGTTTGGAATAACCTACTAAGTGTGCAACTTAACATTACGGACTCACATAGGTCCCACAAGCCTTGAAGGAAGGTCCTCAGCTAAAGAGAGTAAAGTCATCAATTAACTGTGTTTCTCCGCAACTATTTAGTTGGTCTGCAAGTGCAAATGTTGATTAGTGTGCGTTGCATCACGAGCGGCGATATTTCCTTTGATGGACACGTTCATATGTTCCTTGAGTGTGACTTAATTATTGTTACAAACGTTATATCGGAATATAGATGAAGATGTCTAACACAGTTATATGCGAGATGAGTGTGATACAAACGACAATCCCAACTGTTCCTGCACAATCATCATATATCTGATGGCTTAAAGTTTCATCCTTTTTTTTAAAATCTTGTTTTGCAAACGTGCATCAGTTGAATAGCTGGAGCCCAATAAAAGTTTTAGGCTCGCTTTTTTGGCTGACCCTTGTTTTGAGCTTGTCGACCGACAACTTCATCGTGATGAACTGACTGCAACAAACTTTTACGATGGCGTCGTGTTCAAGCTATTGAAGGTGGTCTACAAGCATCCGGTTTGAGGGCTGAATCAGCCTCACAAACTTCGCACTTCAAATAATGTTGAAAGGGTTGAATCAGCCTCAAAGCTTGCACTCAACTAATTATGTCCCAACTATTATTCAACTGAACTAGCCGGTTATTTTACAAACTCATTCTTCTATGATTTTTTTTGAAAGCCTTTTAATTCCAAGTTATGATGATGCTTTGTCCAAGGCATTGTAGCACGTGAAAAAAGCAAAACAAGAAAAAGGATGTGCACTGCTGGGTTGTCTACAAATGCACAGACATAACCAACAATTTCATCTTGGATCAACAATTCAATTGATGACTATATTACTTCATCTAGTCCTCAGCTAAAAATCCTCAATTTTTCACAAATTAATACAATATCCTTTTCTATAAGTACGAAGATGGTCATGGAGACCGATCTTCTTATAAAAAAAAAATCTTCAACTACATTCTTTAAACATGAAGATGGCTAAAGAGCCCAGTCTTCACTTTTAAAATTCCTCTGTTAATCATTCCTATGAGCACGAAGATGGCTAAGGAGCCCAGTCTTCGCTTTTAAAAGTCCTCCGTTAATCATTCCTATGAACACGAAGATGGCTAAAGAGTCCAGTCTTCGCTTTTGAAAAGTCCTAAGCTAAACATAGTAATGTCAACAATTACATGTGTTTTCTCCGCAACTATTTAGTTGGTCTGCAAGGGCAAATGTTGATTAGTGTACGTTGCATCACGAGCGGCGATATTTCCTTTGATGGACACGTTCATATGTTCCTTGAGTGTGACTTAATTATTGTTACAAACGTTCAATCGGAATATAGATGAAGATGTCTAACACAGTTATACATCCCTATGAATTTCTTTTTTAAGCACTTAAAAGAAGGATTTCACTGGAAATTGCAAATACATTTTGATCACCACATTAAGTGCAGAGGTCAAAGACCAGCTAATTATCACACATTTGTACACAACTGTTTGTAGATATCCTCATTCCTTGAGTGTGACTTTATATTGTTACAAATATTCAATCGGAATAGAAATGAAGACATCTAACACAGTTATACATCTGTTTAATTTTTTTTTAAAGCACTCAGAGAATGATTTCACTGGGATTTGAAAATACTTTTTGATCACCACATTAAGTGCAGAGTCTCAATGAATGAGAGATGAGTGTGATACAAATGACAATTCCAACTGTTCCTGCATAATTGTATACATGTAATGAATTTAATCTTTTTTTTTTTATATTTATTTTGCGAATGTGCATCAGTTGAATATCTGGGGCCCAATAAATAGATGCATCATGAGTGGCAACATTTCCTTTGGTTGGTACTGTCTGTTTATTGAATATGTTAGGGTTAGGATTTTTTGCCTGCAATTGTATATTATCACATAAAATATTGGTGGTTTTTTTTTTCCACATTAACTTATAAAATGAAAATATAATGCACATTTTTAGAAAGGAAACAGTTTATTGAGTATTCATGTCAACTTAATATGCAATTATATTACACATAGTCACAAGAAATTATAAATGTTTTTTGTCACAGTATCACACACTGAAGAATTGAAACAGTTAATGGAATTGAAGATCTATATGTACAGAAAACATGCAAAGAAATTGAACCACTTCCACATGGCATGTCTAAGAAAAATACTGAATGTCAAATAGCAAGACAAAATACCAAATACTGAAGTCCTTCAAAGAGCAGGTCTGCAAAGCATCCACACAATCCTCATGCAGTCCCAGCTGCGATGGGCTGGACACATCTGCAGAATGGAAGACCGCAGCATCCCTAAACGACTCTTGTATGTCCAACTAATCAAAGGAAATCGCTCACAAGGTGGTCAAAGAAAGTGCTTCAGAGACACCTTCAAAGCTTCTCTTAAGGCGTTCAGCACAAGACCCAGCCACCTGGGAGATAGAGGCACATGACAGAGCATCATGGCATCGGGCTGTGAAAACTGGCACACAAGTTTCTGAGGAAAAGAGAACAACGCTGGCAGAAGAAAAACGCCAGAGAAGAAAAGCAAGGCAATTACACTACCTCCAGCTGGAATAACCGGGCTCACATAGGTCTCACTAGCCACATGAGGCATAAAATCCCAGTGAAAAAGCCCTCAGCCCTTTGGATGACAAAGTGGTCATCATCAAACCACAATGGACAAACTATATTGAATTCAAGTCAACTTCTTTATGCAATAGTACATCTTATCCTGCGAATTGTAGATCCTTTTCTTTTTGTCCAATGAAGTACTGGGTTACAAGACCATGCACATTTTCACATAGTTGCATTTGTAAATAACAATTTTACAACTAAATAATATTTAGCTACAATAGTAACTTGAATTCTTCCAATCTCCAAGTGGCAAAGTGAAAGTTGATGTTGATGTAGAACTTTTCATTTTGGTGTTTGAATTCCATATTTAGAATACATTACTATTGAATTGATCCAAATGACAAAGAATCCAATTTCATTACATGTTGAAATATTTACATTTATACAGTTAAATCATTTCAGAGCAATTTAGTTTTTCTGCAAAAATTAATAGGAACATCCACATATTTTAACTGAAATGAAAATGGTATATCACTAAGTTTAACAAATGAAAATTCAGTTTACTTTCATAACTAGACACTATTTTAACAAATACAATACAAATTTCTTTAACTAGACAGGTGAACTTACAAGTTGTGTATGAAGTTGTTATGTATTTGAGAAGTAATTACTGACATCATAATTTAAAAAATACAGCAACCATGCATATACAACATACAACTAATGTAGGATATTTAAAGTAACATGCACATACAACATACAACTAATGCAGGATAATTGATTTACAAAGAAATAAATGCTATGAAGAGTAACAATATTTCTTACCTTATTCTGATTATGGCTCCATTTGAAGAAAAGGCAGATGAACTTTAGATAAAAAATGTTGACCATTTGTAGATTGGTAGAATCTTTTCACAGTGAGAGAGACGTTTAATGTTCCTCCTGTAGCCTTGAAATGTTCATCCTTTTTCCTTGACCTCATGTTTAATTGATGATTTAGTCTATAAGTGAGTTAAGAAAAACGCACTGTTTAACAAACATATCACATTTAAACGCATTACCATATAATGCAGTATTGATAAAATTAGTGCATTTTAATATGTGGCAGTTTCTAAACTTTTCATTCAAGAAGAGCTTTTCCTGTCTCAGACTTAATGTTTAAAGAGAATGTTTTTTTAGTGATGGTCATTTTGTTTTCAAATAATAGTCATACAGTCTCATTGTGTGATGGAAAAATAGAAAAGGTTTATGAAACTTCATGGTATTTTAATGTCAATTTTTTTATGTATCTCTCCTTGATAGGAGGTATAGTGGCTGAGCGGGTAACGCACTTAGCTTCCGAAGTTGGAGTCCCAGGTTCAAATCATTTTGGGACCTTTGGCACCTCTGAGTCTACCCAGCTCTAATGGGTACCTGACATTAGTTGGGGAAAGTAAAGGCAGTTGGTTGTTGTGCTGGCCACATGACACCCTCGTTAACTGTGGGCCACAAGAACAGATGACCTTTACATCATTCGCCCTATAGATCGCAAGGTCTGAAAGGGGAACTCTCTTTGCTAGGGACTGAAGGGCATTTTTTTTAAATAAGAAAATCACTTTCAACTTTTCATTGGGCTATATATATAAATGTGCCACGAAGAATGGAGCAAATTGCTTACTTACTTTAAAATTCTAGGAAGTGATGCAGTTTAATGTGAATTCATTAATTGTGTTTTTAACCCAACAGCTCCAATTTTTTTAGGTTTTGAAATGCTATCCTATTAAACAAAAGGAGGTAACTAAATGTTTTAAAAAATAATTATTAATAAAAAAAATGTAAATCAAATACAAACAAATAAATAGATAAGAAATAGAAAAATATAGCTAGTTTTAAAATACTTCAAATATCGTAAGTATAAGTACACATTTTAAAAATACCTAATTTCACAAGTAATTTCATAAGCTACCCTATCTAGCCTTTTGTTTAAAATATTTTTAGAAAAAAAAAAAAAAAAAAGACTATACAGATCTGGCTTTTGTTTTGTGTTTTGGTTCTAAACTAGCTCTTATTGTCTGAAAGTTTGAGAAACTATTGCTAGGGTCTTTAAAAAATACAACAGAATTAGGCGCCTAGTGTAATAACAATGCATCCTAAAGCAGAAGCTCTTGGGTTATAGTGTAAAAAATATTTATTACCTTGATAAGATCACTAGATAAACTTTATGGCAATAAAGACGACAGTGGAGAACCAAGGCATCAGTGGAGAACCAAGGCATCAGTGGAGAATCAAGGCATCAGTGGAGAATCAAGGCATCAGTGGAGAATCAGTGCACAATGATTGAGCCACTAACCTGCAGATCAGTAACACATAAAGTCTGTCTTTAAAAAAAAAAAAACTTGAATGTTGAAGCAAATTTACATTGTCAATAATCTTAAAAAAAAAAAAGGAAACAGTAATAACCCTTGCCCAAGTGTATTAATATATATACCTTACAAATCAGAAGGTAAGTTATTATAAAAATGTATGCACTATTCAAAAATTCTTAAAGTGAATGTGAAGCAGCTCTTGTGTGATTGCAACTACACCACCTTAACAAAGTTCACATTTTGATCCTAATTTGTTAACTTAAGAAGAAAACATGTAGCTTATAAACCTAAAACTAGAGCAATGTTTGAAAATTTGCTGGCCAAACAACCCATGGTTAACCATTGGCCAAAGAAACAGTTGAGCTTGACACTATCTGACCCATGTCTGAAACGAGTACTCTAAAACTAATACTCTAAAACTGTTTTTTCAATGTTTTTATAACAGATTTTTATCCTTTTAAAATTAACAATTTTTTCTTTTTTACTTTGCTTTAAGATATTTGACTGGTACACTAGAATTCAACTCACCTATTGTTGTTAGAGAATTACCTAAGTAACCTTGGACATAAGCTTGATCTCCTTGGCCTTGGGCTGATATATTCAGACTCCTGAAGTCATTGAACTACAGTAAAGTGGGTCACTACCATTGCAAGAAAGGTGTACACACTGTTTGGCAGAGTGACTTGGCAATGAAGACTAGTATATCATAGGGGTGCACTGCTGATGGCTGGTACAGTTTAGATCACATTATCTTATTTGATTGACCTAAATTTTAAACTAATAAATGTCTTTTAACATTATATTAGTTATGATGATGCATTGTCCAAGGCTTAGTAATGCATCAAATCTTCTTATCTGATCTTATATAATACAGTATATACTTAATACTTGATCACTATATCAAGAAGGTTGTTTAGCAAACTAAATACCTATAGCTTTTTTTTTTTTTTTTCTTTAGTAAAATTTGTGTTGTGAATGAAAATAAAACTTTGTACTCACTGTGTAGCCATCTTCATACTGAGAGAGATGAACCAGACAGACCAAACATTTGTTAATATGTAGTACAGGATTATGCTAAACAAATCTGAAACTTGACCAAAACACTGAAAGATGGTATAGAAATATGTATAAAAAGTTCTTTATTATTTTTAACATGCAATGATAAATTATTTTAGAATTAGTAGTTAAAGAAAAAAAAAGTAAGTCTTACTTAGGCCTTGAAAGCTTCAATTCATAAAAATGCCAACAAGAAAACTGTTATCTGATAGCAGATTACCAAGGAATATTTGTTGCTTGGATGACAAATTGGTACTGTTGGCAGCAGATATTGTGCGCTTGTTAAGCTGATGATATATGGAAACATCATATACTGAGCTAGAATATCTCTTAAATACAATATCTCATGGTATTTAAAATACATTGTTTCTATGGAAACAATAGTTAAGCCTATAAGTATTACATAGTTTGACTAATTATGTTAAACAAGATATAAAGGAAAAATACTTGCCTTATAATTGGACTTCCCATGATGTTTACCTCTAGTTTCAATAACCTGACCTGTCTATTTACAGCTTTGGCTATTTATCTCCCAGGCTAAAAGTTGAATCAATGTTCAACATCTTGAACTATTTAAAAAAAACACTGCAAGCTTAATAAATAATTTATAATTACAGATTACGAGGCACTTGTTATCATCTGAATTCAACCAGATATCAAATAGCTGAGCATTTAAGTAAATAAATTGCATCTAAAAAAATTGCTTAAAAGTAATCACTATACACTTGTAAGGCAATATCTGTAGTTTCATAGTTTTGAAATATTTGTGCTTTAAGTAGGATGTTCTATTGAGAATAAACTTTGCCTTGACCACGGAAAAAGAGGGGAAAAAAAAAGTATTTAAAAAAATATTTATTGAAAATAATTACATATAATAGACAAGATAGTAGATCAGAAAAAAAAAGCAGGATTGCACTAACATATGTTGCCTTGTTTCAAGTCTCCTATTCCTGCTCTTCATATTAACTACTTATAGATTGGTTTCCATAATCTGTATGGCACTCAATTTCTTGAATAAGATCTATTCACCATCTAAATCTGAAAAATGTGAAAATATAATTGTATTTAACTTGTTACAATAATCATGACTATATGTACCTAACTCTAAATGTTAATTGACAGAAATAAGTGTTTTTATGTAAATAATTTCAAAGCAATTACGAAAGACAAAGAGGACAAAGAATATTCAAAATGTTATCTAATATTGAGCCCAAGGATACCCAGCTTAGTAAAAAGCACAAATGCTAAAAAAAATGCATTCACCAGTGCAAGCACTAACACAAAAGATAGAATTCAAATGAAACATTTAAAAATAAGCATTACAATATTCATAATTTGCCTATCACTTCAGTATACATTAAAAAATAAAACAATGACATTATATTAAAAAAAGGTAAATCTTAACATTGAAATGAACTACTTGCCTTATAAGCTCAATACACAGATGAATGGAAAAGTATGTTGAAACAGGTCCAGAATTCTTCATGCCTAGAGAACCACAAGAATAAAATAGGCTTGACTAAAAAACTTTTGGATATGCTTGCTTACACTGCTTTTTCCTATTCCCCATAACTTGTAGTTCTTTTCATTGCCTAAATCGGAGGAGATCTAAGCTATACTCAGCATCTAAATTTAACCTGAAAGTTGTAATAAAATATGTACAGGCAGATAAATACAAATACAAGACTTAGTGAAGTGAGATTTTGACTAAACTTCATAATGAGATAATCCCCAATTAGATGTAGCTCTCTAAATGTTAAAGTGAAGAAAATAAGTTTTATTGTTATGTATACCTTTGAAATTAATGACCATAAGGCTAAGAGATAACAGAAAACACGTTTTCTTAAATTGTTAGGAAAATATTTAAAACATTTTCAATTAGCATGCAATAAAAAAGCAACAACGACAAAAAAAATGCAATTAAAATATACAAATACATAGAAATAATATACTTGCTTTGATAGATCTGTAGTAAGAAACTGGTTCTTATTTAACATATATGAAAAGAAACAAAGCAAATTTAAAGTAATTAAATTGTAACATTGGAAAGGACCACTTGCCTTAAGAAACATTAAGTACAAGCATGCTACAATTTTGATTATATGTGCTCTTTTTTTCTCAGATGTCTCTTAGTCCTAGTTCTCATAATCTGTATTCATGCTCCATTACTAGATCACCTGGCTGTAAATTGCATTTGGAACTGAAAATGTTATAAAATATGAGAATGTGAGTATATTGTTATGGCTGCAGAGAAAGATTATATTTTGAAGATACTGATTTTATTACAAAGTTAGTAAGGCTAAACCTGGGATTATCTATCTCAATAAATAATACATCAGTCATAATGAGGCTTTTCTAATATGCATATATTTAAAACTAGTTTCCAAAAACTAAGATAACAGAAAAGTATACGAACTTTTATGTTAATATTAAAAACAGGTCTAATTAGTAGGCAGTAACAATACAAAGTAAAAAAAAAACTATACAATTGAAAGCTTACTTACTGTGCTGCTCTATATCTACATATTCCAATTGCCTGCCTATTCTTTATTAAACAAGCATCAAAAGAAACTTTAGTCTAAATTATAAAAAATCATAGTATTTGAAGTAATACTCGTCTTTGAAAAAAAAACTTTGACCATCTAATCTAGACTACTTTCCATCACAACACCCTCACCTGTTCCTTTAGTCTGTTGGACTGTTGGGGCTCCACACATGATCTGTTGACTGTCCTCCTTAACTTCACTCACAGGCTGTACACAATCTTATCCTGAACATTTTTAATGTGATATGAAGGTTGTGTTGAAGCTTTGGCTGTTAACAAAAAAAAGTGTTATTTCATTATTTTGAGATGCTGTTAAACTTTATATTATTATATTCCTAAATCTATGTTGCAGAAGGGAGGTGTTAACCCAGTTTTTACCTTTTTAAAGATAGTCACAATTGTGGAACACTATAGTCATTTATTTGACCTGCGCATTTAGCTTAATATTTACATAGTGATTTAGATTATCAGAATTTAAATATGAGTTTGTATTAGTAAACAGAAATTTAAAAACATTTAGACAATAATATTACATATAATATATAATTTATGATTACCAGACGTCCAGCAAAAAGAGGACAAATCATAATATCAAATAGGCCTATATAACAAAAAAGAATTAAAGAATATTGGAAAAATAAAATCTTGTAAGGAAAATCAGGGTAGTGTGACGTCAATTAAATTAAATAGGTAAAGAATTAAAAGGTGACTATGTGTTGTCTTTAGCTTTAATAAAATAAAATTAATGTAAAGGATAAGGAATTCAAGTATTATATAAGACTAATAAATATATGCTTTATATAGGCTTTGTTACGACATTTTTACCGTGTTCCGCCAAGATACTTTTAGTTTTTCCATAGGTCTAACCATTACGGAGCAAAAAAATGAAAACTAAAAGTAGCTGCAAACTGTTCCGCAATAGTGACTCTACTATACAATCTCGCGACTACCGTTACCTTTTGTCTTAGGCTGGGGGCCTACATAAAATTAAACATAGTATCATACAAGGGCCGGATTGACCTATAGGCAACACATTAGGGTTAACCCTAACCCTCAAAAGCTACGGTCTGCTGGCTTTTTCTGTACCGTGCATGGCCTAAAGGTTTGAAACTCACTCCCCATTGATCTCAGACATACATTAACATGCTACATACACTACATTGTCTACATTCAAGAAGAACATTAAGTTTAAAACTTTTTTAGATTAGTTTGTCAATTTATCCCTCGTGTTAATGTTTGTAATGTTATCACAGCGCATTGAGCGTATATTTTTTAATTGTTAACAGCGCTTTATAACTAAAATTATTATTATCATTACTATTATTATTATTATATAGAGCCCCAAAACATATTTACTTTGCCAGCTAGGGTTTAATTTGTATTGTTTTCTCTGCGCAATACGCGGCACATCCTAGCATCAGAGTGTCTTTGCTGAGCGATTCGCTATGATGAAGCCGCTAGATCTTGCCAAGGAGTGTTTATGTTGGCCGTGTAGATTGGAAGTTGTGTGAAGAAATAAGAAGAAGAAATTTAGCTTTTTATATAGCGCTACCTTCATGCTTGTAGGCGCTCAGTAAACACAACTCTGCTCGAGTCGGGTGTCGAACTTCATAGCCCCCTTCATAGGTAGCCAAGCCAAGATAAGTTCAAGCGTACTTAGCCTCTCGACCACGCTTCCCAGATGTGCCGACTTATTCGATTACACTTATAAACATGTCGTACGCAGAGTATTGCAGAATAACATGTCTTTGACACTCAATTATTGTAAAATGTTTCTGAAGGAAAATGTTTGTAAAATGTTTGACATGTTTCGGATGTTCCTTCAGAGTTGAAGATAATTTACTTCCTAGTCCAAACCTCCTGCAGGACGACGGGAGCGGGCAGGGTTTGAACCCGGGACAATCGAGAAGTGCGAACGACAGTTCAGCGCGCATACGGCACGACCAGGCAGCCATCCTCTTAAATAATCCCCCATCGTAAACGGGGAGGGAAACAATCTCCCTACCCCCCCCCCCCCCTTTTACAAAACAAAATCCTGGCTACGCCGGCACCTTCGGAGGTCACGGCGACTCGTGTCAATAAATTAATTTTGTAAAAAAAAAAATTGGTGCCGGTATTCAGTGATGGATAACCTTATTTTTAGCTATTAATAAATTAATTATAACGTTAAAATACAAGAAAAGTAATAATTTTTCGCCCACATTGAAAAAGGTGTCGGTACGCCGTACCGGTACGTACCGTCAAAAAAAAAAAGCAATGTCATATCATATCGCCCCCTTTCGCAAATGAAATCTTGGCTTTTTTTGTTATCAAACATAAAACAAATAATCTAGTGTATTACCTACAATCACAGACTGATAGTCTATATTGTTAATTACCAACACTGATTGATTGATACACTACTAATTACCTAATATCATTGATTGTTGATTGGTACATTATTAGGCTATTTGCATCCAATTATTGATTGGTACACAGCCATAAATTAAATATTTGTTTAAAATCTAGGTTTGAAAGACATTTAGTATAAACTTGTTATCTTGTTCCTGATTGGATATTCTTACTCCTCCACCCCCCAGCGAAGTCACTAAAACTTGACACTCAGACTTGACAGGTAACAAGAGTTATCTGCACGGATGCGCAGACGTCATATGATCTTATTCTTTTCCCTACGTGTACTACCGAGGTCAAGGTTATTAATGGTTGGTTGGAGATCTCGTTGCGTACTTGGTGTTGTTTTGCAAGAGACATGGAATCTTTCCAACCCAATAATAGATATCGCTACTACAATAAATTGAAAAAAAAACCCATATTTTTAAATAGATTTATATTTTCCGGTGATGAAAAAAGGAAAACTTAATTTTTAACATTGCTATAACAATTAGATCAATAATATTCCCCCCTCCCACGTCTAGATTCTAGACTAAATCTAGATCCAAAACACATAAAACAACAATCTTCCTCGCTTGTCATAATAAGATTCTAAATTAAGTGGATCTTGTTGCGTAACCTTGGCCACGTCCGCGAATAAAAAAAAATAGATAAGATTTACAATGACCACATATAAATCGTGAAATGATTTACAACTGCACAAATCAGTAAATGAGGTGTCCGCCCACTGCAAGCGAAGATTCTGTGAATGCAAGCTTTGTTGTTAGCGAGATGGCATCACGACCATTCACTGAAGGCCAGTTTGTAAAAGAGTGTATGCTACAGGCGTGTGAAATTATCTGCCCCGAGGAAAAGAAACACTTCGAAGGCATAAGTTTGTCTGCGAACACAGTTGCAAGCAGGATCACCGAGTCAGCGACAAATGTTCAACAGCAACTGATTGCCGCTGCAAAAGACTTTGTAGTATATTCCGTTGCAGTGGACGAGTCTACTGGTGTAACAGACACCGCATACTGTGACGTATTCATTCGTGGGGTCGACGAAAACTTGAACATTGCTGAAGAGCTATTGGACTTACTACCCATGAAAGGAAGGACGACTGGACGCGCAGTGTTTAAAGAACTGGAAGCTTTTATTGACAGGTGTGTGGGCTACAGTGGGGAAAACTTGTTTCAGTGGCTACAGACGGTGCACCAGCAATGTGTTCAGAGAAGGTTGGTGTTGTTGGATTAATGGTAGAGAAACGGTATCAGCTCAGCTTGGCGGGACCTTTTGCAGCCATACACTGCATTCTGCACCAAGTAGCACTATGTGACAAAAGTCTACGAATGAAGAACGTGATGGATGTTGTCGTGAAGACGGTGAACTTCATACGTGCACGGGGTCTCAACCACAGACAGTTTGTGTCATGTCTAGCTGATTTAGAAACGAATACGGAGAGTTGCTGTATCATACGGAAGTCAGATGGTTGAGTCGTGGAAAAGTGCTGCAGAGATTTTTTAAATAGCATTGTTCGTGGCAATGAAAGACAGAGACATAGATCAGTGACCCAATTCTTTTGTCTTATCTTGCTTTTCTTACTGACATCACGCAACATCTCAATGAACTCAATTCACAACTACAGGGCACAAAGCAGCTGATTACCGTGATTTTTGATCGCCTCAGGGGCGGACTGGCTATATGGGCAAACGGGCAAATGCCTGGTGGGCCGGTACCAAATGGGCCGGTCTGGTGGCGACCAAAGAAAAAAATTCAATGCAGACAACTGAAAAAAAAAAGTGACAGCAGCAAGACACAAAGGCCCGAACACATTTTCTTGTTGTTGTTTTTTTATATATATATTCTTATTACAATTAATTTTGTTTGAAATTCAACAAGAATATAAAAAAAATACACTATACACTGTACGTATTATCATTTGCAAAACGTTAGACCTTACTTTCTGCTATGCACGAGCGGCATGGATTGCTTTGATGTCTTCGAGGCTGTGTTTGGCCTAATCATTTTGCTGGTCGGCATGGGCCTTTGATGGCACTCCCATCTTTTTTGTGTGCTCCTTCCCTTCCCCGTCTTTTAATGGTTCCAATGAAATTTAATTAAAAAGAGGGATGAGAGAGGTTAAGTTAGAAAACATTGATATTACACAGAATAAAAAAAAAAAAAAGAGATAGGCGCGACAATTAGCTCTTTTACAATACTTAATAGAAATCAACTTTAACACATACACACAGCCGCGAAATTGCAAACCACCCAACTCAATATGAGTGTAAAGCTCTACTTTTTGCGATTTGAAAAGAAAAAGTAAGTTTCTTTTTGTTTATTTTTAATAACGTAGATCTAAACATACTACACTTAGTGTAACTTAAGGCTTACAAAAAAAAAAAAAAAATTAATTAAAAAAAAAAACTAGACCTAAATCAATTTTCATACTATTATAATTAATGGCAAACTTATGATTAGCATGAAGTCATTTATGATGAAAATTATTACAACAATTACAATAATTTATATAAGGCTGTCACATCCGATATTTAATGAAAGGAGATTTATATTTTAAATAATGGGTCATGGTATATTCTTATATAAATCGCGTTTTTGAGAATGTACTAGGGGGAAGCAAGAGCTTTTCACATTAAGTAAGTACCTCTCTAACCGTTCTGCTTTCTCTTATCTTTTACTGGAATGGGTTGCCTGAGTCAGCCAGGAAAACCAATGATTTAGCATATTTTAAGTCACAGATCAACATGCATTACTAGATTGACACATGAAATGCGTAAGACGTAACAATCTTATTTTTTGAAGAAACGTCTGTTATCTATAAGTAATACCAAAAAGCTTCAAACTCATTAGGCGGCTATTGTATTGTTTATAGGTTTCAGACTACATACATGTCAAAATAGAATACATTATGTAATCCTACGAATGCATACATCCAGTTTTCGATGAGTTATCAAACTTTATATATTTGTAGAGAATAATATAACACATGGGCGTAGCCTGGAGGGGAGGGTCTTCAAACCATCACTTGCCTCAGACCTCATTGTCTGAAAGGGAAACTTTACTTACTGCCCCAGTGCAGCCAACGTAAGCAAACTACAGTCACCAAATTTCATGAGCCTAGCCAAAAGGGCTTTTGTGGTTTCCCTTCCCCCTCCAATACAAAAAACGAGAGCATTTTTACAATTTTCTACCAATCGCTGAACTCCATTGAATAGCAGATTTGGTTTTTGATTTTTTTTAGCGGAAGAGTAGCCGGCTATTTGCACTGTAGATACCTCAGAATATGCATTTTTAAAGCTTAAAATAACGGAAATAATGCTTGGTTCACTGGGGGTAGCTCACAGCGCTCTCCCGGACTAACTAGCTGACCTTTGGCGGTGTGTACTGTCTTTCCACTAATTATAGGAAGAGAGTATTCTAGGCTAGAAAAAACGTTTGAAAAAATGAAAGATCAGAATGTAATGAAGATTAATTACATTTACACACACACTAGTATATATATATATACCTACATATATACACATATATATATATATATACGCCTGAAAGAAGACTACTGGAAGATTTTGAACACCGCTTTCAGCAATTCACTGCTCTCGAACCACAGTTTTTCCTTGTGGCCACTCCGTTCGCAGTTGAAGTGGAAAACGTTCCAGGGGAAGTTCAAATGGAACTACTGTACCTGCAGTGTGACTGTTCTGAAGCAAAAATACGCTGGTGTTAGTGTTCCAGATTTCTACCAGTTTCTTCCCAGAGAGAAGTTTCCAAACTTATTCTGCGCAGCTGCTATAATTCTAGCGATGTTGTGGGCGTACGTACGTTTGCGAATTTTTTTTTCAGAATAAAGATCAACAAAACAGCTTTAAGAACAAGACTGACTGTTGAGCATCTGAGAGCAACCTTGCGCTTGCCACTACATGCGACTTCTGCCTAACCTTGATGGTCTGGTCTCTGCCAAACGCTCTCAGCTGAGTGGACAGAAACATGAGTGACGAGCCATCTGCAGTAGGCCTAGTAATTATAGTTTTTTTTGGGGGGGGGGGGGAAACTACAGTTTCTGCTTTTTAATTAGTGACAGAGACAACGTCAACTTATTTTAGTCAAGTAAACTGCCTGTGCATGTAATAAACTACATTAAATGTAATTAATAATTATAAAAACTTTATTTTAGCATTTAACTGCAGTGACAGTAGTGTTCTTAAAATTTAATGAAAAAACATTCCCTTTTTGTGGTGTGGCCCGCTGAATGGTTGTTACTTTCCACCGTGGCCCACACGCTGAAATAAGTTTGAGACCCCTGGGCTAGACTGTACTGGGTCGGAAACAAGGGAAGTAATTCAAGACATTATTATAGGTTAATGGAGTCCTTCTGACCACTGTAAAAAAAAAATATAATGACAATACCACTAAGTTCTCTGTGCTTGCTAAGTCCTTCCTTCAGAAAAAAGTACCAGTAAAAAGTAAACCTTAGATGGAAGGTACCGAAGCGCGAGCGGGATCTAGATTTCTTGATCTACACCAGTGGTTCCCAAACATTTTTGTCTCGTAGACCCCTTGTCATGTTTTCTGGCTTTCGGTATACCCCCTACTTCACTTGTATTGAATTTTGCAAATTCATCAAAACATTTTTAAAAGAAATTTCTAACTGCAGTGAGTTAAAGAGTAAAAAAATAATTTAAAGCTACAAATAGGGTTATAGAGATCTGTCTAATTTTTTAAATTACAAAATTCAAATTTAATCTAATTAAAATAACAATTTATATTTATTACTGGAATCACCAAACACATTGGAAATGGGTTTTTTTTAATCTTTTTTTTTTTTGCACATCTATTATCCGTTGCTACAGATATTATTTTTCATGTAGGAATTTGTTAATTTGTTGTTCTATGAAGTAGTCCTCAAACATTAAATAGTAATCAATCAATGAATTCATTAGCCTTATGTTTCATTGTCAAAGTTTTCGCAAAGAGCAAGTTTCTCTTGTATGTCTTGATCTTTCACGTGTGGCTCAACTATTGGGTGCCCAGAACTGGTTTCACTAACAGGAGAAGGGGTGAAGGTGAGTACCTAAACCAGTCAGCTTTGGGCAGGAAGGGCTCATTAGCCTTGGCTCGCAGCATACCTAGCAGAAGGAAAACAATTCAAACTGTGCTGCCTTGCAGCTATACCCGAACATGGGAAAGGTTTCGTGGGTCAACCCTGTTAAAAATAAGGAGCCTGTCAGAGCCTGGTCGCCGCTGATCCAGAACTGTATATATGTCGTTTGGAAAGAATTACAAAAGAAGCTTTTAATTTTATAACTCATGCCACAGGTGTGACCTTGAACTGTAGTGTTGCTTAAAGAAACTCGTTTAATAATATCAGACGTAGGTTTGTGTAAAACAGTTATTTAAAACTACAACGGAGGGTAAAATCAATGTTGTACCTTTAGCATTTTTCTTTTTTTGCTATAAGTAAAGAGATTTTGTAAGACGCTCACAAACTATTATCTTCTCTATATGGTGTCGAAGAGAGATTGTGTGGGTCTAGTCTGATCTTGGAGTGTTTGAACGTTTTGCAAATCTTTATCTATTTTGTCAGGGTGCAGGCTTTGTCTCAAATGATCCTCCAGCATAATTGATTTAAATCGGTATAAAAAGGCACTTAGGCAACCGCTAGTATTACAAGGAAGGAATAAATACCAATTTTAAATAATCAGCGCTGTACAGTCTACAATTTTTTTTAAACATTGGTTGCATGTAAACAAAATAAAGCTAGTTAAATAAGTATTTAAATTAGATACAACAATATTTTGTTTGAAAAGCAGGATAAATATTTAAAGGATTAACTCGGGTACAAATCATATATTAGTGTATGAAAGAATTACAATAATTTGAAGTTAAAATTTAAGTCACGACCTGCTTAATTCCAATCTATTATCGTAGACCCCGTGGACATCTCATAGACCCCCAATGTATGTTTTCCCTCTCGTAGACCCCTTGGAAGTCTTCGTAGACCCATGGGAGTCTATATGGACCACTTTGGGAATCACTGATCTACACGGACTACAATTACAGACAGTTGAGTTCTTAGCATTCGGGTAACCAACCCTAGAAAAAATAAATGCTAGTTTAATAATAGACTAAAGAAGCTTTGTAAACAGAAGGAAAACCTATATAGAAAGTTTAAAGAAACCAAGGCAGAAAGAGTTTACAAAAAGTATATAAAAATTAAACACCTAACCCAAAAAGTAAGCAGACAGCTGCAGAGTGAATACATAAACAATGTTGTATCTCAAAATAACAACAAAAACCTATGGTCATACATTAAGTCTAAGAAAATGGAAACAACAGGCATAGCGCCATTAAAAGATGAACATAACATAATACATAATGATAATGAAACTAAAGCAAACATCCTAAACAAATATTTTGCATCAGCATTCTCAGCCCCAGGAGACAAAGACATAGTGCTATTAGAGCATGGAATGGGTTGCCTGAGCTAGCCAGAAAAACCAGTGACTTGGCAGAATTTAAGTCATTGGTTAATATGCATGACTAAATGCATGACGCGTAGGACGTAATCATCTTCTTTTTTGAAGTAACGTCTGTATTATATAAGATAAGATAAGATAAGATAGAAAAAACAAAACACTTTCATCCACCCCTCCCTATCTGCCCAAAAGTAAACAAGCTTGAACTTGAGTAGAACACTAAAGGTTGGACAGCAGACCAGTGTGTATTGAAGGTCAGATAGCTCTAGCTAGGGCTAGTCTAGTGTGTAGTCGATATGTCGACTTGTTGCTATAAAAGATGAAAAGACTGCCATGTGTTTTTCCTTGTGCGTAATAGGCTTGAATTGTCTAGCGAACAAATAACACATCTGATTGCCAAGGATACATCAATATAAATTTAGGCACCCGGAAATTTAGGCATTGGATAATTAGGCACTCTTTAATTAGTGACCTTACTTTTGAAAATAATATAAAAAAATTCAATTCTAGCTAAAGAAAAGCTAACAAAAAATGGGACAAAAACAACAAAAACGCACAAAATGACAATGATGAGAATGTGTGGAAAAAATGACTCCTGATTAATTAAGAGTCATTATATAATATAGAATCCTAGAATTCAGGGGAGGGGAGGTTCTCCACTCATTGCTTCCTTCCATCACCTTCTTTTTTGAAGTAACGTCTGAATCACATAAGATAAGATAAAATTAAATAATATTATAAAATATTTTTATTATGTCGGGGAGTGTCGGCGATAAATATAATCTCTGTTTGTGGAAAAAGGTATCTGGAAATTTAGGCACCGGATATTTAGGCACCCGGAAATTTAGGCACCCGGAAAATTAGGCACCCGGAAAATTTAGGCACCGGATAATTAGGCACTTTTTGACAAGGCGAAAATTAGGCACTTCGTACAAGACAATCATGCATTTTTTTCATTACGCGTTATGCATTAGTGATAGCTTAATGTGGAGTGGTCAGACAAGAAAATTACAGACTGGCGTGGCCAGTCAAGCATGTTCGTAGAAATATCTTTACACTAAAATAGTAACACACCCTCCCTGCTCAGAAAGTAAATAGACGGTGAATCCGACTGATTTTAACAACCTGGATAGACGTACATGTGTAGGCTTATATAGTGTTCTGAGTGGGAAGTCCATATAATGACAAGACCACCCTGTTTTTTTCCTCTTGCGCGTTTAACGGTTATGCAATAGTGTTAGTTGTATTTTTAGTGGTCAGACAAGAAAAATAGCACATAGGCATGGTGAGTCAAGCTTGTATTTTACACTATAAAATAGTTATACAGGTCAAATGTTTCTTAAAACTCCAACGAGTTCGTTTTCTATTTCTTTGGTTACTAGATGTAAATTTGAAATTCTAAATCTATGTTATTTAATGAGATTTTAAACTTTACCGGTATAAGTAAGATTTTCTGTTATATAATAAGATATTATAATTTTTTAAAAAAAGAGTACCATTATTTTCTAAAGATTTTAATTCAAGGCAAAAACACAAGCACACATATTTATTTAGGCCTCTTTTTATTTTATTGTGCATTAACGTTTATGTAAGAAACATCTTCCTTAATACTGATTTGATTATGGATAAATATTATTACCGTCGGCATACTGTCGGATGATTATATCTAAATAGGTCTACTTCAACCCCGCCTCCCCCCCCCCCAAAAAAGTTATTAAAAGTTTAATTAATTTTCTTAAGTGTATTCGACCGGCGGCGTAGCATACGCCGCTATTTTGCAGGGCCGGCCTTAGGGAACTGCAATCTATACGACCGCAGTGGGCCCCGCACTTTCATAGGACCCGCGATAATTCTAGGTGTATAAATTATTAAATTAAACCCTTTTATAATGCAGATTTACCGCGGCCTCCTGTCAATTTATGAGGAGCTCCTGGAAATCTCGCGAAATTTTAAAATATATGAAAAAGTCCTGGAAATATCCGGAAATATTAAAATCTTTTGGAAACTCTTATAAATCTCCTGAAATATATAAACAAAAATTATCTTTTTGAGGTGTCACTCAATATGGAAAACGCCAATCCTACGCGCGACACACACACACACACAAAAACGGCATTATGCAATACCCGTAATAGTGGAATCTAGTGAAAGAAGCTTCTCACGCCTCAAACCAACGAAGAATTACTTGAGGTCGACAATTCTCGTAGATAGATTGAAACATTTGGTAATTCTTGCTATTGAGCGTGATCTATGTAGGATAAGAATTTGTATGATATACTGTATGACTTCGTTACACGCAAGGCTCGCAAATTAATACTAAAGAAAGAATAAGACGAATGTATTTTCTAATACAAGCACTTAATTCCACTTATTATCCGTATCCCTACCCAAACTTGGCCCTGCGAAATCCGTTTTGCATAGGGCCCCACAATGGTTAAGTCCGGCCCTGCTTTTTTGTGACTGGTGAATACAGAGTAGACTACTTGGTCACAATGGTTCACTCCCCCCCCCCCCCCCCCCCTCATTTTTTTTCGCCTCTTAAATTACGTACGGTAACTCTAACCCGCCCGACTTGCAAATACAAAAGCGCGATCTTTCCATGATACGTACCGCGTGATGTCCAAACTCTTGAGCCATGAAGAGAATTATCTATATAGATTTTGAAATTGATGATAAACTTTTAGTTGAACTACTTTTTTTTAGTTAAAAAAATAGTTTTAGTTTAACTTTTAAAGTAACTTTTTAGTTCCCATCACTAGTCACGTTACGTTTAGTATCTTGTAAGTTACAGAGGATTCTTCTTAGCATAAGATAATTACGCCATACTCAAATCTATTTGTCAATCATGTTATAGAGACATACACACGGCTAAGTTCTGCCTGATTTTTTTTAAGGTTCTAGTACAACGTCTTAGGATACGAACCACTGGTAGTAAACATGTCACAAATTACATCTGCTTTGGTCCCAGATTGGGCAATAGTTAAGACAGGCCGATGAATGGTAGCCTTCAATACCTTAAAGTTTTAGATTCTTCGACTCGAACTATTAGGACAATTACAAGAAGGCTTGTCTTTGAGTCCAAAAATTAATGAGGAATGCAGTATTTCCCGTGGCTACGCAGCCCCCACTGTGACCTACATATTTTGCCACAACCAGGGCAAGCATTACCATTACAAAGACAACTAGGAAATACACATCTGTCTGTTCACTGTCAATTTCACAGGTACCATAGTTATAGTAAAAATAATCCTCATGTAACTTGTGGGAGCTGGAGCTGTTTTAGAGCTTTGGTAAGCCAGGATGCAAAAGTTTAAATTACTGTTTGCAGTCTTTGTGTGAAAGTTTTATCCCGTTATTAAAAAGCAGCATACAAATGTAGTTATGTCAGTTATGTCATACTGTTTGAAAGTCTATTGAATGCGACTTTTAGTCTTGTCTAAATCAATTTGAATTTCATTATTTCGACTTAAGAATGACCAGTGTGTACTTTGAATAGAGGGCTAGTAAACCTGTAATTGAAGGCCATGTTGTTGACTGAATTTCTGTTTGATAAAGGTTAATTTGTATTAACTCTTATCTATCCACTTTGAATGTTTGGTAGTTTAGAAAAATAGTAAATTGTTACAATATTGTTTTATGGCCTGAGTCCCTGACTAGACAAGATGACAACACTTGAGGAACTTGTACTAGAAGCAGCTGATGAGTTTGATTCTTGATGTAGGCGTAGAGAATCTTGATTTTCAATATCTGCCCTCTAATCAAGTTTACATTTTTGTGGGTTTTGATTGATTACTACCACTGATTACCCTTACTATTTACCTTTTTATTTATTTGATATTATATTATATCCTATGTAAATAAGAAGTTATCTATTCATAGAAACCATAAGTTATTATGTTCCTGACAGTTTCACTTGACATCTTTCAAACAAAATCACATTAACTAAAGAAAAGAAGTTAAAATATTTTTATTTTAAGAAATGTTACACCTAATTAAAAAAAAAAATTACATACTTTAGTGGTTTCTAAAGCTAATTGTATCTACAGTTATAAAATGATGAATGTAACCTATTTAACAACTGATAACAAATATTTTCATATAGTACAATGAGATCTGTAAAGGTTTTTTAATGCTTTTCATTTCATTATGAATTAAGATTATATTTTACATGTTTCTAAGAAACTAACTGGCAAAATAAACCCAACACTCACTTTAGCATCATCTCATGCTTTAAAAAATAATGTCAACAATAAATTAGTCATAAAAATGGTGCCATGTTTGCCATGCCTCTTTGGGATTATGAATTGAATAATATATAAACACTATCTAGACAAGTTATTTATCTGAACAAAGGATCTTTTGTATCTCTATTATAATGCACTAGACCTTGTTTAGGAAACAGTAATCATACATTAACAATATAATACAGTACATATCAACACATTTTTAAAATGAAATTTTATTATAAAACATTTAAAACAATGGATAGCACATGCACAGATTTCTTAAATTCTTGACCAATAGACACGAAGTAAAGAGCTTTCCAGTCAAATTTCCTCATTGCCGATGAAAAATAATCTGAGGGTAAAAAAAATAATACAATTATAAAGAATACATACCCCAAATCTAGACCACAAATATAAATTACGAGAAATAATTTAATTGAATTAGTGTCGTTAAACAGAATGTCTCAAAGTGACAGTTTGCTTGGCATCAAAGATTGCATGACCATGGTTGACAGCACTCAATCTATGCCTAACAAGAAATACATTTATTTTTCAAAAATATTCAAAGATAAATGCAAGTGAAAAAAGGTTTTTCTTTATGAAGGAATGGTGCGCTGCCTGTGATTCTCTCATTTTTATTTCCACACTTAAAATTCAAATCCTCAAATTATCAAAATTGAAGATTAACAATAATTTAAAGTAAAGAAAAAAAAACTAATTTATTACTAGTTATACTCCAGGTAATTTAATGCAGAAACTAAAATAAAATTATTAATAGAATATTTTTTATCTACAACTACAAAGTGTTAAGTGAATTTTAAAATGATTTTGACATACATACATCTTGTGTAACAAATTCTAATTTCCTGCTTTATTCTTACAAAACATGGTGGACTGCCCTGTAAAATGTATTCAGATCATAAATTAACCACTCATGTATTTAGCCAGTCAGCCATTCGAGGAGCCATACATGAGCTAGGTAGTTGATACATTTAGGTGAATGACTATTCTTAAGTTGAAAGAATATGGCTGTCATTCACCTTTCTCACTACCATAGACCCTGGGTTAGTAGTTAGTAAAAACAAGGCCGTCCGCGTCGATCTATAGCGAAATTTTATTGCGCAAGCTGCTAATGGATTGCAACGGTAGAAATCACATTCGGCGAGTCAAATTTGTTCCTAAAATCACTAAAAGCTCACAACCAATCCTAACGGCGAGTTGTTTTTCACCAGCGTATCACCCTCCATAGACTCCAAAAGGTGTCTTGGTTCAAGAAGAAACCCAAAAGTGTCCACATGGTTTTCCAGCCTATGGAATCTGCGGGCTTTTTCAGTTCACGGACCAAAGGTTTGGAACTCACTCCCCATTAATCTCAGACAGACAACATGCTACACCACCTTTAAGAAGAACATTAAGACCTATCTGTTTAAAACTTTTTTAGATTAACTGTCATTTTAGCTGTCGTGTTTGTAATGTTATTACAGCGCCTTGAGCCTACATTTTGTTTATTAGCAGCGCTTTATAAATAAATTATTATTATCTGACCTTCATCTCCATATGAAGTCTGTCCAGCGCTTCTGTCGCAACAAGTTTGAATTGCAGTTCTATTGACAGTCCTACATTAGAACTCAATTCCCCATCAATTCTTTTCTTTCTTCTGGTTGTTTTGATTACAGGAAACCCATAGCATTCACTACCTTCTTAAGCTTTTTCAATTGATTGGGTGATCAGTTTCGTCCGTTTCTTATCAATTGTAGAAAGCGTTAAAGGGTTTAACTTCTTTAGCAGCTTCCCATATGTCCAGACGTTTGAAGTTTCTTCTGAAATATATTAATTGGGCGCAGGGGATTTGACCAAAATTCCAGATAAGGAAAAAATTCATAATTTTCCACTGTATGAAGAATATTCTGTGCACTGCTTCTAGTGTCCATTCTTTCAGTTGTTGATTCAGAAAGTTTCTCCAACAGCTTGTTGTCGAGATGCACGGAAACTGAGAAGTAGCTTCTTCTTTTGCGGATCACCGTGTATTACTCTGCTTTTTTAAACTCCAGACTCCAGCTTCTTTTAGTTTCACCCATCTCTGGGGTGAATCTGAACAAAAGTTGAACAATTCATGCACAGTTTCAAAACAAGGTGACTATTGCTGGATTTCAGCACAATGAAGAGCTGCCAGATTGATAGAGTGATTATCACAGTTCAGAAATGTTGCCTTTGGATTACGTCTAAGAGACGTTTCTGCAGGCCAAACAGACGGCCACTTATTGTGGCTGCGTTTATCTTAGGTTTGACCTCTGCACAGATCAAAGTTCCATCCAATGTTTGAAATAGTTTTCAGAACAAGTTCTTCATAATGTTGTCCGTCAGGTTACAAAATTTCAAAGTAACTAATGACTCTTTTTATTTCGAAACTTTTTTATTTCTTGATGAGAAACATCTGGGGTGGAATCAAGCATCAGAGAAAAGTAACAAACTTGCATTACTTTATAATAATTATAGCTTTTATATAGCGCTACTTTCATGCTTATAGCATGCTCAGAGCGCTTTTGGTCCAATCCCAACAAGTGATTCCTTAACATTATTACCCATCAAGATAATAAACTCATTTTGAATTTCTGGTGACAAATAATGTCTTCCCATATTCGATTCTATGAAAATGGTGTCTCGTAACTTCCTCAAATTCTGCAAGAAATTTCAAAGATGCTAAGAAGTTCCCAGGATTGGGTGAATTCAATTTTTCGCTTGAGTTTTTTTGTGTGCTAAGTAGTTAATTCAAAATTTGCCGTGAACCATATGTGACAGTTCATCTGATTCTGCCTTTAAGCTTTTCTTCTTCTAGCTTCCACTTCAGAAGAGCTTGTCTATGGTGGACTCCTTCTTCGTGTTCTTTCAGTCTCTCAGGTTCCTTCCATTTGGTGAAACCAACTCCAGGTTTGCTCAATGCACTAGATGTCTTTTCTGAAGTAGGCCAACACAAGCAAAACAAAACAGACATGGCATTACATGACAGTGGCGTAATATTTTCTTTATTTAAAAACTAATTTCGGACACTCAAGTGGGGGCCCAGGGGATCTTAAAATTCTCCTCTTTAGCTTTGTCACTGGGTAAGGTGTTACTGAGACCCATATATAGATCTAGATCAGTGATTCCCAAAGTGGTCTATATAGACCCCCAGGGGTCTACGAAGAGTTCCAAGGGGTCTACGAAAGTGAAAAAATAAATTGGGGGTCTATGAGATGTCCATGGGGGTCTACGAAAATGGAGTTATGATTTGTACCTTAGTTAATCCTTTCAATATTTACCCTTCTATTCAAACGAATTTTTTAAAAAAATTTAATTTCAATACTTATTTAAATTGCTTATTTTTTCTACATGTAACAAAAAGAAATGTAGATTATACATCATTGTTTATTTTAAATTGTGATTCATTTCTTCCTTGTCAAACAAGCGGTTGCCAAGAGCCTTTTTATGACGATATGAAACTAATTACATTGGAAGATCATTTAATACGATGCCACCCTGATAAAGATAAAGATTTTGAAAAAACTTTCGAACACTCAAAGTTCAGACTAGACCCACACAAAATCTCTCTTCGACATCAAATAGAGAAGATGATAGTTTGTGAGCGTCTTACAAGATCTCTTTACTTATAGTCAAACATGGAAAACACTGTAGATAAAACATCGATTTTACCAGCTGTTAAAGTAGTTTTAAAAAATGTTTTACACAAACGTACATCTGATATTATGAAACAAATTTATTTAAGTAATAATACAGTACGCACAATGGTGGTATGAATTATAACAAATGCTTCTTATGTAATTCTTTGCACAAGACACATATATATAGTTTGGGATCAGCGGCGTGACAGGCTCTCACCGGGTGTAGCGCTGTGTGCTGCATACTGCCTGGGGTCCTCGGCTCCTTATTTTTCCTCGGGGTTGACCCACGAAACAGTTCCCATGTTTAGGTTATATCTGCAAGGCAGCAGAGGTTTGAATTACGTTTTCCCCTGATAGTTGGGTTGCAAGTCTAGGCTAATGAGTCCCTCCTGCCCATGCTTACTGGTTTGGACGCCCGATACTTCTTCCCTTCTCATGTTTGAGAAAACAGTTCCGCGGACCCAATATTTGATCCAGACGTGAAAGATGAAGAAATACACAAGAATCTGCTCTTTACGAAGACTTTTACAGTGATACTTAAGGCCAGTTACTTAATTAATTAATTAGTATTTATTGTTTGAAGAACTGCTTTATAGAACAACAAATTCCTATATGAAGCATAATATCCATAGCAATGGATGATGAACCTGCAAAAAGACAACAACAACACTCATTCCAGTGTGTTTTGTGGTTCCAATAATACATATTAATTGTTATTTTAAATCTGAATTTTATCAAAAAAAAAAAAAAAAAGATAGATAATTACTTATTTACTCTTTGACTCACTGCAGTTAAAATTTACTTTTAAAAAAATTGAGTTGGTCAATTTGCAGTACCGATGTAGAAGCAGATCGGAAGCAGCTTGGGGTCAGGGCATGGAGACGAAAGGCCCAGGAGAGATCTGAATAGAAGGATGTGTTAAAGCAGGCCAGAGCCCTCCATGGGCTGTAGCGCCACTGGGATGGATGGATGGTTTAAGTTAAGAAGGGGGTCTACCGAAAGCCACAAAACATGGCAAGGGGTCTACGAGACAAAAAAGTTTGGGAACCACTGATCTAGATAAATCTAGTAGGCCTGTTTGTATGACATAGGCCTTATACTGACGGTGACAATTTTAAAGAATCTTCCCATTTTAACACCCCATCCTTTTAAGATCAACTCTGGTAGATCTCCATCTATATCATCTACTGTGTAGTTGTTACAATTTATTACTAATATTAAGGAGCAGATAAAACCCGTGCTGCACTACAGTATACCCCCCCCCCCAATATTTTTTTTTACTACAGTGATTCTCAAACTGTATGTGGTCTTTTGAGATCGAATTTTATTTTACACATGTATATCGAATGTAGGCCTACTTATTTTACAAACTAAAAAAAATCTTTATACCACGAAGCAATTCTTTTCAACTTCAATGAAATTGAAAAAATGAAGAAATTTTTAAATAGTTTTAATTTTAAATTGCAGTTATCGCATAATTTCTGTACACTACGGTTGACTACGCCATATTTTTTTAATTGAAAAATTTCAATTATAGGCTTTAAATTAAATCTAGACTTAAACGAGTATGTGCACAATTTTACCGGACATTTATATTTAGTAGGCCTACTCTTTAGCTAATCAATAATCCCTTATATTCGGTAATTCCCGAACGCGATAGTTCTTTCAAAACCAACAACTCTAGATCTAAATCTTTATAGTTGAGCAAAATGTACATTTATTTATTTTTTACTTTGAAAAGTTCTGTCAAACTAGAGTTTTCCCCATGTGACCAGCGAGTTAGTCTAATAATATTCTTTTCTCAGCGATATACATCAACTGTTCTAGGAAAATCATTCGAGCCTTTTTTTTTTTTAATCAGCTTTCAGACAGGTGCTTGAAGGTTCCATGAAGTTCCGACTTAGATCTAAATAGAGGTATTCATCCGAATTACAAGACGACGCCTAAGGCGAACACAATAGAATGAGAAAACATATGTTTCGGAAACGGAAAATTGAAACTTTCCCTTGTGGAGCGTCACCAGAGAATGCTGATTATATCCTTCAAATCTGCACTCTTTATCAAAAAGACCGGAACAAGAGTCGAACAAGACACCGGCTTCAAAACACCCCCAATAGAAGAAAATAACTAGAGAGAGAGAGAGAGAGAGAGAGATGAATGATCTGCAAAACAACTACCTCCAACAAGGAGAAGAAGGGAGAGGAGCTGGCTCTATTCATATTGTTTGTTTGTCTGTCAAATGTTTTATATGTTTCGGATGTCCCTTCGGAGTTAAAGATAATATGCTTCCTAGTCCAAACCTCCCGCAGGACGACGGCAGGGTATGAGGGAAGCGTGGTCGAGAGGCTAAGTGCGCTTGAAATTGGCTTGTCTTGGCTACCTAGAAGGGGGCTCGAGGTTCGGGCAGAGTTGTGTTTACTGAGCGCCTAAAGGCAGCACGGAAAACCAACTCCTAGATACCCCCCCCCCAACTGGTCCACAAATGAGATTGGACCAAAGCGCTCTATCACGAGTCGAGTCTGTGACCTATTTCGACCAGTTTCTAGAAGCTCGAGTTCAAACCAATGCAAGTGTCCAGCGTAAACAAGTTAATTTTAGATATCCAATCGAAGAAAGAGGTTAAGGGAAAAAAATAGCACACGTCAGCTTCTAGAAGGTCAAAGTTACTAAAATAATTATCGGAGAAGGTTCCAGGATTCTGGAACGTACGATCAAAGAAAGTATAAATTAAGGGAAAGTCAGTCAGACGGGGTCCTCGCATAGTAGTAGTTCTTGTAGAGCGTTGGTCCTCACACAGTCCTCGATTACTAATAAGTTTTGTGATATTAGCGGGTCCATTAAGTAAAGTTTTAGTATTTGAAGTTGAAGTTATACTAAGTGAAGTTTTATGTATCATTTAAGTTTTATTTATGAAGTATCAAGTCAAGTTGTTATTGAATTAAGAAGTTAATTTGATGTGAAAGTTGAAGAAGTTATTAAAGAAGTTTGAAGAATATACAGAGAGATGTTTCTTTCATCATTTCATATGAATTTGTCAACTTATTAATACAATCCTTCGGCCTGTTCGTCACGTATATTGGCACCTCCTGACGAAAAAAGGCATCTATAAATAAAGGCACCGACGAAGACAGCATCACATACTGCATTTACAAAGAATAAAGTCGGCACATTCTAGCAAGTTCTACGAATTTAAAAGGAAAAGCCTCTAACGAATAAAGCTTCAAATAAAGCATTACAAGAAAAGCTTCTTTCAGAAAACTTCAACAAGACGTACATTAATTGCTACAAAAAGTATTTTATGATTGAAACTTCCAGTCAACAGGTCACATAATATTTGACAAAGAGGACGTCCTGCAACACAGATCATCTGTTTTAAGGTCAGTACCTTACATTTTACATTTACTAAGCTGTGAAAGCTATATTTACTAAGCTGTGAAAGCTATATTTACTAAGCTGTGAAAGCTACATTTACCAAGCTGTGAAAGCTACATTTACCAAGCTGTGAAAGCTACATTTACTAAGCTGTGAAAGCTACATTAACCAAGCTGTGAAAGCTACATTTACTAAGCTGTGAAAGCTACATTTACCAAGCTGTGAAAGCTATATCTACTAAGCTGTGAAGGCAACGTTACTAAAGCTAGTTGTACACTAGTTTGTTTACAAATACTGACCACTTGCATTCCTCAAGAGGAGACACCAATCGATATTTAACCAGGTCAGCCATAGTTAACCTCTCACCTGTTGACAGGTGTCGGTCATCGCTAGTGTAGGCAGTACTTATAAATAGTACATTTATTCAGTTATTACAATGGCATTGGTCTCGTACTTGTGGAAAGAATACATCCAAATAGCCGCTTACGGTAACATGCCACAAGAAAGAATGGAGGAATGATGCACTCGACAAATAAATTACGATATACGAAAACGTAAAAAAGACAAAGAGGCAGAAGAAAGAAGACGTAGAGAAGACAAAAGGCATAAGAAAGAAGACGTAAAGAAGACAAAGAGGCAGAAGAAAGAAAAAGGATTAGAGACGACAAAAGAAGACAAGAAAACAAAGAAGCAGAAGAGAGGAAACGCAAAGAAGAAAAAGAAGAAGAAAGAAAACGTAAAGCAAGAAAAGAAGAAGAAGACAGAAAACTTAAAGAAATACAAGAAACAGAAAGAAATGAAACAAACATGGACTGAAGGACCTGACATTGTTTATGAGTACAACAAGAATACTACTGAACTTCAACTATTTAATAATGAAGAATTTAAAGCTGACCAGAAGAAAGATACAACTTTGACAAGAATGTACAAGAGGGCGCAAACAATTGTAAAGCAGCCAGGACTTAATGTACCTTATTTCAAAGAAGGAATACTTGTGAAGAAAAGTGTTAATTATGATACCTATGAGTTTGTTGAACAAATCATTTTACCACTGAAATATACTCAAGACATCATCGAAAAAAATCACAATTTTCTACATACTAAACTAGCGAGTGTGACGAGGACTAAGAAAAGAATTCTTGACAAATTTTATTGGCCGAGCATTACAAAAGATGTTAAGAAACATGTTAGTCAATGTCAAGTTTGTCAAATGAACAATCCTAAGACAAAAGTTCAAGAGCAACGCACGAATGTTGAACAAAGTTACCAATCTGTTGAAAATATTATACCAGACAAAAATGAATCAAATGTTGATGAATTAAACAATTCTACATTTAACTCTAAGACAGAAGGTCGTCTGACATTGATGGACAATTCATGCAACAAACGTGATATGACTTAGCAACAAAGTAATATAAGTACTTACATAGAAAGTCAACCAAATACAGATGCAAACATATTTGTTTCAAATGAATCACTGTCTACATCAAAACAAGATGAATCAGAAAAGAAAACATTTCAACAAGGTTTTGATACAAATATTACAGTTACAAAGCCATGTGGAAAAACTCAAGAAGCTGAAGTCAATATTCAAAGTGAAACAATATTAAAGGATTACAGAAAGCTTAGAAATTTTAAACAAGGAGACAAAGTGAAGTTATGGTTACCTGACATGAGCAACAAGCTGATTTATACATGGCAAGGTCCATTTACTATCATCAGACAGATTTCAAACGTAACTTATGAAATCAACATTAACAAATATATCAAAGTGTTTCATGTTCATATGCTTGAAAAATACAATGTGGATACAGATAATGAAAACTTATCAAAAGAACTAGAAGAAACTGTTACATGCTTAGAAACAATTCAAGAGGCAAATGAATACAATATAAATGAACTATTACAAACGACATCAAAACAAACTGAATCTATCAAAGACATTGACATACATCATGTAAAGTTGAAAAGTATGAAAGACCTGTTGAATACAAGTGAAGAATATACTGAGATATTTCATGATGTTCTTGACATATCTACATTAATAGACAATGTGATTGACTTAAAAACTGACAAACTTGCCAACTCAAATGTTTATTCTCTAACTTTGCACAATAGAGATTTACTGCAGAAAGACTTAAAGGATTTATTAGTGCCATGCATACGTGAACATTAGAACTCAATGTTTTCTACTTCAATCGTTTTACAACGTAAACTGTCACTTAAAGGAAGATTTGGTGTCGATTTTGGACAGTTATTATTTCAACATATGAAAAGCAAAGAATATTATAAGGACAATAGTTGTATGTTGCTTAAAGCTAGAATGAAACATATTCATGGACTAAGAGACATTCTGTACCAATTGAAACAACGTACATTTGTAGTTAAACTAAGCAGGTTTATATTGAAACCAAAAGTGACATTTTTCGACGGCAGAGTCGAACACAACTCTTTGAAAACACAGGACAATATTGTTAAACGCATTTTGAACAATAAAGAACCAAGAAAGAAGAAATGTACAGACAGACTAGAAATGTTTCAAGTACCTGGAAAGAAGAAAGTTGTAAATCTAACAGAACTGTACAGCTGTGTCAAGACTTTTTTCATACTTATGTCATGCAATTATTTATTACTTAGTATATTTACATTAGTACTGTTGTTATAAGAGTTTTAGAAATTAGTAACTTGGCATAGTATTATTTTTTATTATAAATTGTGGAAAATAAATTAATATTCAGATATTCTGTATTATTAAGTAATATGGTGAGATGACATGTATTTTTCAGTATTGTGAAGTTGTATAATTTTGATATTTTCTCGAGTTACAAAAGTTAGAAAAGTTCATACTCAAATTTCATGACAAGTGATGTATGGAACTAAGATGTATTTTATATAATATTAATTATATATGCTGGATATGTACAATATTTTGAATTTTGAATAATGTAAACAAATATTTGAATTATCAGTTCTGTACTTTATAGGAACAATTTTTTTTTAGATTTTTGTGTGCATATATTATAATAGAAATAATGTGATTTTACGCATTTTATATTGCATACAAAATGCTAAAAAGGCAAGGGGGTAATGTCACGAGTCGAGTCTGTGACCTATTTCGACCAGTTTCTAGAAGCTCGAGTTCAAACCAATGCAAGTGTCCAGCGTAAACAAGTTAATTTTAGATATCCAATCGAAGAAAGAGGTTAAGGGAAAAAAATAGCACACGTCAGCTTCTAGAAGGTCAAAGTTACTAAAATAATTATCGGAGAAGGTTCCAGGATTCTGGAACGTACGATCAAAGAAAGTATAAATTAAGGGAAAGTCAGTCAGACGGGGTCCTCGCATAGTAGTAGTTCTTGTAGAGCGTTGGTCCTCACACAGTCCTCGATTACTAATAAGTTTTGTGATATTAGCGGGTCCATTAAGTAAAGTTTTAGTATTTGAAGTTGAAGTTATACTAAGTGAAGTTTCATGTATCATTTAAGTTTTATTTATGAAGTATCAAGTCAAGTTGTTATTGAATTAAGAAGTTAATTTGATGTGAAAGTTGAAGAAGTTATTAAAGAAGTTTGAAGAAAATACAGATAGATGTTTCTTTCTTCATTTCATTGAATTGTCAAGTATTGATAATATAATCCCCGGCAAGTGTGTTCGTCACACGCTCTGAGCATGCTATAAGCATGAAAGTAGCGCTATACAAAAGCTATAATAATAATAATAATCAACCTGGGACCATCGATAGGTCCGAACGACAGTCCAACCAGCATTCCGCACGACCAGGCAACCATCCCCCGTTTTAGTTTATTTGTTTTAATTTATCGAACTGAGTTAGTTTCTAGTGGGGATTTCTCGAGAATGTCCTCCTTTTGCTGAGGTTGGTAAATTAATTGACAGTAGGCCTATGTTGAAGAACCTGCTCCTGCATGAAAAAGGGTGCAGTCATCCGCATAAAGAAGCTCAGTAACAATCATCTCTTTAATTTTAGTATGGGAATCATATGTTGCCGTCGGTGCGGAACCTAGTGTAGATGCCCTCAAGGGGACGTCGCCTAACCTTATGACTCCAAAGAATATTACAAAAAGCGTTATAGCTAGCAGAAGAACACATCCTTGCTTTACACACGTCAGCTACAGCATTCTATATGGAAACAAGGTTACAAAGCTAGTTCACAGTGTGGAAACACAAACTCAAAATAAGCCCTAGAAGTGGTCCACCCAGGCAGGTAAAAAGGCAGGTCTCAATATTTTCAGCATGAATGTCAGAAACTAAGAGCTACAAACCTTCAAGAACCACAACTCTAAGAGACATGTACGTATGGTGTTGCCAGTACGTTAAAAAGTTGGGTTTTTGTTAGGGCGTTAACGACATGATACCACATGATACGTAGCTTTATTTATGTTATAGATTACAATAACTGGTGTTATTGAATGATTATCTAATTGATGGTTTTGTAAAGGCCCATCTCTCATTCAAGGGAACACGACAAAACGTTCAATATTTCGTTACCAATTTAATATGTTACTATCCAATGAACGATTTGTCGGTGAAAATAAGAATTGGCGTGCCATATATAGTGTAACATAATAGTATTATATGTACATTTGCACACTAGCGCGTCAGTGCAACACCGCTTGTGTTTACGTAATAAATGGAGTTCCTAATATGTCTATGGTCTTCCCTCTTAAACACTAGTATGTTATTTGTGTAACACAAATATTCTACATATAGGCTATGTGTAAACCTAAATATATAAAGTTTGATAATGCATCGAAAACTGAATGTATTTTTGCATAGTAGTACGTGATGTGTGTATCATTGTATGTAGTCGGAAAATTATTTAAAGTACAATAGGTGAATAATTTTAACAGCCTTAATGAGTTTAAAATGAAAATTGTATTAAATGTTTTGGAAACATTTTGGTATACTTAAAGACTAGAGAAAGCATATCGTTTAGTCCATGCCACATCGTTTATAATTTTGTTCAAATCAATTTCTTGTAGTTGTAGCCTAAAACATCATGATGCTTGCATCCTCTTTAAAATTTGTGATGATGTTCTTGTTAATTTTAAATAAATTATTTTAAGAATAACAATAACAACAACACAAACACTTATTCGGGCATCTCAATCTGCAGTCACTTTTTTTCTTATGTCAAGACCCGTTCGGCCCACTTAGTGACGACTCACCAGACATTTCCCCATATAATATTAGCCAGTCTGCTCCAGAAGCTGATGTTAATTTCTTCTTCCAGATTTTCCAGTTTGCTCTCGGCATGGATTAGGTCGTCCATAGAGCATACTACGTAGGCATATCAGTGCTATCGAGCAGCCACCTCTTGTCACATTATTACCATAGGTGCACTGGTTTAATCTATATGCTCTATAATGCTACCGATCTAGATTTCATTGTTTTACTCTTTTCGCGAATAAATGCGATATAACTAGTCAAACTTGTTTGTATTTTATCGATTACAATAAAATAAAAGCAAAAATATAGAAATCTAGATCTAACAAATTTTAGTGAATATTAGCATATTTTAAAATTAACTTTTAAAAATATTAACTAATTAAAGCATACAAACACAAAGATAATAAGAAAAATAATTGAAATCAGAAATTTCTTTAATCAAAACTGATTTATTCTTCTTGTAAACAATGGAATTGATACTTTGCTGAATAGCAAAACTTGAGCACACTAACTGTGTGCTCGACGCAGAATGAGTGTCAGTGCTAGAGACCGATGTGTTAGTAAGCCTAGCACTGTGACTATAAAGACACTGTCTAGTTAGACTCTCTCAGTGGTCATCACATGATTAGACTTACTAATTAGACACAAAGAAACTGGACTTTTATACCGAGTTCAAAGTATTGTTATAATGGCGGATAACGTAAAATTGCAAATGGAAACAGTTTCTATAATAGTAAATTTGTGCACTTTTAAATATTTGATTTAGGGTTTTAGTTTTAGATTTGCAATAAAATCAAAAAAATGATTCAAATATCAATGATTGTTTTAATAATTAGAACTATGTTTATAATCTATCATCTATTCTAAATCTAGAACTATCGAGTAGACTCTATCAGTTATCAGACTTGATAATTATTAATAATAAGAGTTTAGACTAATAATTAGATCTATAGTTAATAAATAGTGTAGTATATTACATCTTTTTAAAAACTTTTTATTATCTACTCGTGACAACTCTAGATTAGTACTGGAGTTCTAGATCTAAAATAAAAGAGTCTTGACTAGTCACTAGTAATGTAATACTAATGTCTAATATAGAATAGTATTAAGTATTACTATTAATAATATAATAATTAGATTAGATCTAGCTGATTAGACCTCTATCAGACTTCAGTTTCAAACTGTTCAGAGTAACAAAGTTTACAGAGGGAAAAAAAAATGTTAAAGATGTCCCCCCTCCCCCCTCCACCACTAGATTTAGATTAGACTGTAGAATACATCTACTCAAATCTATTCTATATATATTATTATAGATAGATCTCTTTCTAAAGCCAAAGCTAGAGTCATTTGTTTATTTGTTCTACATGTTTTGTACATGCCTTCAGCAACATCTATCTATTTTATGGTCTATAGGGCAGATGATGTCATCTGTGTCTTTGACCTATGGTTTACGAGAGCGTCACGTGGCCAGCACAATGACCAACTGCCTTTACTTTTCCCCAACTAATGTCAGTTGGACTTGGAGGCACCCAAAGATCCAGAAATTAAAAATCCCAGGATTCAAACCCGGGACCCCCAGTTCAGAAGCTAAGTGCTTTACCGCTCAGCCACTGCGCCTCCTGAAGATTATTAGAATAGCTACAATGCTATATATCCTAGTCAAACCTTCCCCAGGATGGTATAAAAAGGCTGTAGGCAGGGTTTGAACCTTGGACCATCCATACAACAGTCTAGAGCTTAAATTACTAATAGCACATGACCAGGTTGCCATTCCAGGCATTATAGAATCTTGGACTAATATTATATTTTTACTAATGATCTAATACTAGGAATAGAGTCTAGAAATCAAGATTACTGTTTCTTATATTTACTTCTAAAAAGATCTAATCTTGATCTCTAGTCTAGTTAGAGGATAGTCCTATTACATCTCTATAGGTCAAGCATTATTTGCTGAACTATCGTGTGATTGTCTGGATGGTCTTGGGTCCACTGCCTGCAGAAGGTTTAGGTTAAGATGTAGATTATCTTGAACTCTGATGGAACATCCGAATACTGTAAAACATTTTACAAACGTAAAACTATAATCCATTGACTTTTACTATAATAATGGTAAAAAGTTGAAGACTAGACTTCACTAGATTACGTTAAATTTAAATTTAGCTTAGCCTTACTGTGTTCATCTAGACTAGAGTAGTCTCATACTATAGGTCACAGGTCTCTATAGTCAATATAGACAATACCTAATGTCTCTATATAATATTAAGGATTCTTAACAGAGCAGGACTTTATATAAATTGTAATATTGTTTCAAGACTAATGTTCGTGTATATTACTTTTTATTTCTTTTCATCATCCCACAGGCTTTCCTTTTTTGCTTTCCAGATTCATTTATTTATATTTATTCTAGAAATTATATCTAGGTTATCTATATTGTTAATTTTAAATCTAAGACTCTACTTAGAAATTAGACTCTAGTCAAGTCTAAGCAACTCATCTCTATCTAAATTGAGAAATCTGTTGAAAAACCTTTTTTTATGAGAGGTCAAAGATGGAAATGTTGCTTAAAATAAAAGCATATAGCTATTAGACACTTCCCCCCTTTTTAAAAATTTTACAAATGAAATCAAAGGTAGAAAATCTTGTGCTAATATAAGACTTAATGAATATCAGCCATGTAATTGTTAAAAGTTACACTCTAATAGTACTACACTCTAAAAAATTTTTTTTTACTTTCATCTTTCAGGATAACCATCAAGAAAGCACATCATCAGAAGTCAAAACTAGGCTTCTAAGTGACAACATCAACTCCAACCCAGGTCACCTAGAATCTGTCAAAGAGAGAGCAGCCAGGATCACAAATGAAACGGAAGGGTCCAGCGTACTGAGTTTTCATGACATCAATTATGAAGTTGAAACTAGAACATCCATTTGCAGGAAAAAAACACTGAAACATATTTTGAAAGATGTCAGGTATGTTACAGCATAGACTAGGCTTTCTATTATACATTACAATTTAGTAAAGCTCCCAGAATCTAAAGACTTGCCCTAAATGGGGACAGCAGAACACTGAAGGACATCTAGTCACAATGTATATAATAAACAATTTAGATCAGAGTAGTTTTTTTTTTTCTGATCTTATAAACCCTGCTCAAGACATTGATAAAGCCAAAATTATAAGACCCTAAAAATATTATTAAAACATGCAGAACTAAAACGCTAGCTCCAAAAAAGGTATTGACTAAAGTTGAATTGGAAAAATATAATTTATTGATTATTTTCTTAATCATTTAATTTTTTTTCATATAAACTATCTGAATTGAAAATAATGAACTTCTTGACTAAGACTATATGATAATTATGTTATACATTTTTAATTTATGGATAAATTAATTAGACTAAAAGTAAACAAACAGCAAAAGTAGAATTAATTAGACTAAAAGTAAACAAACAGCAATAGTGGAATTAATTAGACTAAAAGTAAACAAACAGCAATAGTGGAATTAATTAGACTAAAAGTAAACAAACAGCAATAGTGGTGTGATTTTAAATTCCCAGTCCCATGAATTGCATTCTTTTAAAAAATCAAAGAGAAATATTAGGATGAATAATGTCAAAGCTTTTACGATTGGTAGCATTATTACTTGTACATGCTAGTAGACTGAATTTATAATCTTTGTGGATTTTTTTATCAGGTAGAGATGATGACTTACTAGACTTGATCCATTTGACTCCCAGTGGAGTGTAAGGCCACAACAGGACTTCATCATTAGCCTTTGTTCTAAGCTACCCCCCCCCCCCCCCCTTTCCAGTTGGGTCTGTCCTGCAGTCTTTGTTTTCTTTTGGCTCCCAGCCTTTCTCTTTCCGTGTGGGTTCCGGTCTACATCCTGTTTTGACCTATTTTCTGTCGTTCTTTAAGCATTGTATGTCCAGTCCAGCCCTTTCCATTTGTATCTTTGGATTTCTTGCTCTGTTGGCATTTGCTGGTTTGTTTCCCACAGACTGATAGTTTTAGACATGATGTCTGCAATAAATCCTAGACTATTCACTTCTTACAAAATTTGGCACTACAAAATCAAAATAACAAAAAACAAACAAAAAAAATCTGCATAATATATTCTATGCATAAAATGTTAAAATATAGTTAGTCATGGCATGTCTTTTTTTTCATGTTCATTATTGTTTAATATTTTTAATATTTTCATTTAAATATAAAAAAAAAGTAATGACAAACTTTATCAAATTTAGATCTAATTTAAAAAGCCATATTATTCAAACAGTATGACGCGTAGGACGTAATCATCTTCTTTTTTGAAGTAACGTCTGTATTATATAAGATAAGATAAGTAACTTCTTCTAGTCCATCGCTAACTCATGCTAACTATATGTATAGTTATGCTCCTTTATAAATTTTTTTCTTCATATTATTAAATAATAACACATTGCAAAGCAGTTATTTCAAATAAAGTAATTTAAGTTACACAATGTATTTTAAGAAAATTTTATTTTAAAAATTTGGAATGTATAATTTTTGAAATGGTTATCTTGTAATAGCAAGAACAAGTGAAATACAAACTGTAATACATTACTTTAATCTCTGGCAATAAAGGTGAATTAAAACAAAATTATGCTAGTGACTTTTCAGTCTTATTTATTGAACTTACCTAGCATATTGTTTATCAAGTGAGTTATCATTTAGCTTGACTAACACCAAGAGGCTTTTAGCACAGTTAGCATTTACATGCCCCGCATTTATTGTTTTGATAAATAAATAAGAAAAACATGAGATAAAATTTAGTCTTCTTGACCTACAAATGTAGTGTTTATTATCTAGTCGTGTCTTGTTAGACCAAAGTGTTAGTTTAACAATCAAAGCACTTTATGAACAGGTCACAGTTGATAAAAGTATTTGCTAGAGAGATAAGGAACAATTATTTCATGTCACAGTTTAAAGTACAGTTTAATGTGCATTTGTTCACTGTTAGAGAAAACCAAAGTAATAAATTTTTTAAATTTATTTTTAAACAAAGCTTATATAAGAGAAAGAACTGCAAAATCACTTCCAAATATATATATATATATATAATTTTTAAAAAATTGATTCACGTGTTGTCTCGACTATGAATAATTATGCAAAATTTCAACTTCATTCGAGAAAAACTTGTACAAAGCATTCATTGTAGGGGAAATAACTCTGCATGTACAGCCACATTTCTCAATAAGTATAATTAATTTCCTTTTTTAATACCGGACAAAATAATTATTTACTACTTATTTTTTAATTTTAACTAATGAGGTAGTTTAGAATTTCTGACCTACTTTATAAAAAGTCATGTGACTGTGGTCTTATACATGGCAATATCTTCCTATGATAAGATGCAGATCTAGATTTAGCGCTAGCCTAGATCTAGCAGACCAACTAAATAATCATAAAAATTAGTGAATTATTGTAACATAGTTTTTATTACTTAAAGATGTCTAGATCTAGACTATTTTCATTTTTAAATTACAAAAATGAAATCAATAAGAAGAGATCCGGAACTACCCCATTGTTTTATTCATTATAGATTCATGTTTTGTTAGGTACAGCAAATAATTGTATAAAGTTACAACTAGATCCAAGAATGGGTATGGGAAAAATAACATGTACAAAAATTGTACCAGTCAGACAAAGTAAGTTGATAGAAGTTTTGTTAAACTTTTGTAATCATATTATTACTTATTTATGTAATTGCCACCTCATAAAAATAAAGTGCTTGATCAGCTTTGAGATATTTAGCTTAGTTACTAATCTGAATAAATTTAATATTTTACTATAAGTTGTGATTCAATAGTGAGAATTACATTTCTATTAATATTTTATTTTAGTAACATTCTTGGCTTTGATTATTTAATACACAAAAAATAAAAGAAAGTAAAAAAAACCTAAAACATCCAAACAAATATTTTATATTTCATTTCTGTTGAAATTATTTTAATTAAAATAAATTCAACCCTTTTTCTTATTTCAGTGGTATATTTCGACCTGGTATGAATGCCATACTTGGTCCTACAGGAAGTGGAAAGTCTTCGTAAGTTTAAAAAAACAATTATATTATCCTATGTTTTTTCTTTAATTAAAAGAAACTTGTTTATTCTAATAGCTGCAGAAACTTTCAAAAATCTTTTTTTTTGGGGGGAAACTTTTAATATATAACTAATTTAGTTGGTGATAATAAACTGTTTATGTTGAAATGTTTTCTTAATTTTTGATTGTGTGTGTGTGTGTGTGTGGTAAAACCTAAAAAAAAAAAAAGAAAATTAAATATTTTATTAAGGAAAGAACTTGAATAGCACCATTATTATAATTCATCTTGAAAAAAAAATTTATAATTAAAAAAAAAGGGCTCTCATGAACTTTCTAATGTAAGAACCAAAACTATGTTTACAGTCTTTTAGATGTATTAGCTGGGAGGAAGGATCCTAAAGGGCTGACTGGAACCATATTGTTGGATGGATCACCTACTCCCCATAACTTCAAGTGTCTCGTTGGCTATGTTGTGCAGGTAAAACTTGTTAGTGTATACATTTACAAGTTTTATTTCATTTTTTTTAAAAATCCTCTTTTTACTATTTTCGATGAATATTTTTAGGAAATAACTGTCATGCAATGATTTATTTAGAAATAAAAAAAAACTAAATACCTTGCTGTTTGTCAGGATGATGTCGTCATGGGAACTTTGACAATACGTGAAAACTTTGAATTCTCGGCTACACTTCGTCTTCCTTCCAATATTAAAAAACATGAAAGGAAAGAGAAAATTGACCAGGTCATCTATGAACTTGGATTAACAGAAGTGGCAGACTCGAAGGTACATGTAGAAAATGTTCAAATGATGGCAGTGTGCTACTACTTGCAATGTTGGCCATGCAATATGATTTCATTGGTGTTAGGAACTGGAAAACTAAATTTTTTTCTTTAATAACATTGCTAAATAAAGTTCATTGACTATTTCTTGTTAGTGTCAATGAGAAACTATCAGTTTTTACAGAAATGATCTACAAATAATGCCTGTTCAGTTTCCATGAACACTTGTGATTTATATATTGAAAGATATCATATTACTGTACAATTAAAAAACACTACTCATTATTTGCTTATTATTGAAAGAAATCTGCTATTATACCTGCTGTGGATTTTTTTTTACACTTCTAACAAACCCAATGTTTATTAGGTATGTTGGGGTATTGAAAGTCTTTGCCAAAGTATCTAAACTGTTGCAAAGTTATTCTTTTTATTTATGGCATGTGCCCAACAATTAAATTGTATTTTCCTTGTTTTCACACTTTAAAATAAAAACATTTCACATTTCCAAACATTCCATTTACTACGTTATTTTAATACTTAGAAGAATGAAAGTTATTTTAAAATCTTGTTGCCAGGTTGGAACAGAATATATACGAGGTGTATCTGGAGGGGAAAGAAAACGTTGTAGTATAGGCATGGAGCTGATTATCTCCCCTCCTGTCCTGTTTCTAGATGAGCCAACCACGGGACTTGATGCCAGCACTGCAATGGCTGTCATGTTGCTGCTCAAAAAGTGAGGCCGTACATTAAAAAAATTTTTTTTTTATGGTAAAATCTGAAATTAGTTGTCTTTTATGAATAATTAAACAACTAAAATAATGTCAGATATATGCAAAATTGTAATTTTTCATATTTTTAAAATTTATTTATCATTTTTTAAAAATTTTCGGTACAGCTAAAAGTCTTTTTTTTTTTCTAGATTGGCAGTAGGTGGACGTAATATCATCTTCTCAATCCATCAGCCTCGATATTCAATCTACCGTCTGTTTGATTCCCTCATGCTGTTATCTCATGGTGATGTAGCCTACCATGGGAAGGCTAGTGAGTCATTGGACTACTTTGCTTCTGTTGGTTAGTATTCTTATGTTTACTCTGTTAACATACTTCAATACTAAACCTTTTTTCATGTCTCATTTTTTTTTGTCTGGAAATGTACAAATTAGTCTGTATAGTCTTGTACTCATTTAAAATGTGTTGTCAAGAGCCTTTGTTTTGAAATAAGTATTGGTTTAAAAGCAAGTTGGAATTCTTTCTTTTTGGTACCTTACAGGACAAACTGCAAAGTTGACTTATTTGAGGTGAAGTTAAACAACTTAGACAAGAATTTTGTTTTTCCTGAACAAAGAGTGACACTGTTTAATGTTAAATCTTTTCTCTTTGGCTTCAGTTATGCGGGTGCTGTGAAAGTGAGCGCAACCAAAGCTCTCCATTTCTCCTGGCTGAGTCTACCCTGAGACAAGCTTGTTTCTTTTTTTTCCACTTTTCCAACCAGATTTGTATATGATGATGTTTTTTTGTGTGTGTGTGCCAGACTTTGCAGTCTTTTACTAACATATTTACAGCCTGTCACCCCGATTAGAGTATGGGCAGTCGACAATAGATCTCCTAAATCCCCTGACCTGGACCATCCTTTCCTTTTAGTTTTAGGTGTTACCAAACTTAAAGATGTCTGCCTATAATTTGTGCTGCCAGTTGCTACTTAAATTTTTTTTTGTTGTTGTTATTATTGGCTTTTTCAGCTCAGTGGCTTTCAGCTTTTACTACTTTTCTTTATGATTCTTATTGTTGATTAGCCTTCTGCGCTCATGACAAAGTTTTCTGGGTTTTTTTTTTTTTTTTTTTTTTTTTTTGCTTTTTGTAGTTATGGAATACCCAGGGTGTGGTTGCTAGCCCACATGACTGGGCCTCCTCCTTTATCCTGACTTGGGACATGATAGGCAGTGTTGTCTTTGGTGGAGTTTTTTGTTACTTGATATAACTTAACTAAACCATAGAAATACTCTTATGAATATTTCATGACTATGTTTCAATATCTAAAAGGCTATTTTTGTGAAGAGCACAACAATCCACCAGACTTTTTCCTGGACGTCATCAATGGAGACTCTACTGCTGTACAGTCAACCTCAACTAAGAAAGTCAACGAACTAATTGGTGATTCCAATGTAATTCATATAATTAATAGAGGTAAACATGTTAACAATGACCACAACCAGTTTTAATTGTTAACAATGACCACAAAGTTTTAATTGTTAACAATGACAACAACCAGTTTTAATTGTTAACAATGACCACAACCTGTTTTAATTGTTAAACAATGACCACAACCAGTTTTAATTGTTAACAATGACCACAAAGTTTTAATTGTTAACAATGACAACAACCAGTTTTAATTGTTAACAATGACCACAACCAGTTTTAATTGTTAAACAATGACCACTACCTGTTTTAGTTGTTAAACAATGACCACTACCAGTTTTAATTGTTAACAATGACCACAAAGTTTTAATTGTTAACAATGACAACAACCAGTTTTAATTGTTAACAATGACCACAACCTGTTTTAATTGTTAAACAATGACCACTACCAGTTTTAATTGTTAACAATGACCACAACCTGTTTTAATTGTTAACAATGACCACAACCTGTTTTAATTGTTAAATTTGACCACAACCTGTTTTAATTGTTAAACAATGACCACTACCAGTTTTAATTGTTAAACAATGACCACTACCAGTTTTAATTGTTAACAATGACCACAACCTGTTTTAATTGTTAAACAATGACCACAACCAGTTTTAATTGTTAAACAATGACCACTACCTGTTTTAGTTGTTAAACAATGACCACTACCAGTTTTAATTGTTAACAATGACCACAACCAGTTTTAATTGTTAAACAATGACCACAACCAGTTTTAATTGTTAAACAATGACCACAACCAGTTTTAATTGTTAACAATGACCACAACCTGTTTTAATTGTTAAACAATGACCACTACCAGTTTTAATTGTTAACAATGACCACAACCTGTTTTAATTGTTAAACAATGACCACTACCAGTTTTAATTGTTAACAATGACCACAACCTGTTTTAATTGTTAACAATGACCACAACCAGTTTTAATTGTTAAACAATGACCACTACCTGTTTTAGTTGTTAAACAATGACCACTACCAGTTTTAATTGTTAACAATGACCACAACCAGTTTTAATTGTTAAACAATGACCACTACCTGTTTTAGTTGTTAAACAATGACCACTACCAGTTTTAATTGTTAACAATGACCACAAAGTTTTAATTGTTAACAATGACAACAACCAGTTTTAATTGTTAACAATGACCACAACCTGTTTTAATTGTTAAACAATGACCACTACCAGTTTTAATTGTTAACAATGACCACGACCAGTCTTAATTGTTAACAATGACCACGACCAGTCTTAATTGTTAACAATGACCACGACCAGTCTTAATTGTTAACAATGACCACGACCAGTCTTAATTGTTAGCAATGACCACGACCAGTCTTAATTGTTAACAATGACCACGACCAGTCTTAATTGTTAGCAATGACCACTAACAGTTTTAATTGTTAACAATGACCACGACCAGTCTTAATTGTTAGCAATGACCACTTACAGTTTTAATTGTTAAACAATGACCACGACCAGTTTTAATGGAGCGGCTCGACAAGTCAGAGCTAATATGCCAAAAATAATCTCAATTATGTCTTTATTTTTTTGTTTGTTTTCTATTCATGAAAAGTTTAAGTAATGCTCTATTTTTTGTTAAAAATTATTTTACTTTTTTTTGTCAATCGAACAGATTCTGAGAAAAGTAAAGATATTGTCATTAGAGTTGAAGGTAAGTTATTATTATACACAAAAAAAGTATACACAATAAATTTAAATTTGAAGCATCTAGTTTCTTTGAAAAATTGTGAAGATGTTAAAGTACAAAAGTTTTTGTTTTTTTCGGCAAGTCTAAACATTTTGTTCATCTTTGATTCGGCTTGGTCTTTCTTTTAGTTTTTTATTACATCAAAGAAAGTTTGGAAATTTAAAGAATTTGATTTTCAAAATCAAAGTGATATGGTCCTCATTCGCTTGTAAAAACTTACCATAAAAATTATCACTGACATATATTAAGACAAATATTATCTCTAGTGAGATTTTGTGTTTGTGTTTACCATACCTTATACTTGAAATAGATAAATGCAAGTGTCTTTTAATGTCTAATATTTCTTTAAGTATGCTTAGTTCAAATATTCTGGTTGTATTGTTGTTTTATTTCAAATATTTGTCCCTTCAGAAAAAAACTCATCACTTCGTGAGTTGTTTAGAAACTCTAACTGGTACTCAAGGTAAGTTCTTTTCTTTTGACTCATGTACTACTGTTTATTTTGTAACATTTATTTTCATTGTCAAAAATAAAAATTCACAAAATGTAGCAATCAAAAACAAAATGTAGGAATCAAATTTATGATGCTATTAATTTAGAAAGGAAACAAACAATTCTTATGATGATTCAGAAAGCTCCAGCTAGGAAGCAAAGTTCACTGTAAAAAGGGCATAATTTATTTTTTTTTAAGTTGTGATTAATTTAGAGACATTTAATTTCAGATATAGCCATGCGCTTTGAGATTAAATGATTTGCTACAAAATTACTTGAATAGTATATTTAAGCAGAAAAAAAATGCAAATGAATATTTATTTATTATTTTGGAGAAATATGGCCATGACCTTGGTGAAGAACTGTTGCACATTTTTTTTTCCTACATACTTAAGAAAGCTTCTTCCATTTGAAGCTTAGTAAAATTTATTTACTTTTAAAGTTTAACACAGCGGTTCTCAACCTTTTATGCTCGGCGACCCCTTTTTACAATCCCCCACTCTGCCGCCCCCCCCCCCCCTCCCCGCACACACATACAGCAATAGAAGAATAGACAATAACAATCCATTTCGATGGTCTTAGGCGACCCCTGATAAATCGCCAATCGACCCTCAAGGGGGGTCGCGACCCACAGGTTGAGAACCCCTGCTTGAACACTATGTTTCATTTGGTTAACATTCCTTAGCCATTATTCCATTTGTGCATTGTAGACAGAGTGTAGAGTGGTGGACTAAATCTCAACTCTTGTCTAGTTTTGTTTCAATAATGTTAGGCAATATTACTACAGAGCTTTTGTATATGGACAAGTGGTTTGATGGAATAAGTTCAAAGGTCAAGGTGTTGAAGTTAGCTAAATTGATTGTAATAAATTAAAGCAAAGCTCCCCTTTCAGAACATGTGGTCTATAGGGCAGCTAATGTGAAGGTCATCTGCTTCTTTGGCCAACAACCGACCGCCTTTACTACCCCAACTAAAGTCAGGTACCCATTAGACTCAGGGGCGCCGTAAAAATCCTAAAGTTTAAAATCCCAGTCTTAACAAAGATTGGAACCTAAGACCTTAAGTTCAGAGTCAAGCACTTCAACACTTGGTCACAGAGTCACCATTGTAATAGTAAGGTGATAGATTATATTCTAATTAGTTATCAACTCACTCAAAAGTATATCTTTTTCCTTTTTTTTTAATGACTTAAAGGAAAATGATTAATGTGCGTATGATTGGCTTATATTTAGCAGTGTAGTTGTACACTAACCGTCAAGCACAAAGTACAAAGTTGTACATTTTGAAGTAAGAATGTGCTTCAGTTTAGATTATTGAGAAAATGAATGAAAAAATGTTTTTGATTTTTTGTTTTTGTGTCTTGTTGACAGCATTCAAGAAGAATTGAAACCTATTATGAGTGCACACCAAAAAGATGGCGCTGCAGTCGAAATAAAGAAAGTAGATTATAAGTCTTCCTTTGGTATGCAGGTCAGTGTAAATTTGTGAATGCATGTGTAAGTTTAACTCAAACTTAAATTTTTTCTCATTTCAATAAACAGGAAGACAATTAAAAGCAAAAAGTCTCTAATTAATATGCATGACTAGATTAATATAGGACTTAAACTAACTTCTCATTTGAAGGACATCAGTGATTTATAAGATAAGATACTCTTTCCTGTACGTGTTAAAAAGGAAAGGATGAATTAATTTCAATTTCTTATTTATGGGCTTTCTTCCTCAATGTCACTCAGTGTTACAGCCAATGTTCTGTTACATTAAATTTGTATTGAAAGATGAACTTGAATCTCTCACTTACTCTATGGATTACCTGAATCTGACTTACAATTCAACAAACTTCTATTTTACTTCTACTTCTTATAAACTTGTATTTGACTTACAATTCAACAAACTTCTATTTTACTTCTACTTCTTATAAACTTGTATTTGACTTACAATTCAACAAACTTGTGCATTTCAGTTACTAACAGTGTCTAAAAGATGTGTTAAAAATATTGTTAGGAATCCACAAGTCACAATTATGCAGGTAAGTTTTTAGTTTTCTAATAGCATTTTATGTTAATTGAAAAGAGATAATGTGATAGAACAGTAAAGTGCTTGACTGCTAAAGGAAAGTATGGAGTTTAGATTTCCTAGTGGCAACAGGAAGTTTAAATTAAGACTTTTGGATACGGTTGCTTGTAACTCTTTGGGAACATAAAGATGGGGTTTGTTTCAGCCATTTCATCCTATTTTTTTGGTTTTAATTGCTTTGTGTAGCGCAACTTTCATGTTTATATCATGCTCTGTGTGCTATAGTCCTTTTGTGAACCAATGGGATGGCAGGGGGTATCTGGGAGAAGGTTTCTGTGCTGCCTTGAGGCTCTTAGAAAACCCAACACAGCTTGAGTTGGGCTTTGAAATCGAGCTCTTGATTGGGAGCTAATTCGTTTGATCCTCAGTGCCAAACATCCTTGTTGGCCAGAGAAACAGTTAAACTTTATGACACCTGTATTTAGGTAATTTTGGTATTGAAGTAAACTAACATTTAAAATTTTGTCTTTGCAAGACGAGCACACAAGTAAAATATAAATATAATTTACATAGTCATATTTTTGGTACTGTAAAATAATGTATGGCTCTAAGCTAAATGCTGTTGCTGGTAGAAAATAGAAAAGACAAAATACTTTTTATGACTGTAAAATTTGTATATGCTATTATTTAAAAAAAAAATCTATTCTTTTTAAGATCAAAACAATAATTATGTATGCTCTGATTGTTGGTGGCATCTATTTCCAAATGAACAAATCCAAAATTTCTGGAATACAAAACAGGTTTGTTCCTCCTGGTTATTTTGTTTTATAGTTTGTTTGTTATTTTAAAATATATAACTAATTTCAAAAAATGTGTTACTGATATATATCCTCATGGATAATAAAGATGATTATTATTATTATAATTTGTTTATCTACCATCTTTAATGCTATTTTTTTGTGTTGCTACAAATCTTTTATTTATTTACTGTATATTGGAACATTTATTTCAGGGAAGGGGCATTTTTCTTCATTATCATGAACCAAGTGTTTGGCAACATGTCTGCGGTAGAACTCTTCATCAAAGAGAGAGCAATATTTATGTAAGTTATTTGTTCTGGTAGTATATGTTGTGAAATTGAGTTCTTTATTTTATGCTTATATTTTCATAATGTTTTTGCATTTTTTTTAAATTTAAAAAATCTAATTACACTTTCTATAATGTTCTTTTTTTTCTTGCTTCTTATTGTTAGAAATATTGAAACTTAAAGGTTAGTAAGACGCTAGTTTAGAGCTTATTGATGTGCTAAGTCAATGTCAGTAATGTAACAAACTTCATATTTGGACTCGATTCTCTGTTATGTAACAAACTTTACACTAAGGCCTGTTTGTGTCCTCTTTGTAATAGTAAAAAAAAAAATACTTAAAAAAAAAAAGCAAAACTTATCCAGTGAAGAACTCTACATTTACAGCCATGTCTCAACGCCGTAATATTAATTTCATGATATCAAACAAAATTAATTACCATTACTTAATTAGAAGCTGTAACACAGCCATTTGAACAATAATATAGTCATGTTACAGAGGTCTCCTGTAAAAAACAATCAAGAAATGCATTAAATGATTTTCACATACAAACTTAAGAAAGTTTTCCTAACTACCCACTTCAACAACTTTCCAATTTTAATTTTGTTTTAACCTGTTCATTTTAGGTAACTCTTTTTTGGTCAAATCTTGTTAGCTTTATTGAATGTTGCAAGTTTTGACACACAAAAAAAAAAAAAGGTTAATGTGTTCGAAATATTTAGATTTAGCATCTAATGAGTTAGAAATATTTAGATTTAACATAAAATGTCACACATAGTGAAAGTTTATTATTTTATCAAGCAGATCAGTAATAATTTCAATAGAAAATAAATGGAAAACCTGTGAACATTGAACATAGTAAATGAAAACTTGAACATTTTAGTTTATTGTAATAACATCTTAGAATGTATTAATAAAGTTCAATTTGACTTTTGTTGTATTGTTATAATTGTTTACATTTCTACCATGCTCACTCCCAAAACTATGTCTTTTTTTGCAAATACTTGTCAAGAAAGTTGGTCATTTTGCAGATGCCATCTACATAATTACATTAATATGTTTTATCATTTTCTGATAAATATTTGTACATGCTCTTGGAAATATTTAAATTAGTAGCCATGAACTGATCAATTTTTGCAACAATGACAGATTTCAAAGATTAAGTTTTGCTCAAATTTAATGATTTAAAGTAGAGGATAAGGATAAGTCTTTTTAACTTGATATGTCAATATTAATCTTGATTGAACTAAGTTAAATTTTTGAAGAAAAAAAAACCCACAGCACTTTGAGTACAGTTTGACTTTTTTTATATCTGATCATTTCCAGGAAAAAAGTGAGACTCATTTATGAAATAATTACAATAAAATTCATCATGTTCTAGATATCTTGAGTAGTCCTAAATATGCTATTGTTTTTTCCCTTTGTATTTGACAGACATGAAAATGTGAGCGGTTACTATCGTGTTTCAGCTTATTTCCTTGCTAAAGTTTTCTGTGATGTCATACCTCTCAGAATGATTCCAGTGTTCTTGTTCTCAGTTATAGTTTATTTTATGTTTGGTAAGTATTTTCAAACATAAGAAATCATTGAATTCTCTTTTTAAGTCAGTTGTGAAAGTTTTTTGAGATCAGATCATAGCAGTGGAAATGTATCTTAAAAGTCATTCGGCTGTATGGCTATTCTGTTATAAAATTTTCATTTGAAAATGTGACCATTAGATAATTGTGTCAATCCTAGTCATTAAATGTCCCAGTGTTGAGATTTAAACTTTATGCCTGAACTGGCTACCTTCTAGCAGAAGGAATACTCTGAATCCGAATCTCTGTTGCCTTGAGACCCAAACATGGAAAAGGCTTTTGGTGTCAACCTTCAGGAATGATCATAAGGGGGTGAACTTTAGGCGGCTTGCGACACACATATCTACACCTGGCAGAACCTGCGATTTTTTTTGTTTCTGAAGGAAGCCATAGAAAATCTTGTTAACTCACACTCCATTTGAGGACAATAATTAGAAATTGATACTGTGAAGGGATCCTTTAAAAGAACAAGGTTAATTCACAATGTGGGAAGAAGATTGTTCTGTCCTGTGTAGCGCAAAAGCCTCAGCTTATTCTTGGAACTACTGTTTTGTCACTTCCATAAAACTTTTGTGTCGTCTGTTTATATCTTTTCTTTTCATAATAAATATACATACTAGAAATACCCTTCCTATTTCCTCTCCTTAGTTATCATAGATTGTAATAGAAAATATGTTTGCTTATGGAATTATGAGCTTAGTTTTCTAATTGTTTATTGTTTCACTTATGACATGAACAGGTCTCAGAGATGGTGCAGACCATTTCTTCTTTTTCACGCTCAACATGTTCCTGACAGCTATAACTGCTTCAACTCTTTGCTTCGCCATCAGCTCATCGGTCAAGATTCTGGGCTTAGCCAATTTATTTCTGGCAATGTGTTATGTCTTTATGATGGTAAGTCAATGTATTTAGTGTTGTCTTTATGATGGTAAGTCAATGTATTTAGTGTTGTCTTTAGGATGGTAAGTAATGTATTTTGTGCTGTCTTTATGATTGTCAGTGAATGTATATAAAGTAAGATAGTACTTTTTGATTTTTCATACTAATTGTTACTCAAACATGTTGTTCTTTTCTTCCCTTGTCTAGTTATTTGGTGGACTCTTGATCAATGTTGGTGACCTTGGTCATTGGATCAGTTGGGTCAAGTACCTAAGTATATTCAGATACAGTTTAAATGTAAGTTCAAAATCATCTGGATATATTCTTTTTAAATGTATTGTATTGGTCAATTGTGTGTTCATTATGAGTTGTAGCTGAATGGTTCGACATTTACACTTGTAAAAAAGAAAAAAGAAAGCAGCCCTTTCAGACATTATGATCCATAGGGCAGATAAAAGGTCATCTGTTTCTTTCTATGATGGTTAACTTGTGTTTCATGTCTACGACCAACCACTTTTCCCCAGCTAATGTTAGGTAACTTCAATAAGAGTTGGGAGGACTCAGAGGCATCCTTAAAATCCCAAAATTTAAAACCCAGTCTTCACCAAAATTCGAGCCCAGGACCCCTCGGTTCGGAAGCACTTAACCATTCAGCCACCAGACCTCATATTTACACATGTGGTAGTTATGAATATGTCAGCAATATTTTATTGTCTTCTTTGCACATTTGTGATATTCATAGTAATATTCATAGGCTCATTTATAGTGCAGTGGAATGCACAGTTGTGACGAAAATAACATCTAAATGGATCACCAGCAGACAATGGTTATACCTTTGCTGGGTATGGCAAAATATGTAGGTCACAACTGGGGCTGTGTAATCATGGGAAATAATATTCGGACTTGAAGACAAGCCTTATTATTATATATGTATATAAAAGAGGTTGAATTTTTTTTTTTTTTATCAAGGGATACATTTAGATTTCTTTTCTTGTTTGCAAGTCACAAAATAATTTTTATTTTAGGCTCTTGAAATTAATGAGCTACAAGGTCAGATGTTCTGTTCAAATGGCACAGATTGGTAAGTTGTACACTTTGGAATCTTTTAAATCTCTAAAAAATTTACTTCCTAGTCCAAACCCCCTTCAGGAAAACGGGGATGGGAGCTGGTAGGGTTTGAACCTGGGATCATCTATACGTTTTTACAACAGTCGAGCATGCAAACCTCACGACCAGGCAGTCATTTGATGCTTGCAATGATCATTTTCCTCTTTCAAATTTTTCATGTTTCTCTCCATATTTGTTCTGTCTCAGACAAAACTTAAATTGGCATTTTTTTGTTAGCATCAGAGCATACTGGTGATTTTTTTCTTCCAACATGGGCTGATCCCCTCCCCCTGTCCGTTTTGCCAAAATGAAGATAAAACTGACTTTAACCGGCCAATTTATATCGCTTCTTACCAGTTCCTGATTTGGCCAGCCGCTTCACCCTTTGGCCAAGTTAAGCATTTGCCATAACATTTATATGTGTGTGCCAGCGCTTGTAACTAGTTTAGGATTTAAGAAGTTTGTTATAATATTTTTTTAAAGAAATTTAAACATCGAAAATTCGGGCAACTGTTACATGATCATGACATGCTTCATTTATTTAGCAACGATTTATAGATCTTCTATAAAACTATTGACTGAGAGCTAGAGAACCTTGGTATCTACAGATCTTCCATAAAACTGTTGACAGAGAGCTAGAGAACCTTGGTTTCTATAGATCTTCTATTAAACTGTTGACGAAGATCGAGAGAACCTTGGTTTCTGAGCTTGTTCAAATATAAATGTAAATGAGGATTGATACTCTGGCATCTACTCAAATGGATGTCTGATATTTTTGAGAAAAATAAAAGTTTAATTGTGTCAGTTAAAAAAAAATAAATTTAGAGTTGTCTTTAGAAATTACATGAATTTGCAAAAACTTTTTTTTTCTTTTACAATTGCTACAATGCTAAGATATTCATCTTGTTCATATAGAGTTTGTTCATATGCTTCTTTCATAGAATTTTTTTTCTGATTTTATAGCATATCTGGCAATGATCACCTCACCAATCAAAAGATTTCTTTTGAGACAAAGTGGCACTTGTGGCAAAATGAGGTAGCACTGGTCATTATGACTGTCATCTTCTTGATATTGGCTTATGTACAACTAAGAAGAATTCAAAAGCTCAAATAGAACATGGCCAATGTTTACTGTAAACATCTTTTTTTTTTTTTTTTTAAATTGTTGTTTGTTTCAAAGTTTGGATGCAAAGTATTACTTCACCAGAGACTTTGGCTCTGCTGAGATTCTTTTGTCACATGTCTTTTTATTGTAATTTTCTTTGAATGTTACAGTGAGGGATGATATATCTTATGGTCTGAAATAATATTGTTTTAAAGACGTTAAAAAAAGAATACATTTGAATGTGAACAATGAACTAAACACCAATCATTTTTCTGAACAAATGTGGATCAAGTACAAAAAACTAGCAATGAATAAGGTTCTTCTAAAGAATTGGAAATTGTTTTACACTGTTAAGAACCTAAAGTAATTATCCAGTTAATTAATGCTACATTTGATGCTGGGGGGCTTCTGAAAGAACCTAAAGTAATTATCCAGTTAATTAATGCTACATTTGATGCTGGGGGGCTTCTGAAAGAACCTAAAGTAATTATCCAGTTAATTAATGCTAAATTTGATGCTGGGGTGGGGGGCTTCTGAACTAAGGGGTCTCAAGTTTGGGTTGCAAACTACTATTTTGAACTTGGTAATATTTAGCAGGCAACTCTAATGAGCACCTGGCATTCACTGAGTAAGAAATGGGGTGGCCACATGATACTCATGTTAACAATTGGTCATAGAAATAGATGAGCTTTACATAATCAGCCCCCATAGATATTAAAGGTCTGAAAGGGATACATTTTGCTTTTTTTTGGAAAATAGCATATACTTCTATTGTCTATAACATCATTTGGCTAGCTCATTGAGAAGATACTTGTCCCACGGACATTGCAATCAAAATAGATTTTAAAAAAATGTTTAGATTCATAGCCCTGACACTTTATTTTTATAATTTAAAATTTGCCTTTATGTTTAAAGTAGTGTCCACATTCCTCGCATGTTGTAGAGAGAATTAAGTCGTAGTATTAACAATATGGGGGAGATACAGAAGCTTTAATTATGTATTACTATGAAATTATATGTTACTATGAAATGTAATTGAATCTTGGCTTTGCTAAGAGTAAGTGGCTGGTCCAATTCAGCGGTGGTCTGATTCAATTGTATTTGTATTGGTTAAAATGATTGTATAATACAAAAAAAAATACTGGTATGTTTATAATGTATGTATTTAGACCATTGCAAATGAAAATTTGACAATCTTATCTGTATTGGTGTGTTTTTTTTAAGAGTCTAGGCTTAATTGAAATGTTTTTTTTAATGTTAAAATTAGTTTCATTTTTTTTTTAATACAAAAGTAATTAAAATTTTCTTTTAAAAAAATTCTGAAAATCGTTTAATAAATGTGAAAAATATTATTCTTCAATATATATCTGTTTATATTATTATGTCCCTTGTTTTTATGGCAAATCAACTGTACAATGATTCATGGTTGTGGGGTTTTCAAACCTGTCAAGATTGTTGAAAGCTAGAGCAGATGTCAGCCTTATTGATATGCTCAAAAACTTTTTAGGTTTATTTCAAACCACATTTTTAAAAATGTTTGAATTTTTAATGCCTCAGTTGAAAATTATTTTTTTTACAGCCTTATGTCTACTGTATTTAGTTTTGCAAGTTATATCTGTAAGACTGGGTCTCAAAGGCACGTAGAAATCATAATATAACTTTTAAGAAATGGGATTATACTCAAATAGGGGAGCTAATTTTGATGTACTTTTTTTTACAATTCCTGATTCTTTCTTTTAAAAGTACATGAAAAATCAATTTTAAATATTATTATTTTTAAAATAATTTTATTTTGAAGATATAAAGGCAGTTTGGTGAAAAGACTATATACCATG